>OY743187.1:32533798-33135465 GCA_963555705.1 Ligustrum vulgare
AAGGCATATAAGGAACTTAGAAGGAAGAAGATTACGTTAGTAAGGTTCTTTGGAGGAATCATGCAAGAGAAGAGACTACTTGGGAATGCGAAGATGAAATACGTGCCAAGTATCCACACCTTTTTGGTAAGCTTTAATTTCGAGGACGAAATTTCTTTTAGGGGGTAAGGAATTGTAAGGCCGCTTTTCAGTTTTCGCGCAATTTTAAATTTCACGTAATACTCATGTGAATGTTATTATAAAGTAATGATCTTTAATGTCAATAATTTGAATTGTTTTGCAGTGGAAGGACTTGGACGCCGTTTCGATCAATGTGCCAATTAGAAAGTTTATAAATTGTTCACGTGCAATTTATGTGATTAATTGTTTTTATTACCTAAGCATGCTATAATTTTTATTTGATTAAGTTGTAAGTGCCCTAAATTGTGTTAAATTAGAATTGGAAAAAATTTGGTTGTAATTGTAGACTAAATTAAAGTTTGGGACTTACTTATACATATTGTGAGAGTTAGGGGTTGAACTTGCAAATTACTAGAGAAATAAAAAAAAAATTGAACCCTAACCCCTTACCAATCGATCAGACATCACCCTCAGAACCCTCACATCTCCTCTCTCGCGAACTCTCTCTCGGCTCTCGTCTTTCTCTCATCTCACACACAAATCACCGCCACTCGATTTTCAGGGCACCTCACCGGCGACCTCCCCTCTTCCTCTCGCTGGCAGTCCGTCACCGCCAGCATACCACGCCGTAAGCCACTTTCTCCCCTGCCTAACGCACAACACCCGAACCCGCACATACACAATTTACGCACATAGGCACATGTTTATATGTATTGATGTATATATATGTTGAATGTATGTATGTATGTGAAGATTTCAGATTTGGGTTTTGGTTGAATTTCGTATTTTTAACAGTGAAATTCAGGTTTGGGTATATATATATATGTGTGCGTGTGTGTGTGTATACATATGTGTGTACTTTTTCAGATTTATGGATTCAGAGAATAAATTGGTTTTGTTGGATTTCTAACTAAAGTGGAAATTTATTATATTTTCAGTTTAGGGTAGATTATGTAAATGTGTACAAATTTCAGATTTAAAAATGTAAGGATTTAGCGGTTAGTTTACTTTGATTTTTAAAGTGGAAATTCAATTTCATGTTTCCCAGATTTAGTTTAATGAAGGGTTAAATTGAGAATTTTAGAATTTGGGGAACGTGAATAAATTTCTGATTTGTTTTAAAATATGTATATATATATATATATATATATATATATATATATATATATATATATATATATATATATATATATATATATAAATTTCTGATTTTGAGATTTATGAAAATTTGTAATTTAGTTAACTGTTCGGGTAAAGTTTGAATAAATGGTGATTTTCAAATTTATGAATAGTAGAATGCTAATTGGAATTGTCCTTGTGAAATTCAAGTTGTGATGAAGATTCCATAGCTTGAACCTTTGTGTAATTTGATTAGTTAGATTTCAATTTTGGCATCTAAGTTAATCTCTTATTTCGAATGAAGTATGATTTGTATTTGACATGACTTAAGATCCCATTTGGTTTGAATTGTGAGTAACATGAAAGTCTCAACCTTATTTAGAAGTGTGAAATGTGATTTTGAACTAAAATTATATTTCACTTAATGAATGGGTACAACTCTAGGATTTTGGTACATTGACGACACTGGCAGTCGAGGCTCCTCCACTTGCAAATCCAGAAAACGGTAAATTACTAAGGATTGCAGGTAAGTAAACTTCCCCCTACTTTCATCAAAGTTGAATGTTAATGTGGAATTAATGTGCTTAATTGACATTCGTGTTAATTACAGAATTTTAATGCTTTTGGTCTACCATATGCAATTATGTGTAGTTAAGGAAATGTTTAAGCATGCACGTTACATGTCATTGCATCATCAAGCATGCATTGGCATCGAAATGGGAAAGTCAAATGTTTTAATGAAAGGAATGTGTCAAAGTGCAATTTTTGTCAAAAATTATGTATCCCAAGTTTTTGAAAGAATGGGTGTACTTCTGTGTCATGAAAGATGAGAGTGGGAAATGGGGCGCGGGGGACCGGCGTGCCCGAATGTAATGAGCCGCTTTGCGGTGGAATGAATGTAATGAGCCGCTTTGCGGTGGAATGAATGAATGAGCCGCTTTGCGGTGGGAAAGTGAATGTTAAACCGCTTTGCGGTGGAAATGCGCATGTTAATCTGGTTCCAAATAAGAATGGCCCACTGTTATCTGATTGACTAGAAGTTACATCAAGTGAGCTCACGATGGAAATGAAGTGAAAGTTTTGAAATGTTATGTGAAAGTTCGAAATGTTGAAAGTTTTGAAAGGTTAAAGTGAATGGGGATACATATTTCAAAGTTAAAGCATTCATGTCATAAGCATGCATTCATGCATAAAGTTTACTTACTGAGCTTTAGCTCACCCCAATCCCTCCCCAACATTTCAGGTGATGAAAGTTAGATGATTAGAGGAGAGCACGTGGCGGCAGGCTCAGACAGTACCGACTTGAATTATTTAAAATTAAAGTTAATGATTTAATTTAAGTTTTTAGTTGTTATTCTTTTAAATTGATAAATCATTTTGACTTAGTTTTCGGTTCTTAGTCAAAATAAGTTATGGTATTCCCCTGTGATTAGTTTTTTATCATGTTTCATGAGTTTATAAATTTGTACTTCAAGTTGTTTTGGTTGAGGAGTTTGGGGAATTGATGTTGAAGTTGAATTTTGGAATTATGGTTGAATGTTGAATGTTGGATTTGAATGGGTTGAAAATTTTATAATTATTGTAGGTGTGATGTCCCTCTACAGGTTGGTTATGTCCAAGTTATAGAGGAGACTCTGCCGAAATTTCTATAAAATTTTAGAATAGAAAATGAAAAGGTTGAAGTTTTTAAATGATTTGGTTTCCGCATTTTAATGTTTCAACGATTTATTTCCGCATATAATGTGAATGGAAGTTAACACGCCTAGGTTTTAGATTTTTGAACTTGGGGTGTTACAAAAGGGGAAGCCGAAGCTTCACCGGTAAGAAAAATGGCTGGATTTCAAATGCACATATTTGATTTTGAATATGACAATAATAAAATAAAATATTAATATAATAGTACAGTGTCCTGACATTCTGGCATGCGTACTGAAAAATATCAATCAATTTCAATACATCAATATATCAATATATATTATATTTATATATTATATATTACTATAATAAACTCCCCCCCCCCCCCCCCAACACACACACACAGAGAAATATATATTTTATTTATTATGTAGGCAAAAAAAAAAAGGGAGAAATGGGCGGGCAGAAGAGGGAGAGACGGGCGGGAACTGTGCGAAAAAAGGAATTGTCATTTTTAAATATAAATATAGTATATAGATATAGATTTTTTTTTTTTTTTTAAGGCATATTTTTTTGCGGGGAAAACTCTTGGAGGGAAAATTTTAGACAACTATCCTTCTTTATAATATTAATAAGATAAGATAAGATAACAATTTCGACAATAGAAGAACCGTTGAATCAAATCTTCAAAATTTCGAGGGACCAACAAATTGTGTTATTCATACAGTAAAATTCATTATCTTATAATTTTTTTGTGACAGGATCTCTAAACATCTTTAGCAAACATTGCATTCAAAGTATTAAAGTATCTAGATATATATGATAATGACATGATACCCAGAATTTGTTATTCCATGAAGGTTATAACACTGGATTCATTTCAAACTCAAACCCGACAAGAAAAATAGAATTGAAATCCACGAAAAAATGTGCTGCCTGCAAGTCTCAAAGCCTTCAAGTCCACATCAAAATCAACAGGAGATTTTTTTTTTTTTTTTTTTACTTCAATATCATCATCTTCCAAATCACTACCGCTGCAAACTACTCCATTCCAAATGGAATATTAGCATAAGGAAGTCTTCGTTATTCCTCTTCACAATTTGGATCGAACCTCTCTGGTTTGAACTTCTCTGATTCTAGGAAGTTCTAACTTCTAAGGATCTTTTGCTAGGACTCCAATGGCCAACCACACCAATGTGCCCTGCTTATTCAAATATAAAGATACTATATGTCCAAAATATAGAAGAAAATTTATATAAAATGTCATAATATGTAGTTATGTACCTTTGAGTAGTTGTAACCTCCAATATTTAATGGAACCAAATCAGCCGATGTTTCCCTTGCTACTAATGGAGAAATTTTGTAGACTCTCATTGCTTCTTTAATCACTAGCACTCAAAAATCAGGAATGCTATGAGAATTCGTCATTTTTCAAGATTACTGCAAAAATGAAAATATTCCTATTCAAAATGATCACAAAATTCACCATTCAATCAAAATTTTGTATTCTTTAACTAAGTCAATGAAGTTTTAAGTAACGAATTGAGACCTACCCTAGTCAAGTTATGGAAACTTGGGTTGAAGATCAGGGGGTGTAGGGATTTGATATTAATTAAACTTGTTGATTCACAAAGAAAAATATATCAAGTCACCTTGAACATGAAACTTTAACAAATGTTGGGGAATTTTCACGAATTCAGTTAAAAATGCATTGCACATGAGTAAATAAACAGACTTCAATCAATTATTAAATAATGTATAATTCTTCAATCAATAAACTTTGAACAAGATGAATTAGAAGAGAATGTTTGATTTTGTTTCTCTAAAGATTGATAATGCAAAATAACAGAAAAATCACTGATTTTGAATTTGATATTAATTTATCTAAAGTTTCACTTCTAGGAAATAGAGAAGCATAAAATTAGGTTTCTATCTCACTTTTATGTTACATCCCTGAACAGAAACAATCCACAACTTGACTAAAACAATACAATACAGTGCTTAGAATTATAATTTTGTCATTTACTGATTTAAACATTAAATGAGCAGAAAAATAAAGCAATATATTTGATAAAAATTTGAGCAAGAACAATTCCACTATAATTTTTTTACACCCAAATTCTTGAATTGGTTTCTGGCAGCGTCTCTTTCTTTTCCCTTCTGTTTCCCCATTAACAAATATGATTTCTTGGTATATGGACCTAATACACAAACATATAATCAAACCCCTTAAAAACTGATCAAACAGCCTCTGTTATATTTCAACATCATTAACTACCAAATGTAATTCCCAAAAGAAAAAAACATTGGAAACCAGGAAAACAAATACAGAGTAGAAAAATAAAAAAAAAAACCAAAACCAAAAAATCAATAAACAGAAAACCAATTCTTCAGAGAAGTTCAAAAAATTTAGGTTTAAAAGATGATACTAATTACCATACAAATGAAATTCAAAAAAAAAAAAAAGGTTTAAGAGATGATTACCAAGTATATAAAGTCATAAATTCTTCTCCAGTCGTTTCGATTGGTGATCTTCTTGATCTTGTGAAAACCGACTTTGAGTCAATGGTGGAATCATTTCCAACTCGAACCCCGAGTTTGGCAGAATCGTTCCAATTTTATTTTGTTTGATTGAATTAAATGGATAAAGAAGTCGTTAACAACTTTGAGAAAAGAACGGACGGTTACGCGCAGATTCCGTTGATTTTAATTTGAAATTGTAATTGTAATTATATATATAATTTATAATTCATCTATATATATTTGGATGACATTTATTCATATCTTTTAAATGTGGATGGCATTTATCAAATTAGATATTTATGAATGTCAAATTTCAAGATGTGTGCATTTGGGGTGGGTTTTGGCCTAAAAGGCCCAATTTTTCCAAAATACATGGTTCATTTTTTGTCCTAAGAATCACATATACGGATCTGTGTGAGTGGAAGGTAACCCATGTTGTGCCCTGCTAAAGAATAAAAGGCACAAGGATGTTTCTATAGTTTGCCTTCACATATCAATTATCATTCCACTTTTGTTATTTAGACCCTTACAACAATCATGCTTTGTGCAATTGATAATTTTCATTTGGCTTCGTTCATTTTGTTAAAATGGCTCGTGCTTTGCTTGTATCATGAAAAAGAAAATCTTACCCTTAAGTTTTTAAATAAATTAAAACAATAAAAACGTGAATGACATTGACAAAGTCAAAAAACAGAAAAAGAAAAGGTAAAATGTCACCTTCATTCTCAAAACTCAGTCCCATGTTCAACATCCTTCCACCACCACCACCAACGCTACCCTACCCACATCCCCTTCCCCTTCAATGTGGTCGCCGCCGCCGCCACTATTTTGAAATCTACTTAATATATAAAAGTAGAAGAGCCTGGGCAATTCTCCCGCCCAGGCCTTCCCGCCCATGTATAAGTCTGCAAGAAAATTACAAAGATTTGATAAAAAAAGACACCAAATGGTGCCAGTTACATTTTGAAATCTGTAATTGCAAATGCAAATGATCTACAGAAATAACATGCGCTGAAAATGAAATGGAGATTTAGCTATGATTTTGTCCTGATAAGGCAACAAGTACACATTTTCTGGCCTCAAACCTGCCTTCTGAATAACCTATTTCATACTAATATCAAGCAGTCACAATGCACATTTAATTATTGTCTATACACATAGTGATACACACCCAAAAAGGAAACAAGTAGATCTCATTTCTGCCCTCTGTAATAAGGCCTAGCTACTTGAAAATTACCTTTTATCAGACCTATGGATGGTAGCATTTAATGCTAATAGTTTACACTTAATTATGTTTATTATGTTTGTGCATACATACACAGGTTAACATATAGCCCCATCTTGCAGTACCTCCTTCATTCACATTCCAGCCTTTGCGAACCAGAATATAGTAACAGCAGTTGCCCATTTTGCAGCCTCTTCTTCATTCACAGTCCAGAAGAAATTAACACAAGTTCATTACTATGGCAAACAACACCAATTGCATTGAGGACATTAATGCGGCAAAGACTGAGTGGCGGATAGAGATCCAAGTAGCACGCCTTTGGAATAGACCTGACTTCAATAAAAGAGGCGTGTGTTAGCATTGAGATGGTTTTGACCGACAGACATGTAAGTTTAAAGTGCTTATGTTCATGAAATGCATATTAATGTATGTTTGCAGATAGTGTGTGCATGATAAACTATTTAAAGTGAATATATGATAATGTGTGTATGTTGTTTATAATATATTCATCTTAGCCTCCCTCAACTAACAATTTCAAATAACTAAGCTTCATGTACCTCAAATTCATCATTGTATCTTCCAGTAGCAGCAATTTGAATGGCAGCAAGATTGATTTTGTGTGCACATTAAAAAAAAAGGGAAAAGCTTAGTAGACGCCTGTTAATGTTTGTGTTAGAATAAGAGAAAATTTCAAATAAGTAAGCTTCATGTACCTCAAATTCATCATTGTATCTTGTAGTAGCAGCAATTTGAATGGCAGCATGATTGATTTTGTCTGCACATTTAAAAAAATAAAGGAAAAGCTAAGTAGATGTCTGTTAATGTTTGTGTTAGAATAAGGGGAGAAAATTTCAAATAACTAAGCTTTAGAACATAGAACAATCATACATACATATATATATATATTGCAATTTATTTCACACTTTTGTGTGGCACCATTTTAGTTTAAAACTCTTTTTAAATATAAGAGAATATTTATATGAATTTAAAGTATTAAGCTATGTTATACAGATTATTATATATGAATTGAAATCCTAAAGTATTTTTATATATTTTTTATTTTTTATACTTTTAGATGTGAACAACAAAAATGCACTTCCTAAATATGATATATTCTTAAATTCTAACTATAATATATTTTTATTAATAAAAAATTTAATATATTTTTTATTTTTATTACTTTATTTTAAATTAAATATTGTTTGATGATTCTAGATGAATATTTATTTGTAATGACTGGTACAGTATTGACATGGCTAGCACAGTATTTACATTGGGAAGGCGTGCCACAGTATTTACATTGAAATGGCTGGCACATGCTGCAAAGTAGAAATGACATACTTGGCAACCATTTCATCAACATAGTGGGAAAAACATGTTAAGATTTAACAGAACGCTATCAGTTTGAGATTTAGCACGGTGAAGAACACGGAAATTGGAGAGGATAGTGGAGTCGGCGTTAACGACCAGAGGTAATTTAGGGTTTCAACAGATGTGGGAGGCCAGAGAGTGAGCGTATTTAGACATTTAGGGTAAAAAATCAATAATTGAAGTGAAGTTTCTAGAGATGAGATATTTACCCCACTACACGGTTGTTTTACTTTTCACACAATTATTACCCTTTTAAACCAGTTTATAAAACCACACAAATTTTCAAATCGCTTTTGGATCATATTTTATATCTCCAATTATTAATCACACATTTTAGCTCAAAATCAAAAATAAACAAAGCCTTTGTTTGGTTACAGTGTTTAGTTTGTAATTTGATTTATTTATGAGTTTGTGGTACAGAATAGTGGTTGAAATTGGAGAGAGAAATTGTGTGTGATTAAAATGTAGTTTTGAAAATTGTGTAGTTTATAAACTAATTTATAAACCAATTTATTTTGGTTACCAAACGAATAATTGCGACAATTTCGTCTAACAAAGTGTTATTTTTTATATAAATCAGTTCAATTGTGCTGTAACAATTATATATTGGGTTCATTTTTTTTGTTTTTTATTTTGAGGTAAATTATATGGTTGAGCGGTGGAGAAGTTAAATGAGGTTTAATTCAAAGTGTTTAAGAAAATTATGTTGTTCTTCAATTTGCATGTTTTTGGTAAACTATTTATAAACAATTTTACAAAGAAGATAATTTTTCAAACAAACTTTTAACCACTATATGTAGCAGTGTCTCGGGCTATCAATCGAGGTGGATTGAAGATACTAATTTTTGATAAGAATGGACACCCGACAAGTTTCACTACAAATATTGTTTTCAAATAAGTTTTTCAAAACTTAGTTTAATATTATCAACCAACCAAATTTGAACAAATCAACACCCTAATGCAATACATTTTATGTTTATTACTTTATAATGTCTCTTTGTTCATAGACACTTCTCAGTACAAAAATAATAATAATAATAATAATAATAATAATAATGTCATTCGTGCATCGTAGGAGTATATACCAGTTCTTGTTATTAATAGAACCCAAAATAGTTGACACCCCATTTCAAAGCACAAATAAAAAGGTGCAAAGATGGAGACTGTTGGATAAATTCAATAAATTGATGAGGGGCCAAACATGTATAAAATAAAATGTGTGGTGCTATTTTAAGGATTTAGTCAATAAAGTGATCCACTAAAGATTATTCGGGACTAATGGGTATTAAGTGTCGTGAGATTAAAGTGTAGAGACGGATTCAATGTTTTAAATTGATGAGGGGCCAATTTAATAACATTGAAACATGATAGTTGCCCTACAAATATTTATACAGGTCATGGTCCCCAATTGAACGTGGCTTTTCATAATTCTCTGCATTCCCGTCAACAGAGAAGAAACATAAGGAGAAAACCACGAATCAGTTGGAAGGCCATAACCCCGTTCAATCAAACGCAACAATGAATTCAGGTACGCTTCCGCTTCAGTATCGATCTTGATAATTACAGCATGATGTTCGTGGATTTTAGATGAACATTCATCTATATCAAAATTAATTTTAACAAGTGGTATCAGAGCCAACATCGTGTTGAATTATCAGATCAATTTTTGAACGAATGTATGTTAAAATTGATTACGGCCGAATTCAGTATATTTTCAAGATTCATATTTCAAAAGCAATTAGTATATTTTCAAGATTCATATTTCAAAAGCAATGAATTCGGTCAGATTGATTTCAATTTCGAAATTTATACATACAAATATATACACGCACGGCCAGATTCAGAATTGAGATGTTGATTTTGAAATCTTGATTTCCAATTTGGGTTTTGAATCTGATTTGTATAATGAATTCAGTTTTTTTTTATTTTCGAATTTGGGGTTTTGTAATACAATGAATTCAGATTCGAGATTTAGGAAATATGGATTCTTGTTCCTTTTTTTTTTTTCAATTCAGCGGGTCGTATTCTCTCTGTGTATATATGCGAAAAATCTGGGTTCACACGTTGATTTTCAGTTCTGGTTTTTGTAATTTTCGAATTGGAATTGTTGCTTGTTGTGTATGGTGGTTGTTGATGATGGAAAGGGTTGCGGCGTCGGATTTCTTTGGTTGCGCGCGATGGGGTTGCGCGCGGTGGAGTGCAGCTTCGCTGCGGGCGATGGATATTGCGGCGGTTTTGGTTGCAGCGCCGTTGATGGCACTGCAGGTGACGGGCGGGGCCAGCGATGGCGCCGCGTTCTTGGGAAGACGCTGCGGCGGCTAGGGTTTCAAAACCCTAGCTGCGCAATTCAGTTTTTTTTTTTTTTTTTTTTTTTTTGGGGCAGGGACCTCATGTGTAAATTTGAAGTCTTGAGGGACTTTTCTGCAATTCACGAAATTAAGGTTATTGCACAATAGGTCCTCCTGGTTTGTTTTTATAATATTAATAAAACCCTAAGTTTATAAGACTTTTAAGTTGGCCCTCCAAACTTCTGAATTTACAAAATAAGTCCCTAAAGTTAAGAAATCATTTAAGTTGGGTTTTTAAGAATTCTGAATTTTACGATTCAGTCCCTAAAGTTTATGATTTTTATTAATTGGCCGCTAAAGTTTGGGAAAATTGCAATTTAGTCCTTCAAGTTTAAAATTTTTTCATAATTGGCCAATCAAGTTTAATTAAATTGCAATTTAACCATCCAACTTAATGATTACTTAATCCTAAAGTATTGAATTTTATAATTCAAATCCTAAAGCCTTAATTATATGCAAAACATTCAATTCAAGTTCAAATTTTGGTATGACGGACTCTTTTGAGAAATATAATATTTCGAAGTGAATTAATTGAAGCAACATGTTGCCAAAGCAACCTCTCTTGTGAAAATTAATTAACTTAGAATATTAGAAGGTTTTGTGTGTGTGTTGTTCATGCGGATATTGATCGGCCCAAAGGAAGGTCAATGTTTGGCTGGAATTTCACGTGCACCTGTGGTAATAAACGCGTGACGATTATTTGGTTTAACGTGTGATCAATAAATCGGTCCAAAGAAAGGTTTATTGGTTGACATGTCTTATTGTCAGTGTTTGATTACTACATCGAGGTACCACTTACAAGTTAATATTTCTGTCCAAAGACTAAATATTGATGTTGTGCTAGGTATCTTGTGATGGGCCTTACCATTATTTGAAATTATTATTTGCATAATAAAGTACTAATGTAAGATATTTTCATCTTCTTCTCTATACAGTTAATTCATCTGCTACCACAATATCTGCAAATCTTAACTCAATCCCCATGCTTGATGGGTCAAACTTCAAGGATTGGAAAGAGAACGCACTAATTGTTCTCGGCTGCATGGATCTTGACCTTGCTCTCAGGGTTGAGCAACCGGCTTCTCTTACGGATGCAAGTTCACCTGATGACAGGAGGAACTTTGAGAAGTGGGAACGCTCAAATCGCATGAGTCTAATGATCATTAAGCGCGGCATTCCGGAAGCCTTTAGGGGCGCAGTATCTGAAGAGGTAACTAATGCCAAGCAATTCCTTGCCGAACTTGAAAAGCGTTTTGCTAAAAACGATAAGGCTGAAACAAGCACGCTTCTGCAAAGCTTGATTTCAATGAAGTACAGAGGCAAGGGGAACATAAGGGAGTACATCATGAAGATGTCTCATACTGCTTCAAAACTTAAGGCACTAAAGCTCGACTTGTCTGATGACTTGCTCGTGCATTTAGTATTGATATCGCTTCCTGCACATTTCAGTCAGTTTAAGGTCAGTTACAACTGTCAAAGGGAGAAATGGACTCTAAATGAGCTCATTTCATATTGTGTGCAAGAGGAAGAAAGGCTGAAGCAGGATAGAACTGAAATTGCTAACTTGGCAAGTACCTCTAAGGATAAGGGCAAGAAAAGAAAAACAGAATATGAAGCTGTTAAGGGTCCAGATCAAAAGAAGCCACATAAGGACAAAGAGGGTTGTTTCTTTTGCCTGAAACCTGGACATTTAAAGAAGGATTGTACCAAATACAACGCTTGGCGTGCAAAGAAAGGTACATTTCTTAATTTGGTCTGTTCTGAGGTTAATTTAGCTTCAGTACCTAGAAACACTTGGTGGTTAGATTCTGGTGCTACTACTCACATAAGTGTTTCTATGCAGGGTTGCCTGTTCTGCCGAAAGCCAAGTGATGCTGAAAGATTCATCTTTGTGGGCGATGGAAAATCGGTGGAAGTTGAAGCAATGGGAACTTTTAGGTTATTATTGGGAACTGGTTTTTATTTGGATTTGAAAGACACTTTTGTTGTACCGTCATTTAGACGGAATTTGGTTTCTATTTCCTTATTGGACAAATCAGGATATTATTGTTCTTTTGGAAATTGTCAGTTTAGTCTTTCTTTAAATTCAAATATTGTTGGTACTGGTTCATTATGTTCTTACGATAACCTATATTTGCTTGATACTATTGCATCATATAATGAAACCTTGTATGTGGAATCACGTGGTACTAAGCGAAAATTAAATAAAGAAGATTCGGCAAAATTATGGCACAAGCGCTTAGGTCACATCTCAAAAACTAGAGTTGAACAACTTGTGTCAGATGGCATTTTGGATTCCCTCGAATTTACGGACTTTGATGTTTGTATTGATTGTATCAAGGGAAAACAGACCAAAACGAGAAGGTTAGGTGCTAATAGAACTTCGGACGTCTTAGAATTGATACACACGGATATTTGTGGACCATTCCCTACGGCTTCCTGGAATGGTCAACAATACTTTATATCATTCATAGACGATTACTCACGTTATGGGCATCTATATCTTATTCATGAAAAGTCTGAGTCGCTGGACATGTTCAAAGCTTTCAAAGCTGAAGTTGAGAATCAACTCAACAAGAAAATTAAAAGCGTTAGATCTGATCGTGGTGGTGAGTACTACGGCAGATATGACGGTTCAGGTGAACAACATCCAGGACCATTTGCTAGATTCCTAGAGGAATGTGGAATCGTCCCACAGTACACCATGCCAGGTTCTCCTAGCATGAATGGTGTAGCTGAAAGACGAAACAGAACTCTTAAGGATATGGTAAGGAGTATGATTAGTCATTCTACTTTACCAAAATCACTCTGGGGAGAAGCATTAAAGACTGCAGCTTATATTCTGAATAGAGTACCAACTAAAGCTGCTGCTAAAACACCTTATGAGCTTTGGACAGGCAGAAAGCCAAGTCTAAAGCATTTCCACATTTGGGGATGTCCAGCTGAGGCAAGGCCTTATAGGCCGCATGAGGATAAATTGGACTCCAAAACAGTTAGCAGCTACTTTATTGGTTATTCTGAGCGATCAAGGGGCTACAAATTTTATAATCCCACGCTTAAGTCAATTTTTGAAACGGGAACTGCAACATTTTTTGAGGATGTTGAGTTTGGGGGAAGAAATAAGGTTAGAGACATTATCTTTGAGGAAGAAGCTGAGGAAGGATCGATTTCGATTCCTACTGTTACTTTTGACAATGTGCAGGTTTCTATACCTGTCATTGATCAAGAAGTACATCCGGAAACTCAGCATGATAATGTTGAAGAAACTCCCATCCAAAATCCAGAAATACAAACTCAACAACCTCAACAAACAATACCATTAAGGCGATCCACTTGAGAGAGGAAAAATGCTATTTCGGATGACTATATAGTATTTCTCCAAGAACATGAGGAAAATAATGGAATGATGGAAAATGATCCAATTAATTTTCATCAGGCCATGAAGGGTTCTGACTCTCAAAAGTGGATTGATGCCATGAATGAGGAGTATAAGTCTATGCAAGACAATAAAGTTTGGGATCTTGTCCCATTACCAGAAGGTGCGAAACCCATTGGTTGTAAATGGATTTTTAAAACCAAAAGGGATTCGAAAGGTAATGTGGAAAGATATAAGGCTCGTCTTGTAGCTAAAGGCTTTACACAAAAGGAAGGTATTGACTTTAAAGAGACTTTCTCTCCGGTTTCAACGAAAGACTCTTTCAGGACAGTCATGGCACTTGTTGCACATTTTGATCTTGAGTTACATCAGATGGATGTAAAGACGGCGTTTCTCAATGGAGACATTGATGAGACGATTTATATGGTGCAACCAGAAAACTTCGTGTCAGGAGACTCGAAGAATATGGTTTGCAAATTAAAGAAATCCATCTATGGACTCAAGCAAGCTTCCCGTCAGTGGTACTACAAATTTCATCAAGTGATCATCTCGTTTGGTTTTGAGATAAATGTTGTTGATGATTGTGTGTATCACAAGTTCAGTGGGAGTAAGCATATTTTCCTGGTTTTGTATGTCGATGACATACTGCTTGCCACTAATGATATAGGCATGTTGCACGAAACCAAGAGTTTTCTGTCAAGGAATTTTGAGATGAAAGATCTTGGGGACGCCTCTTTCGTATTAGGAATTCAGATACACCGGGACCGCTCTCGGGGTATTCTTGGATTATCACAAAAGAGCTATATCGATAAAGTTCTTGTAAGGTTTGGCATGCAGGATAGTAAACCAGGAGACACCCCTGTTGCTAAGGGAGACAAATTTAGTCTCAATCAGTGCCCGAAAAATAATCTTGAAGTTAAGGAAATGCAAAAGATTCCCTATGCATCAGCTGTTGGGAGTCTGATGTATGCTCAAGTTTGTACACGTCCAGACATAGCGTTCATTGTTGGAATGCTAGGCAGATATTTAAGTAACCCTGGGATGGATCATTGGAAAGCAGCAAAGAGGGTTATGAGGTACTTGAAGAGAACAAGAGATTGCATGCTTACATACAGCAGATCGGATAAGTTAGAGATCGTAGGATACTCCGATTCTGATTTTGCGGGATGCCAAGATAGTAGAAGATCCACATCAGGCTACATATACCTGCTAGCTGGAGGAGCCATTTCCTGGAGGAGTGCTAAGCAGACACTCGTAGCTTCTTCCACTATGGCAGCAGAATTTGTAGCTTGTTATGAGGCATCTAATCATGGGATATGGCTGCGAAATTTTGTCACTGGGCTGCGCATTCTGAATGGAATTGAAAGACCATTAAAGTTATATTGTGACAATAACTCTGCAGTGCTATATTCCAATAACAACAGGAGTTCAACTAAGTCAAAGCACATTGACATTAAGTTCCTGGTTGTGAAGGAAAGGGTACAGAGTAGACAGATTTCCATAGAGCATATTGGGACAAACTCCATGATTGCGGATCCGCTTACTAAGGGATTAGCACCCGAGGTCTTTCACGAGCACACTGCTCGTATGGGTGTAATATTTCTTGAGGATATCATGATTTAGTGGGAGTTTGTATTTTGGTTGCTTTATGTTTTGGTTTTGGACACATTTGTGTATTTGGATAATTTTCTGTACAGAAATAAAGTATTCAGTTCATTCTACTCTGTTACATTATGTTTGGTATTGATCTCACCTAAGGAATAAAGTCGGACCAATTGAAAATAGGCATGTTTGGATCACATAACATGTAATTTTCATACTACACTCTCATGATTGATCTATGTCATTTGGTTGTATTGGTATACGTGACCATTGATGGATTTAGTTACGATTAATGTAACGAAAGTCGCTTTGATCCTATATTGATATGATTGATGGACGAGATTGTTTGGAAATACCCTTAATAATGATAGCACATTTTTGAGCTCATAAGGTTGTACACATTTGTAAGGATACATGTATGGCCCAGTGGGAGATTGTTGGATAAATTCAATAAATTGATGAGGGGCCAAACATGTATAAAATAAAATGTGTGGTGCTATTTTAAGGATTTAGTCAATAAAGTGATCCACTAAAGATTATTCGGGACTAATGGGTATTAAGTGTCGTGAGATTAAAGTGTAGAGACGGATTCAATGTTTTAAATTGATGAGGGGCCAATTTAATAACATTGAAACATGATAGTTGCCCTACAACTATTTATACAGGTCATGGTCCCCAATTGAACGTGGCTTTTCATAATTCTCTGCATCCCCGTCAACAGAGAAGAAACATAAGGAGAAAACCACGAATCAGTTGGAAGGTCATAACCCCGTTCAATCAAACGCAACAATGAATTCAGGTACGCTTCCGCTTCAGTATCGATCTTGATAATTACAGCATGATGTTCGTGGATTTTAGATGAACATTCATCTATATCAAAATTAATTTTAACAGAGACAAGACAACCACAATAACCCAAAGGTGGCGGCATGACTGTGAAATTGGATTCTACTATTCCAAGTTCGCGTCTTTATTTTTATTTTTTTATTTCCTATTTTTTGCCAAGTCAAGTTATTATTTGTTTGTATTTTATTTTTAAAAAAAAATTGTAATATACTCAAATTTTAAAATATATATATTAATTGCAGAGCATCTATGATGTCCCTTGGGAGCATCATAGAAAATGCTCATTTGACGTGTGAGCATTGGATATCAGATAGGACCCAGTGGGCTTTGCCTGACACCCCTAATAGAGGAACATGTGCTTCTAGTGGACACTATATAATTTTTAATATTAATTGATAATATTAACATAAAAATATTTTAAAAATATTCACTCATACTTATATTAAATTTTTTTTTTTTTCTAAAGGGAAAAAGTACTTGAGTGTTGATTAACTTCACATGAACTAACGTAGTAGAGTGATGTTATTTTTTACTGTGACAACATACTAGCATTTAGTGTGGGCCGCCGTCGTCCATCAAACATTCCTACCTGTCCTTTCGACGCATATATTGTTTGATAGTGTATGCCCGTCGAGTTAGTTTATCTGTACTCATGACATTTTTGAAATAAAATATTATTTTAAATATTTGATTATATTATTTTGAACTTGCATTAATCCATAGATCGATTCGATATTACTAATTGAGTGTTTAAGTTGTTAAACACAGAAAGATTCAATTTGTAATTCGATCTAAAAATTACTGTTCACGATCAGTAAAATAAATATGGATAATTTATTTTTGATCGTCTCGATTTCATTAAAATCTATCTTTGATTTTGAAAATGAAATTGAGAGTACATTTGATATGTATTGAACAGGACCACGTGAAATTAATTTGTGACATTGACCGTGCAAATTTAATTTCACTTGACTATCGTACATGGAACCTTAATCCTAATCGGATAATGAACTTCGATTACTAACTTGAAGTTCTTTGAGGTATCAATGGGTGAGATCAAATTGTTGGTCAATATCTCGGTACTTTGGGAATTAAAGTAAAATAACGAGGAACATATATTAGTATTATGGAATCCGTCACCATTAGGTATGATCATGATCTCACTGGTTCTTCTAGTGGACAGTTAAATCTGAGCTCAGTAATTCGACAGTGATTGTTGAATTTTATGATGTGATGTGATCACATAGAACTGTCAGATAGAAGATGGGAGTCGAGAATTTATGAATATTCAGATAAGGGTATTTTGATCATTTAACCTTACTTCGAATATTCCAGTTGATCGACGGGGGTAACATGTAAGAACGGTAAGTCAGAGGATATAATTATTGGTTATTGCTTCAGTAATTACAATTTTACGAAGAGTGCAATCTCGTTCTTTTAGTGGAATAGAACTTGATTAATAAATTATTTTGATTGGTCAAAAGTTGACTGGATTAGAATTAATTTATTGGAGCTTAGTTTAATTGGGTCCGATCAGGTTCCCTTGGTGGCTTCAATATAACAGGCATATACAGGCTTATAACTTGTATTGGGCCGTGCAGAAATGGGCCTGGGTTATAGTATTAGGGTTGGTAGGGTTTTTGAGGATAAAGAAATTATAAATAGTCTTCTAAGACTATTTTTCTTAACCTAATTCACTTGTGGGCAGGACACACACTAAAGTGTGAAGTGTGTATTTTCTTCTCTTGATTAAAACCCTAACCCTAGTGTAACCAATACCCAGAGAAAAGTGACCACACACTTGCATAGCCTCTGTTGGAGAACACCAAGGAAAACTTGAAAGTTTGGAGATTTGTGGAATCAAGAACAACACAGATAATTGTCAAATCACGCTACAAGGGTAACGATTACTAAACTATTATCTGTTCAAAATTATTTGATCTAGTCAAATACATAAAACAGCGAATTACTATGGGATGATCCAAATCACGTGAAATTAATTTTTGTGATTAGATATCCCATTGCATTATTTTTCCCAACAATGGTATCAGAGCGTCAGGTTTTTGATACTGTTTTATGTATTTAGGGTTAAATAATTTTGTTATGCATCTGTTAGTGGAGCAGTGTAGGTTTTATGTGATTTGATTTGTTATTGATTGAATGATATTTTAATGAACTGATTTATGGCCTTAGATTGTTTGTTGTGAATTATGTATTTGTTTTATCGAGTCTTGTAACAAAAGGGGTGGATTACAACTCCATGTTTCCCTTTTGATCTTGATTTATTGTAAAATAGAATTAGAATTAGTTTTGCAATTATATTTTTGTTGTAATCAAAATCATGAGGACCGGATCCATCACTGCTGAAACATGGAGGACCAGGTAATTCAATTTCAGATTGAGGGACTATTGCTGCAAAATTCGGATGACCTCTGTTGCAATTTTGGACAAGGGACTTGACTTCACCATCTTCAAAAAAAGGAGGAC
This sequence comes from Ligustrum vulgare, assembly GCA_963555705.1. Taxonomy (NCBI): domain Eukaryota; kingdom Viridiplantae; phylum Streptophyta; class Magnoliopsida; order Lamiales; family Oleaceae; genus Ligustrum; species Ligustrum vulgare. The sequence continues at coordinate 32,552,451 of OY743187.1, forward strand.
TTGGCTTGCAATTTCTGGAAATCCACCATGAACGGCATGCAGGCAGTCGGCGGGACTCGTGGGTGCTACCATTGTGATCGGCAGTCAATGGCGGCGCTTTTGGCGCTGCTATCTTGGATCGATCGCGACGGTAGTGGAACCCATATATGCCGCTGCACGCAGTCGGCAGCACTTGGGTGCTGCCTTTGCGATCTGTGGACGATCGCGCCGCTGTTGGCGCTGTGACCCCACGTAGATCGCAGCAGCACCACAGGTGCCACTGCGATGCAGGTTCAAAATAGTAGCGCCGCAGCAGGTTCGAAAATGGTTGCACTGCTGCTGCTGTTGCGACGACTCAACCCAGGCATGGCTGCGCTGCGATGGAATGGTGTCGCGACGGCCCAGGTTGACTCCCTTCTGGCGGCTGCGGTCTCTTCCGACGGTGGAGTGTTCCCGGTAGCGGCTGAATTCAGATAGGGAGAGACATGGGTTTCGGATGTGTATAACAGAGAGCAGAGGATTCAGTTGGGCTGATAATTTCAATTGGGCCGGCTGTGACTTCTTAATGGGCTGGCTGTGACTTCTTCTTGGGCCGAATGGACTGAATTAAAAATTGCAGATTGGACCATTTTGAAGTTGGGCCAGATAATTATTATTTGAAGAGTTCGAGTAATGGGCTGGACACTTGCAAATGAAAATTGAAGGATTGGGCCAGGTTATGGCTCAATGTAATCTTTAATTAATTTGTAATTTGTGTCTAGGTTTTGGCCATAAATCATGTTCTAGTTTATTTTATTATTGCATTTATTTATTGCTTTAATTGAATTGTGGATGAATGTCATTTGATAACATGTCATTTAGATCGCATTAACACCGCTCTAGGAACTATACTGTCATGCATGGTTTTATATTTTATTTTCTTTTCTAAATGTTAGATTAGAAAATAATTTTGATAATTATTAAATTGATTTTAAAAGTTAAAATTGATTATTTAATTATTAAATGAAAACCCAATAATTTAAAAATATTAAGTGAGTGAGGGTGCAAATCCTTGAACCCACGGCCTCCCTTGTTAGCCCATTAGTAAAAATTTGTGCATGCCTCGTGCTAATTTATTTAGTCTCCCTATAGGAGGGCTGCACTATTTTGTTACTGGTTTGGGCCCAATTAGGTGATGATTTATTTAAGTTTGAATTAATCATGATTACCCTATAGGTAACGTAATTAATTTGGTACTTGAAAAATTATCAATATAAGGGTTGAACACTTAAATCAAAGATATCGTGGGGACTTCCTATAGAATATCCAAACGATGTCAATGATGGCCAAATTTTAACGACAATAGAATTAATATTGCATGAGATGCTAGATATATTAATTTTAGTGGGAGGGTCTCACCTAGCCATAAATCTCATTTATTTCTCCTATAGAGAAATGTGTTTAAGATTTTGGGGTTTTAGGATGACGTCATATTATAGTAGTTTTTGATCTACTTATGCATAATTTTGTATTCATGCATCATATATGAAATCATTGAAAGCATAGCTCATTTTCTTTATTTTATTTTATTTCAGAAAAATGTCTGGAAATTCACTGTCCATTATCTTAACTAAAAATCAACTGGTTGGAGAAAATTTCATTGATTGGAAACGTAATTTGATGATTGTTCTCACCGCCGAGAAGCATAAATTTGTGCTAACTGAACCCCGTCCCAATGCACCGACTCAGACTTCCACACCCGAACAGAAGGCCGCATATGAGAAGTGGATCCATTCTGATGAGATGGCCCGCTGCTACATTTTGGGTTCTATCTCAAATGTGTTGCAGCAGAAACATCAGAATATGGAAACTGCTGCTCTGGTTATGGAGAGCCTTCAGCAAATGTTCGAACATCAAGGTCGTCAGGCCCGTCAGGCTGCCATTAGGTCCATTATGAACATGCGTATGAAACCTGGTACGCCCGTTAGAGATCATATGCTTGCATTGATTGGTCAGTTTAACGTGGCTGAGGTTTTGGGGGCTGAAATCAATTCTGAGACGCAGGTTGACATGGCTTTGGAGACTCTCCCAGAGATGTTCTCTCAGTTCAAAGTTAGTTATAACATGAACAAGCTGGATATGTCACTGACCGAATTGATGCAGGAGCTTCAGAATGCTGAGACTGTTCTTAAGACCAGGGCTAATGATGTGTTGGCTGTTGCTTCTGCTGGACCATCCTCTTCCAAGTCGAAAGGCAAAGGAGGCAACAAGAGGAAGAAGTCTAACAAGAAGGGACCACAGCAGCAGGTTAAGAAAGCAAAGACAGAAGGCAAGCCAAAGGGGAAATGCTTTCATTGTGGACAGAAAGGTCACTGGAAGAGGAACTGCCAGGGATACCTAGCTTCCAAAAAGCAAGGTAATGGTGAGTTATCTTATATTGAGTCTTGTTTAGTGGTTGATTCTACATATATTTGGATAGTAGATTCTGGAGCTACTAATCATGTTTGCAATTCATTGCAGGGGTTCCAAGTAACCAAGCAACTCAGTGAAGGGGAGCATACTTTAAGGGTTGGCACAGGAGCAGTGGTTTCTGCGAGAGCTGTTGGAGTAGTTTATCTTTATTTTAATAATAAACATTTGGTTTTGAATAATTGTTATTATGTCCCGGATATTACCCGAAATTTGATTTTGGTTGCATTACTTTTTAAACATGGTTATTCTGTTTATTTCACTTGTTTGATGGTGAAAATTGTTATGAATAAAATTTTAATTTGTGAGGGACATATGCTTAACAATTTGTATACTTTGAAACCTGCTGATAGCTCTCTATATCACATTGCATCTAACAAACGCATTAAGTTATCTCCTACTAATGAGACTTATTTATGGCACCTGAGACTTGGTCATGTTAACCTAAATAGGATTCAAAGACTTGTAAGGGATGGTCCTTTGAGTGACTTAAAGGTGGAATCCCTACCAATTTGCGAATCCTGTCTGGAAGGAAAAATGACCAAGAGACCTTTTACTTCAAAGGGGTATAGGGCCAAAGAAGTCTTGGAATTAGTACACTCTGATGTATGTGGACCCATTAATGTCCAAGCTAGAGGTGGGTATGAGTACTTCGTCACCTTCACTGATGATTACTCTAGATATGGTTATGTTTACCTAATGGCACGCAAGTCTGAAACTTTTGAAAAGTTCAAAGAATTCAGGACTGAAGCGGAGAAGCAACTAGGTAAGAACATTAAAACACTTCGTTCAGATCGAGGTGGAGAGTATCTATCCCATGACTTTAGGTCATATCTATCAGAAAATGGGATTGTATCCCAATTAAGTGCACCAGGTACTCCCCAACAGAATGGTGTATCTGAAAGGAGAAACAGGACCTTGTTGGACATGGTCAGATCAATACTAGGCTTCTCAACTCTCACAACATCTTTTTGGGGATATGCTCTACAAACTGCAATATACTTACTTAACATGATTCCATCTAAATCTGTCCCTAAGACACCCCTGGAATTGTGGAATGGGGGAAAGCCTAATCTGAGACATATACGGATATGGGGATGTCCTGCACACGTGCTTAAGGGAAAGATGGAAAAGATGGAATCAAGATCACAAGTATGCATTTTTGTAGGATATCCAAAGGGAACAAGAGGATATTGCTTCTATAGTCCTCAAGATAAGAAGGTTTTTGTGAGTACAAATGCAACTTTCTTAGAGGACAAGTATATAGAAGAACGTGAATCAAAGAGCAAGGTTCTTTTAGATGAGATGAAGGGAAAAGTTCCCAGTTCATCAACTCCAGTAATCCGCATTGAACCTACTCAGGATGAATTCACGTCCCCACCAGTTACGGTCCCTGAATTCAGTGGGAGACAAGTGGAGGTTATACCTTCCATGTCTGCTGGATCACTGACACGTAACTTGGAGGAGGAACAAGCCCCCATTGCATCACCACTTGGTGTTGAAGTTGGAGACGAGGGACTTGATACCAGAGACCCGGTGGTAGAACAAATACAAATTCCAATCAACTAGGAGCCTACTCAGCATAGACGAAGTGAGAGAGTCATTAGACCACCCTCCAGATACTTGCTCTATGGAGAGTCTTTCGAGGCAGTCTCCACTGAACAAGAGGAGGATCCTACTTCGTATAAAGAAGCTGTGGAGGATGTAGACGCTGACCATTGGAGGAGTGCCATGGACTCAGAAATGAAATCCATGTACACTAACTCTGTCTGGGATCTTGTAGATACACCTAATGGGGTAAAACCAATAAGATGTAAATGGGTCTACAAGAGAAAAAGAGGGGTAGACGGAAAGGTAGAGACCTTTAAAGCTAGACTGGTCGCTAAGGGTTTCACCCAAAGAGAAGGTATCGATTATGAGGAAACCTTCTCACCTGTGGCCATGCTTAAGTCTATTCGGATCCTCTTATCCATTGCAGCTCATTTTGATTATGAGGTGTGGCAAATGGACGTTAAGACAGCATTCCTTAATGGAAATCTTGACGAAAGTATCTATATGATGCAACCAGACGGTTATATCCAAAAGGGTCAAGAGCATAAAGTATGCAAACTGCGTAGGTCTATTTATGGACTTAAGCAGGCGTCTAGGTCCTGGAATATCAGATTTGATCAAGCTGTAAAAGGTTATGGTTTTGATCATAATCTTGATGAGCCTTGTGTTTATAAGAAAATTAAAGACAACAAGGTAATTTTTCTCATACTGTATGTAGATGACATCCTGCTCATTGGGAATGATGTAGGAGCATTAACATCAGTTAAAAACTGGTTGGCACAACAGTTTGATATGAAGGACTTGGGAGAAGCCAATTATGTTCTAGGAATCCAGATCATTCGGGATAGGAAGAACAGGAGAATTGCGCTATCTCAAGCTTCATATATAAACAAGATTGTGGAGAGGTTCGCTATGCAAAATTCCAAGAAAGGTCAAATGCCTTTCAGACATGGAATTCACTTGTCACGGGAACATTGTCCTAAAACTCCTAGTGAAGTGGAACACATGAAACAGGTTCCTTATGCTTCGGCTGTAGGAAGTCTCATGTATGCTATGCTATGTACTTGCCCAGATATCTGTTATGCTGTTGGGATTGTCAGTAGATATCAGTCAAATCCTGGACCAGAGCATTGGACCGCTGTGAAGCATATACTCAAGTATCTTCGCAGAACTCGAGATTATATGCTGGTTTATTCAACTCCAGATTTGGTGCCAACGGGTTACACTGATTCTGATTTTCAAGCTGATAAGGACTCCCGAAAATCCACATCTGGATCTGTGTTCACACTGGGTGGTGGTGCCGTTGTTTGGAGGAGTATCAGGCAATCATGCATTGCTGATTCCACCATGGAGGCAGAATATGTGGCAACTTGTGAAGCAGCCAAAGAGGCAGTATGGTTGAAGAAATTCTTACTGGACCTTGAGGTGGTTCCATCTGCATCTCAGGCCATTACTCTATACTGTGATAACAGTGGAGCAATGGCGAATGCAAAAGAGCCCCGCAGCCATCAGCGTGGAAAACACATTGAGCGTAAATACCACTTGGTTAGAGAAATCGTTCAACGAGGAGATGTGACAGTGTGCAAGATAGCATCAGCAGAAAATCTTGCAGACCCTTTTACCAAAAGCTTACCAGCTAAAAGTTTTGAGGGTCATATTGAAAATATGGGTGTACTTAACATGTCTCATTTACTCTAGGGCAAGTGGGAGAATTGTTGGATAGTGTATGCCCGTCGAGTTAATTTATTTGTACTCGTGACATTTTTGGAATAAAATATTATTTTAAATATTTGATTATATTATTTTGAGTTTGCATTAATCCATAGATCGATTCGATATTACTAATTGAGTGTTTAAGTTGTTAAACACAGAAAGATTCAATTTGTAATTCGATCTAAAAATTACTATTCACGATCAGTAAAATAAATATGGATAATTTATTTTTGATCGTCTCGATTTCATTAAAATCTATCTTTGATTTTGAAAATGAAATTGAGAGTACATTTGATATGTATTGAACAGGACCACGTGAAATTAATTTGTGACATTGACCGTGCAAATTTAATTTCACTTGACTATCGTACATGGAACCTTAATCCTAATCGGATAATGAACTTCGATTACTAACTTGAAGTTCTTTGAGGTATCAATGGGTGAGATCAAATTGTTGGTCAATATCTCGGTACTTTGGGAATTAAAGTAAAATAACGAGGAACATATATTCGTATTATCGAATCCGTCACCATTAGGTATGATCATGATCTCACTGGTTCTTCTAGTGGACAGTTAAATCTGAGCTCAGTAATTCGACAGTGATTGTTGAATTTTATGATGTGATGTGATCACATAGAACTGTCAGATAGAAGATGGGAGTCGAGAATTTATGAATATTCAAATAAGGGTATTTTGATCATTTAACCTTACTTCGAATATTCCAGTTGATCGACGGGGGTAACATGTAAGAGCGGTAAGTCAGAGGATATAATTATTGGTTATTGCTTCAGTAATTACAATTTTACGAAGAGTGCAATCTCGTTCTTTTAGTGGAATAGAACTTGATTAATAAATTATTTTGATTGGTCAAGAGTTGATTGGATCAGAATTAATTTATTGGAGCTTAGTTTAATTGGGTCCGATCAGGTTCCCTTGGTGGCTTCAATATAACAGGCATATACAGGCTTATAACTTGTATTGGGCCGTGCAGAAATGGGCTTGGGTTATAGAATTAGGGTTGGTAGGGTTTTTCAGGGTAAAGAAATTATAAATAGTCTTCTAAGACTATTTTTCTTAACTTAATTCACTTGTGGGCGGGACACACACTAAAGTGTGAAGTGTGTGTTTTCTTCTCTTGATTAAAACCCTAACCCTAGTGTAACCAATACCCAGAGAAAAGTGACCACACACTTGCATAGCCTCTGTTGGAGAACACCAAGGAAAACTTGAAGATTTGGAGATTGGTGGAATCAAGAACAACATAGATAATTGTCAAATCACGCTACAAGGGTAACGATTACTAAACTGTTATCTGTTCAAAATTATTTGATCTAGTCAAATACATAAAACAGCGAATTACTATGGGATGATCCAAATCACATGAAATTAATTTTTGTGATTAGATATCCCGTTGCATTATTTTTCCCAACATATATATCTTTACATTAAACTTTTATCTAGATTATTATGTATAGCTGGAGATCCAAAATTTAAAAGAAGTGAAATTTTTCAATCATTTTCTTGTAAATCAAATTACAGACCGTTGAAAAAACTTTAAAAGAATTCTCACATGGAATGAAATTTATCAATCATGTTCTTGTAAATCGAATTTTGGACCATGTGAATGTCGGCTGTTGAAATAACTAGTAATGTAATGTTTGCAACATTCAAAATTTAATTTCTTTAACTATATTCATTAAAGCATTTAAAATATTGAACCATTAAGAGAAAATTCAACTACTTTAAAAGCGATTTTTTTTTTTTTTTATGCTACCCACAATTTTATTATATTAATGTGCAGTAGCATCTATTTAATATTTATGGTTATTATCGGACCACATGTCGACATAAATGATGAAGCACCAATATATTTACTTAAATCACTAATTATCCTTAAATCAATAATTATCCAAACTTTATAAATTAATAGAATTGAACGAAGAGTGTGTTTTGAATAGGGTTAATTTGTGCCTAGGTTGGATATATTTTTGTATAAACATGGTCAAGTATTTGCTTTCCATTATGCTAAAAATTCACCACTAGCATCGTCGTACTTTCGATCATTGCCTATCGTGAGTAAACGCAGTTGTTCAGATCAGAATTAGAAATTGAAAAACTAAATGAACAAAATTGAAGTTGAAACTGATTAGTTTCCAAAGCTTCATGCTTAACTATACTTTTTTTTTTTTTGAAAAGGACTTAACTATACATTTTTAGTGGTGCATGTTTTGATGGTTCTCGTCGATATCCTTTTACTAAGCTAATCTCTTATTGCAGTAATTTACATTGAGCTTTGTGTTTATGATTTACTGACGGAAATTATGTCTCACCAACATTTGATTTTTGAGTGATGGCATGATTGTCATTTTAGTATGTTGGTATTGTTTAATTATATTAGATGGGGTGACAAGGTTAATGTTTCTAATGAGTCGTTTATTTCTATTGATATGGCACAATGGTGGTTAATAACTTGATTAGATACAAGTTTTTATTTAAATAAGTCACTAAGCCATTAAGATGGATTTAATGTTTAATCACTCTACGAACATGAAAGTGTGTCTCACTCTAGGTTTTGGCATATCCAAATTTAATCTTGACTTGAAATAATAGTGAGATTGGAGGAGAGTTCTTGATTTATTTAATCCATATGATATTCTATCCAAGTGTGTCGTCCGTTACGTTGATTTTCTTTTGGAACGCTATGAAATGTACTAGAGGCTACCAAATTGAGCCATAATCAATGTGATAAAATTCAATTGGAAAGTGGATGAATTCTTGATAATGAAGTTGATTCTTGGTTTTGAATGATTTCTTGGTAAGATTTCTTAACACTTTCCTACTATTATAGCATAGTGATGCTGTAAAAAATTCTAACCTTGACATGACAGGATCTGGTGATACTTATTAACTGGAAAAGATGAATGAATTCGCCTTAGATGACCTGTAAAAGGCGATGAGGGTTTTTCCCTGTCGCCCCTCCGGTGTGAGAATTAGTATTCTGGAGAAAAGTAAAGAGATAATATATAACTGGAAAACGTAAAGAATAATGAATGAATCTATGTAATCAAAAGATCTGTATTTATAGGGCTGAAAAAAGTCCATAACCTTTTTTAATTGAAGAATTAGTCTTTTTGATGTAAACTTACTTTTTAAAGGGAATTCTATATTTACAAGAATAGAGTTCCTTTTTTTTAGGAAGTTTCCTTATAAGATATGTCTTGTTATGGAGGCTCAAGAAGGAGGTCCATGAATAAAGCTCATTAATGAAGAAGGTTCGAAGTCCTATCTATGCTGGGCTTCTAAACGTGATGTGACCGGGACAGGCCGACCATATATCTTATCATCAATGAGATTTTTTGATAAGGTCGGGAGTGCCCGACCTCTGTGGTGAGGCAAGCCCAGGCACTTAGATCTCCCTTAAAGACAAATGGTCCGGAGATCGTGCAATATCATGTCGAGCACATAAGCCGGCGATATTATCAAGACAGGTCGATCTGTTTACATTCCAAATACCCGGCCTATTTTAGGACGACTCAAAATTGCCATGATCATTGGCCCCCGTGCATCAGGGATTGGAAATTGATACCTGAATGCATTTAATCATCTGACAGCTGTCATATTTATTAATGACGCGATTTTCCAACTGTTATCTTTTTAATCAATGTGAGGTGGTTAATAGTGTCCAAACAGATTGCGGCCACGTGTCCAAAGTGAGAGGCGGAGATTCAAAAATTTTCCCGCCATTTTTGCCTATATATATGTGGTCTCTATCCTCTCATTCTTTTTACTTTGCGATTTTTGTGAGAAACCAGAGAACTCCTCGAGCGTCTAGCACGATCTAACCTCCAAAGAACATTACCTTTAGGTAAACTCGGCCCAGCCCGACTTATTTTAATTCCGTAATTTACTCTTAGGAAACATGGCAAGGCAAATGAATATAACTGACTTTAGGGAAGTAGAAAACTTGGATGAGGCTCTAGACGTCGAGTCAATGGGATTTTACCAACCCCGACCGCCTTCTAGGGGTGAAGAGTCGAGTGACGAAGAGGAAGTGGACGATAATCCCGAACTTAATGAGGGACCGGACTATCCTGACCTAGAGTTGCCTACATTTAACAGTAGGATGAAAGAACATATGGTTGAGGCGGATATGAGGAAGTTTGGCCTCTCTAACAAGTATACTACCCGGGTTCCCAAGAGCGATGATGTTTCTTATCATTGCCGGGAAGGGGAAACCGCAGTTTTTCACGAATCCTTAGTGGCCGGCCTTAGGTTTCCCCTACCCCCATTTTTTTGTAGACTTCCTCTTTACTGCCCGCATTCTTCCCGGACAGCTTGCTCTAAATGGGTGGAGGATATTGGTTTTTTTTTTTTTGTTTTGTGTAGGAGCTTAGGGATCGAGCCGACCGTGAACCTTTGAAAATGCCTTTTGGATTTGAAATTTTTACCTTGATGTAACTATTTTGTCTATTTATGTGGGAAGGGGAGGTTTGAGGTGCCTTGGGTCCCTTCCTCTTTCAAGTACTAGAAAGAAAGATTATTTTATATTAAGCCTCGGGACGGTGAGAATATATTTTGGCTGACCTTTAGGAGACTGGAGGTAGATAACTTTAATAGGATGGGTAATGTAGGGGAGGAGGAGATGTCCGACCTACTGGCCAATGCCATAAGGGTTTGTGATTTTGGACTTTTAGCCGAGGAGGCTTCAGATCTGAATACAAACGAGATCTTAGGTCAGGCTAGTCTTGACTTGGAGCCCAATAGGCCTCGGCCTTGTAAATTAAGTAATATCTGTTTTATCCTCCTGTAATGACATGTAGTCTTCGATTTTTCCTTTGTACTCAATTGATTTTGCTTGACCTTTGCAGGTATGGCTTTTGATGGAGATAAGTTAAGGAAAGCGGCCGAGGAGAGAGCTCGGGCTGCGGCTGACAAGAGGAGGGAAGGAGGGGTTGTCCGACGATGGCCACAGAAGAGACCGCGCCAAAGTCAATCCGGGCAGGGAGAGACTTCCCGGAGGAATGTCGATGCTCCTCCTCGACGTGAGGCCGGTCAGGAGATTCGCTGTCCCCTCCTAGGGAGGAAAGTGCCCACTCTTCCCCAGCTCCCGAAGCTGCCTCAGAAGCCCCTTCTTTGGCGGATTTAAGGAAGAAACTGGAGAAAAGCTACCACCCCTGGCTTCTTGAGAAGTATTCTGAAGAGGTCTCGCTCGATCACGGGGTCGACCATTTTCTAAATGCGGCAGTTAAGGTAATTTTACGACCGTTCTTTGCTGTTTATGATGGCCACCTTAATTTTCGTGGAAATAACACGAGTTTTTATCTCGTCCAGCTGATAAGCATTGGTCGAGGTCTCATTACTCAAGGTGTTAATCAAGGAGAGACATCAAGTCAGCTCGTACACTCAGTGCAGTATGAGGCTACTCAGGCCAACAATGGGACCTTACGAGGGAGGAGAATCGGAAGCTAGCTGAGGACCTTTGTCGTACCCGAGAGGAGATTGGTGTTGCCAAGGTCGAGGCGGTCGAGGCCTTCAAAAAATCTGAGGAGTATGATTTGGCCTTGGGATCTTATGCCTTGGAGTCTTATGCCCAAGTGATGAGGCAAGCTCGGGCCTGGATACAGCTTCATGTCCCCGACCTGGACACGAGTCCTCTGCCTCAATTTCCTTTGGGAGCCGAAGGTCTTGACCTGACACCTTTCCTTGAGGAAAATGAAGAGGAGGCTGCTTCGGATGGAGGTGCCAGTGACCGTGACTCCCAGAAATAAGGCCATTTTCCTTGTGTAGTTTTCTTTTATATTTTGTAAAGAGCCCGGGGTATGCCCCAAGGACTTCTTGTAAAATATTCTTGATATGAATGAAACTGCATATTTTTGCTATTATTCGAGCTTTTTACTTGTGTTTTGTATGTAGACTTTTTATTAAGGTCGGACATATATCTCGACCTTATGATTTTCTTTATGAAGGTGTCAGACTTGTGACTCCGTGTAATCCTTTATGAAGTAGCTACAACATCGGGCATTTTAGCCGATCATAATAAACTAAAAAGAGGTTAAGTCTCAATTTTTATAGCTTAAAGGATTAGTGGGTCAAGTTAGGCCGATCTTGTGATCTTTTTGTCTTAAAATGAGGAAAAATCCTTGTTTAATTATATAAAATAATTGTATAAGATCGAGCTAGGCCGATCTCGTATTTATATAATGAAGAGGCCTGACCCTTGACTGAACTTGTGTAGGATAACTTATAAGCTCGAGTAAGGCTGGCCTTGCTCTTGTAGAACATAATTTGTAACGCCTTGTCACGAGGCATTGTAAGTTTTTTGTTGGAAAATAATTTGTAATGCCTTGTCATGAAACATTGTAAATTATTCGTGAAAAAATAATTTGTAACGTATTGCCATGAGACATTGTAAATTATTTGTTGGGAAATAATTTGTAACGCCTTGCCATAAGACATTGTAAATTATTCGTGGAAGAATAATTTGTAACGTCTTGCCATGAGATATTGTAAATTATTTATTGGGAAATAATTTTTAACGCCTTGTCATGAGACATTGTAAATTATTCGTAGAAGAATAATTTGTAACACCTAGCCATGAGACATTGTAAATTATTCGTGGAAGAATAATTTGTAAAGTCTTACCATGGGACATTGTAAATTATTCGTGGAAGAATAATTTGTAACGTCTTTCCATGGGGCATTGTAAATTATTTGTTGGGAAATAATTTGTAACGTCTTGCCATGAGACATTGTAAATTATTTGTGGAAAAATAATTTGTAACATCTTGCCATGAGACATTGTAAATTATTTTTTGGGAAATAACTTGTAAAGTCATTTGGAAGACCTTGTAAGTTATTTTGGTACTTTGTCCTCTGGTGCTCATACTTCGGAAGAAATACTTTTAATTAAAGGGGACTGAACGATGGGCCTCGTTAAAACTTTACCCAGAAAAACCCCGTGGAAAAAAAATCTGGACAAGGAAAAAGAGTACCCGTCCTTTACATTGAAAGAAAGTACGATGGGTGCGCAAGCCCAACCTTACTAAAAATTGTTGATAGACGTGCAAGTCCAAACATAATTAAAAGAAAAAATGAGCTCGCATACCCGACTCTTCTACAGCTAGATGACCTTGTTATTAACGGGAATGTGACTACTTGTAGTAAGGCTTCAAATTCTCCACATTCCACGCCCGAGGAAGAGGCTTTGAATCCATTGTGCGGAGGCTATTCGAACCCTTTCCCACTTTTCGAATGACTTCGTATGGTCCTTCCCAAATAAGTCCAAGTTTCCCAGGTTGATGACCGGCGGCCTCGCTTCGACGGAGGACAAGATATCTGATTCTGAATTCTCTCTTCTTCACTCGAATATTAATCTTTTTGGTCATGACCTGTTGATAAGCCACTATTCTCAAGGAGGCATTTTCCATGACTTCTTCCAAAAGATCCAAACTTTCTCTCTGTCCCTCAATCTGGTCAGGTGATTCTGTAGTCATTGCATGGAAGCTGGGAATTGTTACTTCTACTGGAACAGCAGCTTCCATCCCAAAGGCAAGCATGAATGGAGTTTTCCCTATTGCAGTTTTGAATGTTGTTCGGGCCAATCACCCTTGGCACTGTCAAGGCGAGTCCTCAAGTCTTGCAAGATGAGCATGTTTGTAACTTCAGCTAATCCATTACTTTGCGGGTGCGAAACAGAAGTTAACATGTGCTCTATTCCCAAATTCTTGCAGAATTGTTTGAAGGCTTGGCACTCGAACTGGCACCCATTATCAGTTATTAATGTCTTAGGAAGACCAAAACGGCATATAATCGACTTCCAAACAAATGCCTCCAACTTTTGTTCTGTGATTACGACAAGGGGTTCTGCTTCCACCCATTTTGTGAAATATTCCACAACCACTACTAGGAACTTGACCTGACCTCGAGCTATGGGGAACGGCCCAAGTATGTCAATTCTCCATTGAACGAAGGGATATGGGCACATAATTGAAGATAGTTCTTCTGCGGGTTGATGTAATCGGGCTGCAAACCTTATGCACTTATCGCAAGTTTTCACATAGCTGAGTGTGTCCTTCTTCATGGTTGGCCAATAGTATCCGTATCGCATTAACTTCATAACCAGTGCTCTTTCTCCCTGGTGTCCTCCACAAATTCCTTCATGAACATCGGCTATAGCAAGGGCTGCTTCTTTCGGAGTTAGGCATTGTAGGTAAGGAAGTGTAAAACTTCGACGGAACAAGGTATTTGTAATAAGGTATACCTCGGGGCCCTTACTTTGACTCTTCTTACTTCTGCTTTATCATCTGGAAACTTTTCTAATGTTAAATATTCAATGATTGGATCCATTTAACTGGGCTCCTAATCTGAAATATCCATGACATCGGGTTGATGTGTGATACTGGGCTCATGAAGAGTTCGCACGAATACGGTTCTCTCTAAGTGGTCAAGATTGGAAAAAGATAGTCTTGACAGAGCATCCTCTTTGTGATTGGCGGACCTTGGAATTTTGTCTATGTGGCAAGACTTGAACTTCCTTTGCAAGTCCAAAATCATCATTCTGTAAGATGACATTTTTTCATCTTTTGCTTCAAAACTGCTGTTCACTTGCTCTACCACCAATTGTGAATCACTCATGACTTTGACATGCTCGACCCCTAGATGTTGAGCTGCTTGAAGTCCGGCGATAACGACCTCATACTCTGCATCGTTATTAGTTGCTGGGAAGTCAAATCTTATTGCACATTGAATTTCCATCGTGCCATCATTTTTCTTTAGTATGATTCTGACCCCCGAGCCAATGGCATTCGATGCTCTGTCAACTTGTAAAGTCCATGTAGCCTCTTCCCTGCCATGACTTGTTGGCCCCCGAGGTCTTGGGGCGAGTTCGACGAAAAAGTCAGCCAAGACCTGTGCTTTTATAGAAGGTCGAGGTTTGAACTCAATGTCATATTCCCCAAGCTCGATTGACCATTTGAGTAGACGACCAGAGACATCCGGTTTCTACAAGATCTATTTTAAGGGATGGTTTGTGAGGACTGTTATAGCATGGACTTGAAAGTAAGGTCTTAACTTTCTGGCTGTTGTAACCAAGGAAAGTGCAAGTTGTTCTGCTAGTGTATATCGGGTTTCTACATCCAACATCATCTTGTTGACATAATATACGGGTTTTTGGGCCTTCCCTTCCTCTTTGACCAAAACGGCTCTCACAGTATGATCTGAAACTGCTAGATACAAGAACAGATTGTCTCATGGATGTGGCTTTACTAATATTGGAGGAGTACCCAAATATTCCTTCAACTTCCTGAAGGACATCTCGCACTCTTCATCCCACCTGAAATCTTTGTTTCCTCTAAGAGTCTTGAAGAAGGGAAAACATTTATCTGCTGCCCTTGACATAAAACAGCTCAATGCTTCCACTCTTCCCGTAAGCTTCTGTACTTCCCTGATGTTCCTGGGAGGTTCCATTAATGTAAGGGCTACAATTTTATCTGGATTAACTTCAATGCCTCTCTGGGTGATCATGAATTCCAAAAATTTCTCGAGCTTACTCCGAAGGCGCACTTGGCGGGATTCAGTTTCATCCGATGTTGTCTGAGTATAGAGAATATATCTTCCAAGTCAGCAATGTGGTCTTTCTTTCTCGAGCTCTTTACAACCATGTCATCGACATAAACTTCAATGTTCAGCCCGATGTGCTTGGAGAAGACCATGTTTACCGATCTCTGATAAGTAGCTCTGGCATTCTTTAATCCAAAGGGCATGACTTTATAGCAATATATTCCTTCATCTGCCATAAAGGAAGTTTTCTCCTGATCTTCCTATGCCATTCGAATTTGATGATATCCTGAGAATGCATCAAGGAAGCTGTAAAGTTCGAAACCTGATGTGTAATCCACTAATCTGTCAATCTGAGGAAGAGGATAACTGTCTTTTGTACATGCTTTGTTTAAATCAGTAAAATCTATACAAACTCGCCACTTCCCATTTGGCTTCTTGACCAATACCACGTTGGCTAGCCATTCTGAATATTTCACTTCCTTGATGAATCCTGCTTTCAGAAGCTTATCTATCTCTTCCTTTATTATTTGCCTTCTTTCTGTGGCAAACTTCAGTCTTCGCTGTTTTAAAGGCTTCTTGTCGGGCATGACATTAATTCTGTGTTCAACAAGTCCGGGGTCGATCTCGGGCATATCTTCTGCACTCCATGCAAATATGTCGATATTTCTCTTTAAACATTGCGACAGTTCTTCCTTCATTGATTTGGGGAGTTCTTTCCCAATCGTGAAACTCTTTCCTTCTGAAATTTGAACTTCTTCCAGCTCTTCTATTGGTGAAATGCGCTCTTCCACAGGAAGTTCAATTGACATCAAATTCGTTTTGCCCTTCCCAATACAGCTGATATAACAAATTTTAGCCATTGACTGATTTTCCTGTATTGTTGCTATGCCGGCAGAAGTCGGGAACTTGGTTTCCAGGTGATATGTCGATACTGTTGCTTTTAAGCTGTTTAGGAATGGTCTTATCAAGATATCATTGTAGGCCATAGGGGTCTTCACGACCTGAAACAGAGTTATCTTTGTTACCAACTTTTCTTCTGATCTAAGTGAAGTAGGAAGGTCAATTAGGCCTTCGGGTTTCACTGTTCCCCCACCGAAGCCAGTTAACGGAGTAATGACCTGTCGAAGCCGATCTTTGGGGAGTTGCATCTTGTTGAAGGCTTCCAAAGAAAGGACATTGGCAGTACTCCCGTTATCAAAAAGCACCCTTCTTACATCAAAATTTGCAATTGTGGTACTGATGACAACGGCATCGTCATGGGGATATGAAATTCCTTTCATATCATCGTTACTGAAGCTGATGCTGTTTGAAATTTCATGGTCATGACTTCCTGACCTTTCTTCCTGATCACCTAATGCCCGGGCATGATTTTTCCTTGTGTTATTTGAATCGTCTCCAGAAGCTATTCCTCCAACGATAAAGTTTATGGTGCCAGTGGATCTATTCTTCTCTTCTCCTTTTCCCTGATATTTATCATCTTTCTTTATGTAATCTCCCAGGAAGCCTCTTTTTATGAGGACTTCTATCTCCTGTTTTAGTGTTCTACATTCGTCAGTGGTATGACCCGGGCTTTTGTGGATTTCGCAATACTTATGACGATTCTTCTCGTCGATCTTCCCTTTGATAGGCTTTGGCCAGCTCAAATCTTCGCGACTTTTGATTTCCATGAGAATGTGAGATCGAGGCGCATTTAATGGAGTTAAGTTCTGATGCCCATAACTGCTTCCCTTTGTGCTGGACCGGGAAGAGTTCCTTCCATCTTCTTGCGTTGATCTCTTATTCCCCTGTTTGATGGGTTCCGAAGGCTGTACTGCTGTTCCATGAACTTGATCCTGTGCCCTAACCGACAGCAGTGTCTCTTCCATATTTATGTACTTTTCAGCCCTTCTAATAAGTTCTGTCACGTTTGTAGGTAGACTCTTAGATAAGAACATTTTGAATTTCGGACCTCGGATGGCTAAGATCAGAGCTGAAGTGGCCGATGAGATGTGAAGATCTGGAATCTGAAGTCTTTCAGCTTTAAAACGGGTCATGAACTCCCGTAGTTTTTCATTATGTCCTTACCTTAACTACACAAGCGAAGCGGCTATTTTCTTGATCCTCTTGCTACTTGCAAAGAAAGTCGTGAACTTCTCTTTAAGATCAGTGAAGGAAGAGACTGATCCTGTTGGTATTGTAGAAAATCAGTCTTGGGCTGAATTTGTTAAGGTTTGCGAGAAGACCTTACATAAAATCTGATCGGGAGCATTCTGCATGTCCATGACATCATTGTAGGTATTCAAGTGGTTGTTAGGATTTGTTGTTCCGTCATATTCATTTATCCGAGGGTATTTGAATCTTTCTGGTAAGGGGAACGACGTTATTTCAGGAGTAAAAGGGATTCTTCTCGTGAAAGAGGTCCGACCTTGTGTGTTTTGCCTTATTGCATCAGCAATTCCTTCCTGAATAATTCTTGGGAGTTCTTGCTCTGTCAAGTTGGAAGATCCCTCAGTCATGGGATGGGCACCGTCGATTCCCGGGGAATTGTCAGCTATAGGATTAACTGGCATGTGATCTTCCCTGTTAATCGTACTTGGAATGTTCGGTTCAGGGGGAGCTTGATGATTATTATGTTGTTAAAGAGCCTGACGGAGTTCACGAAGCTGTTGCTAGAGTTCGTTGAAATCTTCTCGACTAACCGGTTCATTGTCTGGTGTGGTTTCTGGATTTTGTTCTTCTCCAACATCTTCAAGAGGCGGTGGGTTATCTTCCTCAACTGAGGTATTGGCCGAAACGGGATTTCTGGCGGATGTGGAGGGACGAGCTTGATGTCTATTAACAATGGCTGATTGTATCTCTTCCCACAGACAGTGCCAATTGATGCTGTAAAAAATCCTAACTTTGACGTGGCAGGATCTAGTGATACTTGATCGCTGGAAAAGATGAATGAATTCTCCTTAGATGACCTGCAGAAAGGCGAGGAGGATTCTCCCCGTCGCCCCTCCGGTGTGAGAATTAATATTCTGGAAAAAGGTAGATAGAAAATATATAACTTGAAAACGTAAAGAATAATGAATGAATCAATGTAATCAAAAGAGCTGTATTTATAGGGCTGAAAAAAGTCCATAACCTTCTTTAATTGAAGAATGAGTCTTTTTGATGTAAACTTATCTTTTAAGGGGAATTCTATCTTTACAAGAATAGAATTCCATGTTTTTAGGAGGTTTCCTTATAAGATACGTCTTGTTATGGATGCCCAAGAAGGAGGTCCATGAATGAAGCCCATTAATGAAGAAGGTTCGAAGTCCTATCTATGCTGCGCTTCTAAGCGTGATGTGACCGGGACAGGCCGACCATATATCTTATCATCAATGAGTTTTTGGATAAGCTCGGGAGTGCCCGACCTCTGTGGTGAGGCAAGCCCGGGCACTTAGATCTCCCTTAAAGACAAATGGTCCGGAGATCGGGCAATATCATGTAGGGCACATAAGACGTTCATATTATCAAGACGGGTCAATCTGCTTACATTCCAAATACCCGGCCTATTTTAGGACGATTCAAAATTCCCATGATCACATAATATTTCCAATACTTGGCAGTGCTATTTCATCGTTTGTCATTTACTGCTTAAAACTATTGGTAGTGTTTGATCTTCTTTAATACCATCCAAGTTAATTGAATTTTTGCTCTCATATTCATCACATTATTAAGATCAATAACATCGTGATCTTGTGAAGCAAATTAGTTATGAACAGAGGCACAATGAGGTGCAAACAATTGTGATGCCCGTCGACAATGGTGGAGTGCGCCGCTCACGCGACTATTGCTTCACAAATCGACAACACAGCAATAGACGATGAAGATAGCAAAGTAGGGTTACTACGTCGCCATACGCCGTTCACGCAACTGCTGCTTCACTGATTGGCAATGCGTCACCGTTCCCATGGATTTGTTGATGGTTGTAGATTTGTTGGTTGTCGACACTAAGTAAGGGTTACTAAGTCGCCGTACGCCGTTCACTCAACTGCTGCTTCACTGATGGAAAAGAGTCACCTTTCCCATGGATTTGTTGATGGATGTTGATTTGTTGGTTGTCGACACTACTGCTTCATTGCCTTGGTTGATTGTTTTTGGTTTGATCATGCAAGTTCTGGTGGTTTAGTGGTGGCTATGTGGTGAGTTGTGTTGATGCAATCTACAATCTTTTGTGTGAATATGTTGGTGGAGGAGGTGGTGATGCTGCTCTCTGGTTTTTGGGTGGAGATTTAGGTGTGGCAACGATGACATTGGCAGTGGTTGTGCATTTCAAGTTGTAGCGATGGCACGTTGGAGGCGATGATAGTGATTGTGGTTGTAGATCAATCGCCAACAATTTTTTTGAGTTCCTGTGCATTTTGGGCCACATTTTGGATATTGTCTTCGGTCACATGTTTGCGATTATCTCAGGTTACATGGTCAAAGTCTCAAGTCACATGTGCGGTTATAGATCACATCATAATGGTAGTTCACATGTTCGTGTTCTTAGATCACATGTTCAATTTCATAGGTTATATGTTCACATTCTATATTTGGAGCGGTCGAATTGACACGAAACGATGTCATGTATCTTGGTTAAATCTATTCTCTATATGAGTTTGGATGAAAGATATTATTGTAGTGGTGGTGGCTGTGGGTGTTCATTGAAGAATACGGTGGTGGTGGTGGTGGTTAGTCGGAGACTCGGAGTTAGTAGTAGTGGTGCATCTAAAAGCACAGTGATGGTTATGGTGATAGTGATTGTGGAAGTGATGTTGGTTGTGCTGGTTCTTCGGAGATGATGATGGCACATCAAAGTCTCGAGAGATGGTGGTGGTGAGGTGTCGGTCATATTTGGATGCACCGGCTACTGGGATAGGTGGTAGGGTGAGTTTGTGTGTGCGCGCGCGCGCGTATAATTCTAATTAATAAATGATTAATGAAATAATGAATATTGCTTTCTATTTATGAATTGTTAATTTATAAAAATCTGATTTCTATATTGGTCATGATGATGGTGATGGTGGTGGGGGTGGTGGTCGAAGGTGGTGGTAGAACGTCAGTGTGTCGGGGGATGGTGGTGGTTGTGAAGCGCAGATCCTTTTTGGATGCCCTGGCTATTGGGGTTGGGGTTGGTGTTGGGGTGGGTATGAGATTGTGTGTATAATTCTAATTACCACCTCATTAATGAATATTGTTTTCTATTTATGAATTGCTAATTTATAAAGGTCTAATTGATATATTGTTCCTAATTTATTTATTTTATTTTATTTATTTATTTTTCTTTTTGACAAAAGATACCACATTACCGTTTGGTGAGCCTTTAACGTACCGAGCCCACGAACTGCTCCCCTTAAGAACAATAGAGCTCTAAAACATTTGTTATGAAGTGGCCATTGAACTTCGCTTCAATGGTCCGACTGAACTTAGTTGATCACTACGTTAATTTGGAAACGCATTTTTTTTAAACAAAAAGTCCTCCGTTACACAAGGGTTCGTCTGAATTGAACATTTTGTAGCTTTTTGAATGCTCTTTACACAGCCATACATCAATCAAAATTATGCTACACAAACACCACTTTGGAACAACAAAGTGAACAACACTCTTACATGAAGGTGAGGCCCAACACTCTCACATGAGGGGTGGGTCCACACGTTAGCCTCACCCCATGTGAAAATGTTGTTCACCTTGATGTTTAAATTTGTTTTTTAAAAATGTTGTTCATTTGGCATTTTTGTATCAATTATTGTTCCATGCACAAAACTAAAACCACATACAAGAATAATATTAAAATCTAACCCTCATTTTAAGTTTAACACGCTTCCATAAAACTATACACATTTTGTACACCATACATTTTCTACAACAAATCAACAAATACAAACTGTGAAACTGGAAATGGAGACACCTCACACCAAAAAGAATCAAAGAAATTTAATTTTCAAATATACGAAAAACCCTTTTTTAATCGCGATATACATCTTACTAATAGCGAAGAAGTCGTTTCCTGAGCATGGATTGCCTTCAGTAATGCCACAAACTTGAAAAGATTCTCTTCCGAGAACCACTTTAGTTTCCACATTACAGGACCTGAAACCGGCTTTTTCTTGTTAACTGCAGCATCCATTACATTGAATTCTTTCTGTGATGTGCATTCGAGAGCCAAGGTCAAGCACGGACTATCCAAAGTATCAATGACCTGGAAAAGTAGAAACAGTTTTCTTCGCTGAGTCGCACTGGAACATAATCGATAGACAAATATTGAATTAATCAAAAAAATTATATGATAAAACTGCTACAGCTCCATTTGAAGGTCACAACTCAACCAAAATATGGCTATCAGCTAAGCAAACTCATTTTCAGAATAGTTTGAAAAACCGGAAGGAAAATGCCGCCAAGTAACTTGGGATCTAAATAAGCCAAAGGGACCAATGGCATTATAATTCAAGTACTGCTCTCAAAAGGAATTTAACAAATAGATCATAAGTATATCAACTTCAAACTGCACATTAAATCCTTCAAAATGTAGGATGATAAAACTTGAATAAATGTTACAATGATTGGAGGATTTAAAAAAATTACCATCTCTGAGATACTAACAATGGCACAACTTGAATCCAGTGAAAAATAATTAGAAGATGCAAGCTCAGCGGGGCCAAACTGCCCAAGGTCCTCAGTGCACACAAGCAAATGTCCTTCAACAATGAACAGCGACCTTGAAAGCCACAAATCATCTGACCAAATGTGAACGAACATTAAAAAAAAAGTGTATCATAAAGGGTTAACCATCTCATTATCCCATCCCCACCAAATAACAAGAGCAAAGACGAGAACAACAATTTATATATCCCAACAAAATAAGGAAACAGCATATTCGAAAATACTCTAATCTGCAAATCAGTTAACTGGTTCATCCTTCAGCAGGGAAGGTGCATGAATTATGCAGAAACAGCCATGAAAACAAATTAATACACTATTGAGTATCATCCGCATTGTCTTTAAAAAAGAAAAAGGAACGGGACGGGGGGGGGGGGGGGGATCCTGACTTTCCTTAAAAAGAAAAAATTACTGATATAAAACTTTCAATTACGATCACATTACATAGATATTCAAATATATGCATATTTTTTAACATTTAGGAAACCATTCCCCCACCCCTGGCAAATATCTAGGCCAATTAGAGCATCCAGTCAATCCAGGAAACGGAGAACACTCAAAGTGCCCCCACATCCCCGGAAAGCCCACAGATAAAGCATTTGTTTATTATTCCACAGGGGAAACAATTAGCCATCAAGACTTTGCGCATTTAGCACCCCTGCAATCTCATTGTCTAAAACAATTAGCTGATAATTTTGAACAGATTGGTTTTTATCAAAAATGAAGATTAACTATCAATTAAATAAAAATTATGTCTAACATTTCATTTCTTTTTTATTTAACTAATTTCATATCCTTTATTTAATTATTTCTCTCACATGTTTGATGTAATACAATATTTTACCCTTGCACTTCCTTAATATTCTATAAAGCATAAAGCGTGATGAAAAGGCGAGGTCGAGCATCACGCTTAAACGCGCCTAGGCGCTAAAAAATCCGGCAATGCACAAACAAAGTACGGATGAAGCGTAACGAAGCGTTAAAGGCGAGCTTGCGCCTAAGCACGCTTAGGCGTATGCCTAGCCCGCTTTTTAGAACAATGCTTTTTATCATGAAGATCAAGGCAAACCACATAGAACATTCACATCTTGTACCTTTCAAGTTCTGCCAAAAGAGAACCATCGAATACTGAAAAATGTTTATATTCGAACATCCACAAACATGCTGCTCCAAAAGATGAACCTGGATCTGCTCCAAGCTGCCATTTAAATTTAAATAACCATCCAATAAGAAGGAATCATACAACCCGTCAGAACATCAAGATAATCACCCATTTTTTCTCCTTTTTTTTTTTCAAATTTTCACGTCACAAGAAAAAGACAAATGAAAAATCACCTAGTCAGGGAGCAATAATCTTTCATCCCATATGAATCAAAGAATTCCAAAACCCATAGCAATTCTCTCGATCTCTCTACACACCTTGTTATGAACAGATATGCTGCATTTCCCTGAAAGTAAACCCTAATAAAAGCACAAAATATGCACAACGTTAGAAAATAAGGATCACGCAGGCTCTTAGAAGTGATTGGAAGTTATCAACCTTAAAACTTGAAGTCCTAATCCAACATAGGCCTCTCTAACATCTCCAACGCCGTGACAACCCACCATTTCTAAGGTTGTTGCTGCAAGTTTAATCAAACAAAGCAACCAGATAAGCAAAATTAAACTGACAGAGGAAATATTGAACAAAAGAAGATATGTTAATCACAGCTGCAAATAGCTCATACCACAACAAAGCTAACCTGACCCATCACACGCCTTGACAATGGTTAATACGTACAACTTGTCTTTACTGCTCCTTAATATAGCCACTTCCCTGTACATGTAGAGTTGGGTAAATAAAGTAACTAGGCAAGCTATAATTTAAGCTGGATAGTGGGGGCATACTACAGTCAACAAGCTTATTTCATACAAACATGCCTAGGTAAATAAAAGTAGCCAATTAACATGGACGTGGACTTGCCAATGAGGTTGACAGAATGGTCATAAGTTAATTGATAATAGTGTAAAAAGACTAATTCCTTTACATCGCCATCAACTAGAGGCTCCTACACAGGATTTTGATTGCAATTGATCATTTTGAAAGATCTTCCACAATGTGAAACATGTTCAGATTAAACCCTTTAGCACTCATTGGACGTTTCACCATCAAAATAGAGAAACAAATAATCAAATGGAAGGAAAAAATAAAAGCCGTGTTCCTTAAGGCTGACTTCTACTCTCAAAGCAGCCTTCCGACAAAATAATCTATGAAGAACCAAAATGGAAAACTTTTAAGCATAGTAAATCTTACAAGCTTCATAGTATGAAGTCCTACCACACCCTAAAGTAAAATTAAAGAAAACGTGAAGGGGTAAGACAAAGTAGCCAAAAAAAATCATATAACCAATAGAAAATTTACATCTCAAATAATAATTGTTCTCGAAGCATTTACCTTTCACAATGAACCGATTTTTCCTCAAACAGACAGTTGCAACGTGTATACTGTGTACAAGTTTCATAAGACCCAGAATCTGCTATATTCAAATTAAAATAGCTCTCAATAACATCATCTTGCCCACTATTTGACATAGTGACTCCAGAATGGTGTCCCCTGTAATCATTTGTGATGCTTTTACAGGTATTTTCCTCAGCAAAGGGCTTCTGCAAGTCGCTAGCACAACAGATTTCTATCTCAAGTCCTTTCTCATTTCTACATTTGTCCACGTTGTCATTGGACTTCATCGAAGAGTCAGAGTCACCATGGCCATCCTCCTCAGGTAACGAAATCATTCTCTTCTTGGGTTTCCTTTTGAATTTTTTCTTCTCCAACCAATCAGCTTCTTCTTTCGGAAAATGTACAATTTCACCATCGTGCACACCTTCAGTAAGACTTCTACACATGTAGGTGGATCCTTCCAACTCTCTAACTTCAATATTATTAGACTTTCCTCCCCCACTTGAATGTGAATTGTGAGTCCCATTTTCCGTGAGTTTGGACCTTTGGCCGTGGTCAGCAATACCAGACTGAGAAGCAGAAAAGAAGCCATTCAAACCACTTCCAGATAAATTGTTGAACATAGATTGATCGACCTTAGTCGTAGGAGGAACAAGTTCAGCAGAATCATCATCACTACAACTTGTATTGCTATCAGAAGATGCCACTGAAAAGGATTCTGCAGATAGATGAAGAAATTCTTCTTCCAAATTTTGGCGCCGATGCAAAATGTCAGCTTGGTAATGAGGAGGAGATCCTAGGCAAGCTGACGAGGAACGAGATTCCATAATATCATCAATTGCTACTGAAGGGCTCATTACATTCTTAGCACTCACATTTTTACCTCTGGAGATTCCCAGTGAATTAAGAGGTGAGTTTCTAGCTTCTGCAGACAGGTCTCCATCATTTAAGAATGTCAGATGTTCCTGATTCAAACCTATGCTTTTTACAACAGATCTATTCTCACTTGCATGCTCCATGAAAAACTTTGAAGCTACTTCACCAATTCGGTCGAAGTACCGCTGAGCACTGACAACCGTGGATGTGTCAACAAAGGAGGTTTCAGATTCTAGAACAACTGTACTACTCTCATCCCCAGAAAGATAAACAGAGCCAGAGATATATCTCGAGCTCTCTCCAAGATCCTCATCTTTTGCCTCATTTTTCATATGAATCTCTCCATTATTAGTTAAAATTCCATTCCCACGGATACGTTTGCTATCATCAGCAAAATTGTCAGAAGCGTGATTCATCCATTCTTTGAATTCCTGCAACCATAAAACAGACCTTTCTTTTTTCATTAATTCAATTCTTCTCATAAAATCTGCTATTTCAGCTTCCTCATCGGTAATATCATTATCCTCTTTGGTTTGAATCTCATTATCACATGACATAGAATCTTGGTCTGAATACAAATATATGCTCTGCTCTTCACTCTCGATACTGGCAAGACGACAGATCTTCCTCTGCGATGCGTACAATCTAAAATTAAAAACTACTAGAGATCATGGAAGTAAATACTCCGGTAAATAATTAGAAAAAGAAACTGAATGTAATCAATCAGGGGATAAAATTAGCATAAAATGGTTTCGTACCCTATTTGTGTTGATAGCCCCCTCCAGTTCAGTACCACCTTTGGCTGGTGAATAGAATCCAAAGCTAGCAGGTCGCCTCTGCTGGCTTGCCACTATAATTTGCCTCTTCCAAAACTCCCTTGGAGACATTCTCTTCTCGTCCAGCATAAGCTGACATGTTGTCAAACATATTGGAAATGTAAGTTTAACATGAGCTTGCAGCAGAACAAATAGCATGTATGACTCATGTAACCTAAAATTGCATTTCTTTCAAATAATGACTTCCAGAATCTCAATTTAAATCATAGGCTGTTGTATTATGTGACAGCTTACTTTGTCTGGATGAAGGAAAAGGCTAAAAACTTGGGAGCGATACCATCTTGCAGAACAAAGAGGATTTCCTTCCAACCATAAGCTCTGAAGAGATGGAAGGCCAGCAAGGATCTCTACCTCGGCGAAGTTTGAAATAACATTGAAGGAAAGATCAAGCCCTTCAAGTGACTTCAAATTTTCAATCCCTCGCAATG
Source organism: Ligustrum vulgare (assembly GCA_963555705.1). Taxonomy (NCBI): domain Eukaryota; kingdom Viridiplantae; phylum Streptophyta; class Magnoliopsida; order Lamiales; family Oleaceae; genus Ligustrum; species Ligustrum vulgare. The sequence goes on from OY743187.1 coordinate 32,578,929, forward strand.
AGGTTAAAGCGTTGTTCCTCAGCACGAGTTTCACAATTTGACAAGAGACCTGTATAAACGAACAACTGAAGAGTGTCCAAAATATTTCCTAAATATGAATACGAAACCATATAATTATATGATACAAGGCCAAACTAAGAGTGAAGCAACTTATGCATCAATGAAAAAGTTAACAGACTGATGCTCTATGATGGGACTGTAAAAGATTGATGATTAACAATGTTAAGTTAATTATATGATAAACTCCACCATTAGCATACATCAATCTTGGTGATGTGTTCAGTGCAAGTCAATCATGGCAAAGCCCTCAGAAAAGAATCTACCACTTTGGTCATATGACATCTACGGTTGTGTTTTAGGTTTTTTTCCTCGTAAGGCTTTCTGTTCTCCCACTTCTAGCACTTCAGAAGAATTTAATGAATTAAAAGAGAGGTTTTTCGACCAATTTTAAAAACTGGTTACCCAGCAAGTGAATCAAATCTGTCATTATGAACCTAAACTTGATTATAACTACTGAGAGTAAATATGATCAAGTACTCAATCACAAAACAAATTTCAAGGAACATTACCGAAAAATAGTGATCCAATTTTGATGGTTAGACTCGGCAATGAAGTATAACAAAAATTAGTCCCCGCACATTTATTAACATGATCACAAATAGAAAATGAACATTATTTTTTATTCAGTTACCTCACTAAATGACGCAATACTTCTCAGGTTATTAAATCCAAGATCCAGGTGCTTCAATTTGGTACACTTTCTAAGATTATCCACCTTGGAAAATTTGTTCCTACTGAGATCGAGGGTTTCAGCAGCTGGAAGAAGCTGCAAAGACTCATCCATAAGCATCAAGCCATTACACGCACATGAAACAAAAGACAACCGGTTCCACTGTGGTGAATCCTTTATCTCCGCAATTCTACTTGCAAATATATGCCTCAGTGCATCCTAATCCAATTTGAAGGAAAATAAATAACAGCACTCAATAATTGCAGTACATCAAAGAGTGAAAATTAATATACATCTAACAAAATTTTCTTTTATAGAAAATAATGTAATCAAATCGCTAGATAAACGAAAACATTCTTTTAACTGAAAAGAACTCACAGTAGAATTGTGGCAGATCAACTTCTCCAAAGTAAGTCTCAATTCGAGTAACCCCCTGGCAGCCGAGGCCGAGAGATTACATCCCCTGAGCTCCAGAATCTTCAACCTCCCAAACGGCAACAAATACAGCGGCGTAGGATCCTTACCCGGCGGAGGCAACATCGAAACCACCTTCAACGACGGTAACAACCGCAGAATCCTCCGGAGCTGCTCCAGCGCCCGGTGGTCACCCAAGTCGGAAACATACGCACGCAGATAATCCACCGGAGCTCCGGCTAACAAACTCTCCAACTCCGCCAAAGCCTCAAGCCTCGATTGCACATACCGAAGCCCAACGGGGTTCAATTTCAAAACAAGGGTTCCTTCAATTAACGGTTCTGTATTGTTTTCCACGAATTTCACTAAAGAATCCAAGTACCTATCCCCCGTGACAATCGCCATCAAGCACCTAGATATATATAATTCCGTATATCATATTATTAGGGTTTTTAGGTATAGATACATGTGTATATTACATGCATATAAACTTATAATATTAGCAAGGGTGAGAGAGATGAATTGGGGTTAAGGAAGGGGGGTTTGGGAGGTATTGAAGGGAGAGGAGAGAGAGCCATTTTTGTGTGTGTGAAATGTGCGTGAAATGTGGGACTTAATCATTGAGTGAAGCAAAATAATTGCCAAAAAAATTAAATAAGGGTCCTAAATCTATTAGTAATGTTGTAACTAGATCCATTTTACTTTTGCAGCAGTTAAATCCCTCATAGACAATTTTACGCATCATTGCTTAAAAAGACGATTTTTTTTTATAAATAATTAGAAAGGCTATCTTATTTATATTTTTAATTGAATAAAGATTAAAAGAAAGGAAAAATGAAAGAAGCACAAAATCCACCAACCACTATCCTAGATTTTATTAGGGGGGACAAAAAAAGGGGAACTGAAAGAGCCGAGCCGGAACCAAACAAAAAAAAATCGAAATCGATTGGTTCTTTAGGAGAAAAATGAGAACCGAAACCGAAAAATGGAGAATCGAAAATCAATCGGTCCCTATTTGAAAATCGAAAATCGAACCAAAAACCGAACATTCTTAATTTAAAAATTAAGTCTACGTGACACTTTTGACATTTTTTGTGTTGCTTTACATGATAGAGTGTACAAATTAAACTTACTTTGATGTATTATGATAATTGTTGAATTATTCATATCGTGTTGCATCTTACATGAAATTTTTTGCACCAATTTTAGAAGATTAAATGTCTTGTCTCTCACTCACATTGGTTAAGCGCATTTTTTGGGTTCAGTATTTACAAATTAAGATAATGAATGTTGTGTTGATATATATTGAATTAATTTTAGGAAGAATGTGTGGTTTGATATGTATGTGACTTTTTTGGAGGTGCATTAGTGAATTGTGGTTTTACATTGAAGCCTGAGATAAGAGTTCATTAAAAATCGTTTGTTATCTTCGAAGTATACCTAGGTTCAAATGACCTAAATAATTTTATGTTATTTTAAATGTGTCTATATGCCATCATTATCATTTTTTAGTCAGGATGATCCAGGCATTCCAGCATAAGCAATAGATAGAATAACAGAAGACGAAGATCCTACATTTCTAGTTGCTAATGGGAATATACAGAATATTATAACGGTATTTAGTGTCTTTAGAACCAAAATATATTTAATTTGAATATTTTGCCAGGATTCATTTAGCAAATTTTGACTCAACACTTATTTATTTTTTGCACACATTTTCACGTTTACTCAAAATTGAATTTTTTTAATAAAAGAACCGAAAAATAACTGAAATCGAACCGAAATTCTCGATTTGATTCGGTTCCTTCAATAACCGGATCGAAAATTGAAACGCTTGTTAGCCCAAGAGTAAACTAACCAAGAGGGGGGTGAATTGATTTTTAAAACTTTTTCGATAAATAATCTCTAGCTTAAAAATCAATGTGTACAAGTATGAGCACTTAGTGTTGTAAGTAACTTAACTATCAATGTAGTGTGCTATAAATGTGTAAACTTAATTGATAAAGTAAGTATAGCACTTAGATATAGTGTTGCACAATATAAATTGATAGAATAGAGTAAGTGCAATGTAAGTAAGTAAAAGGGATAAGAGAATGCAAACGCGATTTATGGAGGTTCAATCAACCAACGTGATCTACGTCCCCCGTTACCGAGCTCTCCGTCACGAGCAAGGCCAAATCCACTATATTGGTAACTTACAACAAGGAGTATCAAATCCTTAGGCGACTTACAACAAGGAGCACCTATCCTTTACCAACAATCGAGTTTTCACAAGGCTCTCGAAACCACAAGATATAATGAATTGAATTTACAATTGAAATAACTCTCTTGACAAATGATATACTCAAATTAAGTACCGAGAGAGTTAGGCTAACACTTCAATAGATAGCAATGAATTAAGCTCGAGTGTTAGAGAAAAAATTTGATGCAAATGATAATGAAAAGTTCAATGCAATCAAACAAAGTTTTTCAAATAATCTCTTGTTAAAATATTGAATCAAATTAAGTACCAAGAGATGCCACACTTGAATAATTAACAATGAGTTAAGCTCAAAGTGTTTAGGCAATGGAACTTTGATGAATCAAATGATAATGAAAAATGTAGCACAAATAATCAAAGTTCCTTAATTGGAATTTCTCTCTTTTAAAAGATTAAAACAAGTTTAGAACAAAGAGAGACTTACACTCCAATTCCAATATAGCGTGAAGATGTTGAAGAAGTTTAAACAATATAAAACCAAGAATCTTCACAAAACTTTCTTCCAAAAACTTTTGATGATTTGATAAAACAAAGTTTAGATCAATCAAAATTTTATAATAATAATAGATGAATATAAACCAAGTAAGAACAATGAATTTTCACAAGAAAGTTTCCATAAAATCTTTTCTATGTTGTTGAAAATAAATGTAAATGAGATGGCTATTTATAGATCAAGAAATTTGATCTGCAATAAGTTTCGGTCGACCGGTTCACACTTTCGGTCGACCGAAAGCTCAAAAACTAGCCGTTATACTTTCAATTGAGCAGATATTTCGGTTGATCAAAGTTTCGGTCGATCATGTGCATTTCGGTCGACCGAAAAGGGAAAAATTGGAATTTTTATTTTTATATCGAAAATTTTATTTTTCCAAAAACTATTTCATGTTATGATTTGAAAAATCATTTTTATGCAAGTGATGAATTTTCAAGTAAGTTTCTTGATGCATAAAAATCATTTTCGAGCTCGTTGATTGTCATCACTAAAGATTGAGAGTGTTATACCTTTACATAGGTTAAATCAATTCTTGAACTTTGAACTCTAATCTTGTATGCTTGAGTTCTTGATCTTCATGTCATGCTTTTCAACTTCAATTTTGATCTTTGAATATCTTCAATTCTTTCATGATCTTCTTTGCGTCTCATGTGCTTGATCACATAGTTTTGATTTATATCTTTGAGAGACGATTTGAACATAGAATGCTTTGAATATTTATCATTACATGAAATACTTGAAACACACTTGTTAATAACACAATATATTCTTGTTTGTTATGATCAAAACAATAAGGTTAAGTTAACCATAAGTCAACAACGCTCACCCCTAGATTTTATTATTGTTTAGTAATTAATGGAAATCCATTTAGTTTAGGTAAGGATTTTTAAGTGTTTGTTTTATTAATCCATATCCATTTAGTATAATCTTTAATGGGGTGATTAAACTAAAATTTCTCAAATCACTTTTTAATAACATATATTTTCTCTCTTCAATTTTAAACCACATATTTTAGCTCGAAAACAACAAAAAATCTTCTCTCTCCTCTTTAATAAACCGTCGAATACATTGTAAGAGTTTTTAGGTGTACCTACCTACCTATACATGAACAAGAAATTTAGTATTTTCTCATACCTTCATATCCTAGTATATTAATAGCACCAAAAAAAAGATATTTCAATATCACCTTATGTTCAAACATGATAGATAAGAGTAAAGGCAGGGGGGAACCATTAAGGGTCCAGTGGGTGCAGCTGCACCCACTAGACTAGATCCAACCCAGAATTTTTGGCACATTTTTCAGCTACAGTCTTTTTTTTCCCCTTTCCATTTACGCCTAAACCTTCGATCTGCATCATTCTCGTTCTCTTTTCTTTCATCAATTCTCTCAGCCACAAGTTCACAACCTCGCCACCGTCGACCTAAAAATCCAACCTCACCGCCGTTCGTCCACCCACCACCCAGACCCAGACCCTAGTCCAGTCCCAGTTGGCCAGTACCTTACCTGCAAGGCTGCACTCAGAGTTGGCGCCACAGTCCCTCAGCTCCCACTCCCGCAGAGTCGCACAGCAGCAGCAACCAGCAAGCAACATCGCTCGAACTACTTGAACCAGAGCCCAAAGGTCCAGCTGTCCAGAAGACTGAACCTACCGTTTATGCTGTAACTGTAAGCACCCACCTGCACGATTACACGAATGAAGTAGAATTCTTTGGAAATTGGATTAACATTAATTAATTAATTTAAGCTTTATTTGGGTCATTGGCTATGTTTGTGTAATGTGTATATGTGTTTTATGTTTTATGTTTTTATCATTTCATCATGTTCTTGTCTTGAGGTCTCTGGCAGAGCAGTGGGTACTGGGTAAATGACTAATAGTGTAATGGGTTTTCCAATTTCAAGTATTGAATTATTTAATTTGTTTTGTAAATTGTAAGTTGCAACTTCTTTTTAATAGATAATAGAAATTAGGAATTGAATTAAGAATTTAGGATGGAAAATGGAAATTCCTTTGTTTTTGAATTTTGAGGATGGATCATGGATGGATGTAATATTAGAGATTTAGAACACAGAAGATTTATATAATCATTAGAACACAAGTCATGGACTGAAGGGGATTTTCAAGCTATCTTTGTTTGATTTGATTTGATTTTGCAGCAAGAAATGTTGGGATATTTTAAACGAATGTCTAAAATTCTATTGAAGTTGAAGAAGAGGTTGAGCAAAGAAATCGCGCATTGATGAAACCAATGAAACAAATGAAGCAAATATTGATGAAACCAACGAAGCAAATGAAACAAGTATTGATGATATTGATGAAATTGATGAAGCAATAGCAAAGGAAGCAACTATTGATGAAATCGATGAAGCAAACATTGATGAAATTGTTTTTCAAGAACATTTTGAGATAATGGAAGCAGATATTGAGCCTACTGATGTTATTCTTGCACAACTTCCCACTGACCTCGGATTAAGAACTCCAATTATGGATTATAATGTTAATCTTCGAGATCAAATAAGAAGAGCATACCTGCAGAGAGGTCCATGTCAACCTCGGAGTCATGTGTTTCCACGAAACAAAACAAGAGATTCATTCCTGCTTGGTTTAATGAATATGGTGATTGGTTGGAATATAGTATAAGTAAAAATGCTGCATTTTGTTTATACTGTTATTTTTTTGGACCAAATAATGGGGAACAAGGAGGTGGTGATGCTTTTGTAAAAGAAGGGTTCCAGAATTTTAGAAAGAATGATAGACTTGGAGTTCATGTTGGAGATGTCAATAGTGCACACAATCAAGCCCGGAGCAATTCTGAAGCATTGATGAATCAAGAGAAACATATTGAGACAGTTTTCTTCAAGCAGACAAAACAAGTACGGAGTGCATATCGAGCTCGTCTACACGCATCAATTGATTGTGTTCAACTTCTTCTACGACAAGGACATGCTTTTCGTGGTCATGATGAGTGTGAAGAGTCAAATAATCAAAGTAACTTTCTTGAACAATTACAGTTTCTAACTGATCATAATGAGCATATTAAAGCTGTCACTTTGAAAAACGCTCCAAAAAATCATAAACTAACATCTCCAAAAATCCAAAAGGATATCATCAATGATATTGCCGGTACATTCTTTTCAATTCTAGTTGATGAATCTCAAGACATCTCCGTAAAGGAACAAATGTCTATTGTTTTACCTTATATGAATAAGATGGGACATGTAGTTGAACGTTTTATTGGGATTGAACATGTTTCTAGTACTACAGCTCTATCACTTAAGGCGGCTATAGATAAATTATTTCAAGATGTGGGTTGAGTATATCCAGATTGTGAGGTTAGGGCTATGATGGGGCTAGTAATATGCAAAGTGAGTTCAATGGTCTAAAAGAACTTATTTTGAAAGAGACTCCAAGCTCCTTTTATACACATTGTTTTGCACATCAACTTCAATTGGCTCTTATAGCTGTGGAAAAGAAGCACAAGAAAGTTTAGTCACTCTTTAATTTGGTTTCAAGTGTGGTGAATATTGTTGGAGCTTCTTCAAAGCATTGTGATATTCTCCGAGAGAAACAAGAAGCCATAATTTCTGAAGCACTTGGTAATGGTGAGATTTCAAGTGGACGGGGTCTTAATCAACAAAGTACTATTGCACGTTGTGGTGATACAGGTTGGGGATCGCATTATCGTACTTTGATTAGTTTGATTTTGATGTTCTCACCTATAATTGATGTCGTTGAAATGATCTGTTGATGGCTCAACACGTGAGCAAAGATGTGAGGCTGATAATTTATTAGACTCGATGCAATCATTTGAGTTTGTGTTTAATCTACATCTTATGAGAACCATCTTAGGAATCTCAAATGAATTGTCTAAGGCATTACAAAGAAAAGATCGGGATTTTTTTAATGCTATGAGTTTAGTAACAGTATGGAAACAAAGGCTCCAAGAGATGAGGGAAAACCAGTAGGGTTCTTTTTTGGCTGCAGTCGTTACTTTTTGGCAGAAGTATAATATTGGTGTTCCTGATATGGATAGTATGTTCATACGCCCAGGTCACTCACGGCGTAATACTGAAGAAACAACAAATCTTCATCATTTTCGTGTGAATTTGTTCTATTCAGTCATTGATATGCAGCTTCAAGAGTTAAATGATCATTTTTCTAAGGCAAGTACAGAATTACTTCTTTGTTTAGCATGTTTATGTCCCGATGATTCATTCTATGCTTTTGACAAGGAGAAATTAATCAGTCTTGCTAAGCATTATCCTGAAGATTTTTCGAAAGTACAGCTTATGGCACTTGATGATCAACTTCGAAACTATATTGTTGATATACGCCCTAGCAAGGAGTTCAGAGAATTACGGGGCCTTAGTGAACTTGCAATCAAGTTGGTTGTGACGAAAAAAAATCAAGTGTACCCATTGGTTTATATGCTCGTGTCTTTAGGATTAACTCTTCCAGTTGCTACTGCTACAGTTGAAAGGATATTTTCTGCTATGAATATTGTGAAAAATTGACTGCGCAATCGGATTGGAGACCAATGGATGAATGATAGCTTAGTGGTGTATGTTGAAAAAGATGTATTTAATCAAATTGATAATGGGACTATTATTAGACGTTTTCAAAGTATGAGAAGTCGTAAGGAATAATTGTAAAAAATATACTACATTTTGAATACTATTGTTGACTTATTATAAATTATTTTTTACATTATTCTTTTTCGCATCCACTGATCTAAAATTCTGGGTCCGCCACTAAGTAAAGGTAAAAACTATCACTATATTTTTCATATGCGATCTTTTACATCAGAGAGAGAAAAAATTGAAAAACTTATTTATAAAGTTTAACACCATCATATACCAATAAAACGAGCCTTACTTGCGAAGATTTAGTATCAGTGTATCACTCCATTTGTCCAAGTACATAATCCTTGAGATTTCTCCAATGAGCTTGTGAGATTGCATAGTTTTAGAGAGATAATAAGTGTTTTAAGCTAGTCAATAATCGTACTGCAAATGGTCTTAACTTGAAAAAGGAGTTTTTATCCTCTAACTAGTTGTCTAAACGTGCTTTGCACGTTAATTGTTCATATGAAGTAATTTTTAGAAATTATGTCGAGCACAAATTTCGAGTTTTTCTCAAGAAAATTAGCAAAAAACGCAAGATGAATAGAATTAACAAAATCGAATAATTTTTAACATTTAAACAAAGTTTCTAAGACCATATTTTACTCTCTCAATCAAAAACTTGGCTAGACTTACTTAGTTGATAAAAGCGAATACGAGCTTCAAGTTTAGAACAACGTCGATAATATTTGAGAATAAATTATAGGTTATTTATATAATATTTGAAATATTATAAAAAGAACAAAAAAATGTCAATGAAAATTTAATACCAAGTATTTTTCCTTTATAACAAAGTTTGGGACTTATGAGAATTTAATAATGCATAAATTTGATAATTTCGGTGAGATCTCATTTTTAATCTCTTTAATCTTTTTGTTTATCCTGAAGTTGATTTCAAGTTCAACATGCCCATTTGAAAATGTATAATTACTACTGGTCTAATTTTTTCATGACAAAGTCGATATATTTTCTCTTTCTGAAGCGTGGGAGTAAAATTTTCAATTGTGGCCTAAAATAGTATAGCAAGAATCTAGTACCTTGTAAGTATTAAAAAGTTAACATATTTGTTTAATATCAAAAAAATTATAAAATAAAGATAGACAAATATAATAAGAAATACCACATATTAATTAATAAAAATTCAATAAAAGTTTTCAATTTCCATATGTACATTTTCAATGGAATATGTACAGATATTAGAAATTTTTATACTTCAATCTTCACCATATATGATCAGATTTCATAAAAACATATGATGTATACTTTAATTTGTGGACAAAACGATTTGATTTATTAAAAATTCAAATTTGAGAGAAATGATATCTCAAAAAAGTTAAGTAAAATATGATGTTAGACTTTTAACCGCTTTTGAATCCATAATAGGCTATATTGGGTTATAGTATATGATGAGTTTCGAAGCGCGGAAGAAACGCTGGAAAGTTCCGAACTCAGGTTGTGGTTAGACGGATGAATCATGACCCGATATTCACGACGCGATGGCTCGACGATGCGGAATAAAGAACCACGACTTTCGAAATACCACAAGGATTTGCCCAATCTCCTTGATAAGTCTCTGATTTGAACGCCACAAATATTCTCGCGAATATTTGATAAATTCGGGATTAACGCCACAAGATAATCAATCTTGATAAGTTTGGGTTTGTAATGTGAATCCACACATTAAACAATTGAAAAACATTCAATCTCTGTTTTATTTAATCATCAAAGTCTTAATTTACAATGAATCAAAAAGGTGTATAAATAAGCAAAATAAAACCCTAATCGCTAATTTACTCAAAATAGAATTCTAACTAACCTAAAATAGCTAAAATAGGAAAAGGAAATAAAATATACGAAAATCTGATCCGTTAATACGTTACGACCGTAAATACCAGGCTTACGGCCGTAAGCCCTTCTCTGGTCCAAAGTTGATACCGAAGTTACGGCCGTGAAGAATTTGTTACGGCCGTAAGTCATGTTCAGCCCAAAAATTGCGATAGCTGCGTTACGGCAGTGATTCCAACTTTTACGGCCGTAAAAAGGTCAGCTGCTTCATTTTCCGGTTCTTTTCGACACTGTTTGATCTTCAAAGCTCGTCGAACCTGTTGAATTCTTGTCTTGGCTTGAATATTTATATTTTCCCGTCAAGTCTGCTATGACTCCGATTGTCGAGGGTCCTGGATCACATCATACCCTCCTTCTTTAGGATGATTCGTCCCGAATCATAGCTTTGTTCATGAATGCAATTGCTCCCCCTGGATCAAACGGAAAATTGTTGCTTCCATGCCATGAGTTCAATAAATTGGAATTTTTTGATTGGCAAACATGGAAGAGATTGAGCTTGAACTTCCTTTGTCATTTGCGGTGTGGTTGAAGCTTCCAAACATAATTAACCTGCAAAAAGGATTTAAACAAAATGGGGAGGGACATGTTAGCTTCGTGAGGTACAAGGTATGGATCCTTGTATTCATGACAAACCACCACCAACTCCACTTCTTGAACCACGAGGCTCTTCTCTTCGCCTCTTTCCTCATTTGCAATTTCTTGTTCAATTTTTTTATCTTCAAACTCAACCACATCCCCGACCTCCACATTTGAATCACCATGTTCATGTACTACCCCATCACTACCAAAATGTGGATCTTCCAATTCAAAGCTCAAAATTTGAACTTCTACCCCAACTTCTAATTCCTCATCAAATTTTGGAGTTTATTCACCTAACTCCACATTTTCCTCATCAAATTTTGGAGTTTGTTCACCTAACTCCACATTTTCAACTCCTACCACAAAGTTCGGGGTCTCTTCAACTAATTCATGCCTTAAGCCTCCCTCCTTCTTTTCAACTTTCATATCCCGAGGCTCAACATGATTTTCACTCTCTTCTAACCATCTAATTACCGCCTTTCGTTTCTCCTCCTTCCTTTGTAATTTAGCCAAATATTTTCTTTCTGCCTCCCGTTCACACCTCAATCTTTCCTCATAAATTTCTTTTTGAAATTTCAAAATTGCTTTTGGATCATTCTCAGCTCCTCTCTTAACCCCGATTCCATCCCTAGGTTTAGGATCACGCCTATAATCACTACGATTTGCTTGAGATCGCCCCTTTTTCAATTTCCCTTTCATCTAATTTATCCAACCTAATCAAAGCTTCATTCAAAAATCTCCACATACGATCTTTGGCGTTTTCATGGGAATTGGACATTGTGAATTTTTTTTGTGGAAGGACACAGAAAAAGAATAATGAAAACAAAGGATCAAGAAATTCAAGAAAGTGGTTCTTGAATGGACTCTTTTTTTTTTTTTTAATTTTAGGATGAATTTTCGGAATAAATAAAATAATAAAAAAATAATAATTTTTTTTTTATAAATCCGAAAACTCGACAACGAACACGACAAAACAAACGGAACTTAATTCGGATAAGAATTAAGCAAAACAAACACTTTTGAATTTTGTTGGATTTTTATATGTATCAAATAAAGAAAACATTTACTGGCACGAAGAACAAGAAAATCAAGAAAAGAAAGACTCAACAACAAGATATGGATGATTTTTATGGGACTCGATGATAGACATAAAAATCAAACTGGATAGAAAAACCTGAATTCAGAGTCCAGCTCTGATACCAAATGATGAGTTTCGAAGCGCGGAAGAAACGCCGGAAAGTTCCGAACTCAGGTTGTGGTTGGACGGATGAATCATGACCCGATATTCACGACGCGATGGCTCGACGATGCGGAATAAAGAACCACGACTTTCGAAACACCACAAGGATTTGCCCAATCTCCTTGATAAGTCTCTGATTTGAACGCCACAAATATTCTCGCGAATATTTGATAAATTCGGGATTAACGCCACAAGATAATCAATCTTGATAAGTTTGGGTTTGTAATGTGAATCCACACATTAAACAATTGAAAAACATTCAATCTCTGTTTTATTTAATCATCAAAGTCTTAATTTACAATGAATCAAAAAGGTGTATAAATAAGCAAAATAAAACCCTAATCGCTAATTTACTCAAAATAGAATTCTAACTAACCTAAAATAGCTAAAATAGGAAAAGGAAATAAAATATACGAAAATCTGATCCGTTAATACGTTACGACCGTAAATACCAGGCTTACGGCCGTAAGCCCTTCTCTGGTCCAAAGTTGATACCGAAGTTACGGCCGTGAAGAATTTGTTACGGCCGTAAGTCATGTTCAGCCCAAAAATTGCGATAGCTGCGTTACGGCAGTGATTCCAACTTTTACGGCCGTAAAAAGGTCAGCTGCTTCATTTTCCGGTTCTTTTCGACACTGTTTGATCTTCAAAGCTCGTCGAACCTGTTGAATTCTTGTCTTGGCTTGAATATTTATATTTTCCCGTCAAGTCTGCTATGACTCCGATTGTCGAGGGTCCTGGATCACATCATACCCTCCTTCTTTAGGATGATTCGTCCCGAATCATAGCTTTGTTCATGAATGCAATTGCTCCCCCTGGATCAAACGGAAAATTGTTGCTTCCATGCCATGAGTTCAATAAATTGGAATTTTTTGATTGGCAAACATGGAAGAGATTGAGCTTGAACTTCCTTTGTCATTTGCGGTGTGGTTGAAGCTTCCAAACATAATTAACCTGCAAAAAGGATTTAAACAAAATGGGGAGGGACATGTTAGCTTCGTGAGGTACAAGGTATGGATCCTTGTATTCATGACAAACCACCACCAACTCCACTTCTTGAACCACGAGGCTCTTCTCTTCGCCTCTTTCCTCATTTGCAATTTCTTGTTCAATTTTTTTATCTTCAAACTCAACCACATCCCCGACCTCCACATTTGAATCACCATGTTCATGTACTACCCCATCACTACCAAAATGTGGATCTTCCAATTCAAAGCTCAAAATTTGAACTTCTACCCCAACTTCTAATTCCTCATCAAATTTTGGAGTTTGTTCACCTAACTCCACATTTTCCTCATCAAATTTTGGAGTTTGTTCACCTAACTCCACATTTTCAACTCCTACCACAAAGTTCGGGGTCTCTTCAACTAATTCATGCCTTAAGCCTCCCTCCTTCTTTTCAACTTTCATATCCCGAGGCTCAACATGATTTTCACTCTCTTCTAACCATCTAATTACCGCCTTTCGTTTCTCCTCCTTCCTTTGTAATTTAGCCAAATATTTTCTTTCTGCCTCCCGTTCACACCTCAATCTTTCCTCATAAATTTCTTTTTGAAATTTCAAAATTGCTTTTGGATCAATCTCAGCTCCTCTCTTAACCCCGATTCCATCCCTAGGTTTAGGATCACGCCTATAATCACTACGATTTGCTTGAGATCGCCCCTTTTTCAATTTCCCTTCCCTTTCATCTAATTTATCCAACCTAACCAAAGCTTCATTCAAAAATCTCCACATACGATCTTTGGCGTTTTCATGGGAATTGGACATTGTGAATTTTTTTTGTGGAAGGACACAGAAAAAGAATAATGAAAACAAAGGATCAAGAAATTCAAGAAAGTGGTTCTTGAATGGACTCTTTTTTTTTTTTTAATTTTAGGATGAATTTTCGGAATAAATAAAATAATAAAAAAATAATAATTTTTTTTTTTATAAATCCGAAAACTCGACAACGAACACGACAAAACAAACGGAACTTAATTCGGATAAGAATTAAGCAAAACAAACACTTTTGAATTTTGTTGGATTTTTATATGTATCAAATAAAGAAAACATTTACTGGCACGAAGAACAAGAAAATCAAGAAAAGAAAGACTCAACAACAAGATATGGATGATTTTTATGGGACTCGATGATAGACATAAAAATCAAACTGGATAGAAAAACCTGAATTCAGAGTCCAGCTCTGATACCAAATGATGAGTTTCGAAGCGCGGAAGAAACGCCGGAAAGTTCCGAACTCAGGTTGTGGTTGGACGGATGAATCATGACCCGATATTCACGACGCGATGGCTCGACGATGCGGAATAAAGAACCACGACTTTCGAAACACCACAAGGATTTGCCCAATCTCCTTGATAAGTCTCTGATTTGAACGCCACAAATATTCTCGCGAATATTTGATAAATTCGGGATTAACGCCACAAGATAATCAATCTTGATAAGTTTGGGTTTGTAATGTGAATCCACACATTAAACAATTGAAAAACATTCAATCTCTGTTTTATTTAATCATCAAAGTCTTAATTTACAATGAATCAAAAAGGTGTATAAATAAGCAAAATAAAACCCTAATCGCTAATTTACTCAAAATAGAATTATAACTAACCTAAAATAGCTAAAATAGGAAAAGGAAATAAAATATACGAAAATCTGATCCGTTAATACGTTACGACCGTAAATACCAGGCTTACGGCCGTAAGCCCTTCTCTGGTCCAAAGTTGATACCGAAGTTACGGCCGTGAAGAATTTGTTACGGCCGTAAGTCATGTTCAGCCCAAAAATTGCGATAGCTGCGTTACGGCAGTGATTCCAACTTTTACGGCCGTAAAAAGGTCAGCTGCTTCATTTTCCGGTTCTTTTCGACACTGTTTGATCTTCAAAGCTCGTCGAACCTGTTGAATTCTTGTCTTGGCTTGAATATTTATATTTTCCCGTCAAGTCTGCTATGACTCCGATTGTCGAGGGTCCTGGATCACATCATACCCTCCTTCTTTAGGATGATTCGTCCCGAATCATAGCTTTGTTCATGAATGCAATTGCTCCCCCTGGATCAAACGGAAAATTGTTGCTTCCATGCCATGAGTTCAATAAATTGGAATTTTTTGATTGGCAAACATGGAAGAGATTGAGCTTGAACTTCCTTTGTCATTTGCGGTGTGGTTGAAGCTTCCAAACATAATTAACCTGCAAAAAGGATTTAAACAAAATGGGGAGGGACATGTTAGCTTCGTGAGGTACAAGGTATGGATCCTTGTATTCATGACAAACCACCACCAACTCCACTTCTTGAACCACGAGGCTCTTCTCTTCGCCTCTTTCCTCATTTGCAATTTCTTGTTCAATTTTTTTATCTTCAAACTCAACCACATCCCCGACCTCCACATTTGAATCACCATGTTCATGTACTACCCCATCACTACCAAAATGTGGATCTTCCAATTCAAAGCTCAAAATTTGAACTTCTACCCCAACTTCTAATTCCTCATCAAATTTTGGAGTTTGTTCACCTAACTCCACATTTTCCTCATCAAATTTTGGAGTTTGTTCACCTAACTCCACATTTTCAACTCCTACCACAAAGTTCGGGGTCTCTTCAACTAATTCATGCCTTAAGCCTCCCTCCTTCTTTTCAACTTTCATATCCCGAGGCTCAACATGATTTTCACTCTCTTCTAACCATCTAATTACCGCCTTTCGTTTCTCCTCCTTCCTTTGTAATTTAGCCAAATATTTTCTTTCTGCCTCCCGTTCACACCTCAATCTTTCCTCATAAATTTCTTTTTGAAATTTCAAAATTGCTTTTGGATCAATCTCAGCTCCTCTCTTAACCCCGATTCCATCCCTAGGTTTAGGATCACGCCTATAATCACTACGATTTGCTTGAGATCGCCCCTTTTTCAATTTCCCTTCCCTTTCATCTAATTTATCCAACCTAACCAAAGCTTCATTCAAAAATCTCCACATACGATCTTTGGCGTTTTCATGGGAATTGGACATTGTGAATTTTTTTTGTGGAAGGACACAGAAAAAGAATAATGAAAACAAAGGATCAAGAAATTCAAGAAAGTGGTTCTTGAATGGACTCTTTTTTTTTTTTTTAATTTTAGGATGAATTTTCGGAATAAATAAAATAATAAAAAAATAATAATTTTTTTTTTTTATAAATCCGAAAACTCGACAACGAACACGACAAAACAAACGGAACTTAATTCGGATAAGAATTAAGCAAAACAAACACTTTTGAATTTTGTTGGATTTTTATATGTATCAAATAAAGAAAACATTTACTGGCACGAAGAACAAGAAAATCAAGAAAAGAAAGACTCAACAACAAGATATGGATGATTTTTATGGGACTCGATGATAGACATAAAAATCAAACTGGATAGAAAAACCTGAATTCAGAGTCCAGCTCTGATACCAAATGATGAGTTTCGAAGCGCGGAAGAAACGCCGGAAAGTTCCGAACTCAGGTTGTGGTTGGACGGATGAATCATGACCCGATATTCACGACGCGATGGCTCGACGATGCGGAATAAAGAACCACGACTTTCGAAACACCACAAGGATTTGCCCAATCTCCTTGATAAGTCTCTGATTTGAACGCCACAAATATTCTCGCGAATATTTGATAAATTCGGGATTAACGCCACAAGATAATCAATCTTGATAAGTTTGGGTTTGTAATGTGAATCCACACATTAAACAATTGAAAAACATTCAATCTCTGTTTTATTTAATCATCAAAGTCTTAATTTACAATGAATCAAAAAGGTGTATAAATAAGCAAAATAAAACCCTAATCGCTAATTTACTCAAAATAGAATTCTAACTAACCTAAAATAGCTAAAATAGGAAAAGGAAATAAAATATACGAAAATCTGATCCGTTAATACGTTACGACCGTAAATACCAGGCTTACGGCCGTAAGCCCTTCTCTGGTCCAAAGTTGATACCGAAGTTACGGCCGTGAAGAATTTGTTACGGCCGTAAGTCATGTTCAGCCCAAAAATTGCGATAGCTGCGTTACGGCAGTGATTCCAACTTTTACGGCCGTAAAAAGGTCAGCTGCTTCATTTTCCGGTTCTTTTCGACACTGTTTGATCTTCAAAGCTCGTCGAACCTGTTGAATTCTTGTCTTGGCTTGAATATTTATATTTTCCCGTCAAGTCTGCTATGACTCCGATTGTCGAGGGTCCTGGATCACATCATACCCTCCTTCTTTAGGATGATTCGTCCCGAATCATAGCTTTGTTCATGAATGCAATTGCTCCCCCTGGATCAAACGGAAAATTGTTGCTTCCATGCCATGAGTTCAATAAATTGGAATTTTTTGATTGGCAAACATGGAAGAGATTGAGCTTGAACTTCCTTTGTCATTTGCGGTGTGGTTGAAGCTTCCAAACATAATTAACCTGCAAAAAGGATTTAAACAAAATGGGGAGGGACATGTTAGCTTCGTGAGGTACAAGGTATGGATCCTTGTATTCATGACAAACCACCACCAACTCCACTTCTTGAACCACGAGGCTCTTCTCTTCGCCTCTTTCCTCATTTGCAATTTCTTGTTCAATTTTTTTATCTTCAAACTCAACCACATCCCCGACCTCCACATTTGAATCACCATGTTCATGTACTACCCCATCACTACCAAAATGTGGATCTTCCAATTCAAAGCTCAAAATTTGAACTTCTACCCCAACTTCTAATTCCTCATCAAATTTTGGAGTTTGTTCACCTAACTCCACATTTTCCTCATCAAATTTTGGAGTTTGTTCACCTAACTCCACATTTTCAACTCCTACCACAAAGTTCGGGGTCTCTTCAACTAATTCATGCCTTAAGCCTCCCTCCTTCTTTTCAACTTTCATATCCCGAGGCTCAACATGATTTTCACTCTCTTCTAACCATCTAATTACCGCCTTTCGTTTCTCCTCCTTCCTTTGTAATTTAGCCAAATATTTTCTTTCTGCCTCCCGTTCACACCTCAATCTTTCCTCATAAATTTCTTTTTGAAATTTCAAAATTGCTTTTGGATCAATCTCAGCTCCTCTCTTAACCCCGATTCCATCCCTAGGTTTAGGATCACGCCTATAATCACTACGATTTGCTTGAGATCGCCCCTTTTTCAATTTCCCTTCCCTTTCATCTAATTTATCCAACCTAACCAAAGCTTCATTCAAAAATCTCCACATACGATCTTTGGCGTTTTCATGGGAATTGGACATTGTGAATTTTTTTTGTGGAAGGACACAGAAAAAGAATAATGAAAACAAAGGATCAAGAAATTCAAGAAAGTGGTTCTTGAATGGACTCTTTTTTTTTTTTTAATTTTAGGATGAATTTTCGGAATAAATAAAATAATAAAAAAATAATAATTTTTTTTTTTATAAATCCGAAAACTCGACAACGAACACGACAAAACAAACGGAACTTAATTCGGATAAGAATTAAGCAAAACAAACACTTTTGAATTTTGTTGGATTTTTATATGTATCAAATAAAGAAAACATTTACTGGCACGAAGAACAAGAAAATCAAGAAAAGAAAGACTCAACAACAAGATATGGATGATTTTTATGGGACTCGATGATAGACATAAAAATCAAACTGGATAGAAAAACCTGAATTCAGAGTCCAGCTCTGATACCAAATGATGAGTTTCGAAGCGCGGAAGAAACGCCGGAAAGTTCCGAACTCAGGTTGTGGTTGGACGGATGAATCATGACCCGATATTCACGACGCGATGGCTCGACGATGCGGAATAAAGAACCACGACTTTCGAAACACCACAAGGATTTGCCCAATCTCCTTGATAAGTCTCTGATTTGAACGCCACAAATATTCTCGCGAATATTTGATAAATTCGGGATTAACGCCACAAGATAATCAATCTTGATAAGTTTGGGTTTGTAATGTGAATCCACACATTAAACAATTGAAAAACATTCAATCTCTGTTTTATTTAATCATCAAAGTCTTAATTTACAATGAATCAAAAAGGTGTATAAATAAGCAAAATAAAACCCTAATCGCTAATTTACTCAAAATAGAATTCTAACTAACCTAAAATAGCTAAAATAGGAAAAGGAAATAAAATATACGAAAATCTGATCCGTTAATACGTTACGACCGTAAATACCAGGCTTACGGCCGTAAGCCCTTCTCTGGTCCAAAGTTGATACCGAAGTTACGGCCGTGAAGAATTTGTTACGGCCGTAAGTCATGTTCAGCCCAAAAATTGCGATAGCTGCGTTACGGCAGTGATTCCAACTTTTACGGCCGTAAAAAGGTCAGCTGCTTCATTTTCCGGTTCTTTTCGACACTGTTTGATCTTCAAAGCTCGTCGAACCTGTTGAATTCTTGTCTTGGCTTGAATATTTATATTTTCCCGTCAAGTCTGCTATGACTCCGATTGTCGAGGGTCCTGGATCACATCATACCCTCCTTCTTTAGGATGATTCGTCCCGAATCATAGCTTTGTTCATGAATGCAATTGCTCCCCCTGGATCAAACGGAAAATTGTTGCTTCCATGCCATGAGTTCAATAAATTGGAATTTTTTGATTGGCAAACATGGAAGAGATTGAGCTTGAACTTCCTTTGTCATTTGCGGTGTGGTTGAAGCTTCCAAACATAATTAACCTGCAAAAAGGATTTAAACAAAATGGGGAGGGACATGTTAGCTTCGTGAGGTACAAGGTATGGATCCTTGTATTCATGACAAACCACCACCAACTCCACTTCTTGAACCACGAGGCTCTTCTCTTCGCCTCTTTCCTCATTTGCAATTTCTTGTTCAATTTTTTTATCTTCAAACT
This sequence comes from Ligustrum vulgare, assembly GCA_963555705.1. Taxonomy (NCBI): domain Eukaryota; kingdom Viridiplantae; phylum Streptophyta; class Magnoliopsida; order Lamiales; family Oleaceae; genus Ligustrum; species Ligustrum vulgare. Next base: position 32,598,930 of record OY743187.1, read on the forward strand.
CAACCACATCCCCGACCTCCACATTTGAATCACCATGTTCATGTACTACCCCATCACTACCAAAATGTGGATCTTCCAATTCAAAGCTCAAAATTTGAACTTCTACCCCAACTTCTAATTCCTCATCAAATTTTGGAGTTTGTTCACCTAACTCCACATTTTCCTCATCAAATTTTGGAGTTTGTTCACCTAACTCCACATTTTCAACTCCTACCACAAAGTTCGGGGTCTCTTCAACTAATTCATGCCTTAAGCCTCCCTCCTTCTTTTCAACTTTCATATCCCGAGGCTCAACATGATTTTCACTCTCTTCTAACCATCTAATTACCGCCTTTCGTTTCTCCTCCTTCCTTTGTAATTTAGCCAAATATTTTCTTTCTGCCTCCCGTTCACACCTCAATCTTTCCTCATAAATTTCTTTTTGAAATTTCAAAATTGCTTTTGGATCAATCTCAGCTCCTCTCTTAACCCCGATTCCATCCCTAGGTTTAGGATCACGCCTATAATCACTACGATTTGCTTGAGATCGCCCCTTTTTCAATTTCCCTTTCATCTAATTTATCCAACCTAACCAAAGCTTCATTCAAAAATCTCCACATACGATCTTTGGCGTTTTCATGGGAATTGGACATTGTGAATTTTTTTTGTGGAAGGACACAGAAAAAGAATAATGAAAACAAAGGATCAAGAAATTCAAGAAAGTGGTTCTTGAATGGACTCTTTTTTTTTTTTTAATTTTAGGATGAATTTTCGGAATAAATAAAATAATAAAAAAATAATAATTTTTTTTTTTTATAAATCCGAAAACTCGACAACGAACACGACAAAACAAACGGAACTTAATTCGGATAAGAATTAAGCAAAACAAACACTTTTGAATTTTGTTGGATTTTTATATGTATCAAATAAAGAAAACATTTACTGGCACGAAGAACAAGAAAATCAAGAAAAGAAAGACTCAACAACAAGATATGGATGATTTTTATGGGACTCGATGATAGACATAAAAATCAAACTGGATAGAAAAACCTGAATTCAGAGTCCAGCTCTGATACCAAATGATGAGTTTCGAAGCGCGGAAGAAACGCCGGAAAGTTCCGAACTCAGGTTGTGGTTGGACGGATGAATCATGACCCGATATTCACGACGCGATGGCTCGACGATGCGGAATAAAGAACCACGACTTTCGAAACACCACAAGGATTTGCCCAATCTCCTTGATAAGTCTCTGATTTGAACGCCACAAATATTCTCGCGAATATTTGATAAATTCGGGATTAACGCCACAAGATAATCAATCTTGATAAGTTTGGGTTTGTAATGTGAATCCACACATTAAACAATTGAAAAACATTCAATCTCTGTTTTATTTAATCATCAAAGTCTTAATTTACAATGAATCAAAAAGGTGTATAAATAAGCAAAATAAAACCCTAATCGCTAATTTACTCAAAATAGAATTATAACTAACCTAAAATAGCTAAAATAGGAAAAGGAAATAAAATATACGAAAATCTGATCCGTTAATACGTTACGACCGTAAATACCAGGCTTACGGCCGTAAGCCCTTCTCTGGTCCAAAGTTGATACCGAAGTTACGGCCGTGAAGAATTTGTTACGGCCGTAAGTCATGTTCAGCCCAAAAATTGCGATAGCTGCGTTACGGCAGTGATTCCAACTTTTACGGCCGTAAAAAGGTCAGCTGCTTCATTTTCCGGTTCTTTTCGACACTGTTTGATCTTCAAAGCTCGTCGAACCTGTTGAATTCTTGTCTTGGCTTGAATATTTATATTTTCCCGTCAAGTCTGCTATGACTCCGATTGTCGAGGGTCCTGGATCACATCATACCCTCCTTCTTTAGGATGATTCGTCCCGAATCATAGCTTTGTTCATGAATGCAATTGCTCCCCCTGGATCAAACGGAAAATTGTTGCTTCCATGCCATGAGTTCAATAAATTGGAATTTTTTGATTGGCAAACATGGAAGAGATTGAGCTTGAACTTCCTTTGTCATTTGCGGTGTGGTTGAAGCTTCCAAACATAATTAACCTGCAAAAAGGATTTAAACAAAATGGGGAGGGACATGTTAGCTTCGTGAGGTACAAGGTATGGATCCTTGTATTCATGACAAACCACCACCAACTCCACTTCTTGAACCACGAGGCTCTTCTCTTCGCCTCTTTCCTCATTTGCAATTTCTTGTTCAATTTTTTTATCTTCAAACTCAACCACATCCCCGACCTCCACATTTGAATCACCATGTTCATGTACTACCCCATCACTACCAAAATGTGGATCTTCCAATTCAAAGCTCAAAATTTGAACTTCTACCCCAACTTCTAATTCCTCATCAAATTTTGGAGTTTGTTCACCTAACTCCACATTTTCCTCATCAAATTTTGGAGTTTGTTCACCTAACTCCACATTTTCAACTCCTACCACAAAGTTCGGGGTCTCTTCAACTAATTCATGCCTTAAGCCTCCCTCCTTCTTTTCAACTTTCATATCCCGAGGCTCAACATGATTTTCACTCTCTTCTAACCATCTAATTACCGCCTTTCGTTTCTCCTCCTTCCTTTGTAATTTAGCCAAATATTTTCTTTCTGCCTCCCGTTCACACCTCAATCTTTCCTCATAAATTTCTTTTTGAAATTTCAAAATTGCTTTTGGATCAATCTCAGCTCCTCTCTTAACCCCGATTCCATCCCTAGGTTTAGGATCACGCCTATAATCACTACGATTTGCTTGAGATCGCCCCTTTTTCAATTTCCCTTCTCTTTCATCTAATTTATCCAACCTAACCAAAGCTTCATTCAAAAATCTCCACATACGATCTTTGGCGTTTTCATGGGAATTGGACATTGTGAATTTTTTTTGTGGAAGGACACAGAAAAAGAATAATGAAAACAAAGGATCAAGAAATTCAAGAAAGTGGTTCTTGAATGGACTCTTTTTTTTTTTTTTAATTTTAGGATGAATTTTCGGAATAAATAAAATAATAAAAAAATAATAATTTTTTTTTTTATAAATCCGAAAACTCGACAACGAACACGACAAAACAAACGGAACTTAATTCGGATAAGAATTAAGCAAAACAAACACTTTTGAATTTTGTTGGATTTTTATATGTATCAAATAAAGAAAACATTTACTGGCACGAAGAACAAGAAAATCAAGAAAAGAAAGACTCAACAACAAGATATGGATGATTTTTATGGGACTCGATGATAGACATAAAAATCAAACTGGATAGAAAAACCTGAATTCAGAGTCCAGCTCTGATACCAAATGATGAGTTTCGAAGCGCGGAAGAAACGCCGGAAAGTTCCGAACTCAGGTTGTGGTTGGACGGATGAATCATGACCCGATATTCACGACGCGATGGCTCGACGATGCGGAATAAAGAACCACGACTTTCGAAACACCACAAGGATTTGCCCAATCTCCTTGATAAGTCTCTGATTTGAACGCCACAAATATTCTCGCGAATATTTGATAAATTCGGGATTAACGCCACAAGATAATCAATCTTGATAAGTTTGGGTTTGTAATGTGAATCCACACATTAAACAATTGAAAAACATTCAATCTCTGTTTTATTTAATCATCAAAGTCTTAATTTACAATGAATCAAAAAGGTGTATAAATAAGCAAAATAAAACCCTAATCGCTAATTTACTCAAAATAGAATTCTAACTAACCTAAAATAGCTAAAATAGGAAAAGGAAATAAAATATACGAAAATCTGATCCGTTAATACGTTACGACCGTAAATACCAGGCTTACGGCCGTAAGCCCTTCTCTGGTCCAAAGTTGATACCGAAGTTACGGCCGTGAAGAATTTGTTACGGCCGTAAGTCATGTTCAGCCCAAAAATTGCGATAGCTGCGTTACGGCAGTGATTCCAACTTTTACGGCCGTAAAAAGGTCAGCTGCTTCATTTTCCGGTTCTTTTCGACACTGTTTGATCTTCAAAGCTCGTCGAACCTGTTGAATTCTTGTCTTGGCTTGAATATTTATATTTTCCCGTCAAGTCTGCTATGACTCCGATTGTCGAGGGTCCTGGATCACATCATACCCTCCTTCTTTAGGATGATTCGTCCCGAATCATAGCTTTGTTCATGAATGCAATTGCTCCCCCTGGATCAAACGGAAAATTGTTGCTTCCATGCCATGAGTTCAATAAATTGGAATTTTTTGATTGGCAAACATGGAAGAGATTGAGCTTGAACTTCCTTTGTCATTTGCGGTGTGGTTGAAGCTTCCAAACATAATTAACCTGCAAAAAGGATTTAAACAAAATGGGGAGGGACATGTTAGCTTCGTGAGGTACAAGGTATGGATCCTTGTATTCATGACAAACCACCACCAACTCCACTTCTTGAACCACGAGGCTCTTCTCTTCGCCTCTTTCCTCATTTGCAATTTCTTGTTCAATTTTTTTATCTTCAAACTCAACCACATCCCCGACCTCCACATTTGAATCACCATGTTCATGTACTACCCCATCACTACCAAAATGTGGATCTTCCAATTCAAAGCTCAAAATTTGAACTTCTACCCCAACTTCTAATTCCTCATCAAATTTTGGAGTTTGTTCACCTAACTCCACATTTTCCTCATCAAATTTTGGAGTTTGTTCACCTAACTCCACATTTTCAACTCCTACCACAAAGTTCGGGGTCTCTTCAACTAATTCATGCCTTAAGCCTCCCTCCTTCTTTTCAACTTTCATATCCCGAGGCTCAACATGATTTTCACTCTCTTCTAACCATCTAATTACCGCCTTTCGTTTCTCCTCCTTCCTTTGTAATTTAGCCAAATATTTTCTTTCTGCCTCCCGTTCACACCTCAATCTTTCCTCATAAATTTCTTTTTGAAATTTCAAAATTGCTTTTGGATCAATCTCAGCTCCTCTCTTAACCCCGATTCCATCCCTAGGTTTAGGATCACGCCTATAATCACTACGATTTGCTTGAGATCGCCCCTTTTTCAATTTCCCTTCCCTTTCATCTAATTTATCCAACCTAACCAAAGCTTCATTCAAAAATCTCCACATACGATCTTTGGCGTTTTCATGGGAATTGGACATTGTGAATTTTTTTTGTGGAAGGACACAGAAAAAGAATAATGAAAACAAAGGATCAAGAAACTCAAGAAAGTGGTTCTTGAATGGACTCTTTTTTTTTTTTTTAATTTTAGGATGAATTTTCGGAATAAATAAAATAATAAAAAAATAATAATTTTTTTTTTTTTATAAATCCGAAAACTCGACAACGAACACGACAAAACAAACGGAACTTAATTCGGATAAGAATTAAGCAAAACAAACACTTTTGAATTTTGTTGGATTTTTATATGTATCAAATAAAGAAAACATTTACTGGCACGAAGAACAAGAAAATCAAGAAAAGAAAGACTCAACAACAAGATATGGATGATTTTTATGGGACTCGATGATAGACATAAAAATCAAACTGGATAGAAAAACCTGAATTCAGAGTCCAGCTCTGATACCAAATGATGAGTTTCGAAGCGCGGAAGAAACGCCGGAAAGTTCCGAACTCAGGTTGTGGTTGGACGGATGAATCATGACCCGATATTCACGACGCGATGGCTCGACGATGCGGAATAAAGAACCACGACTTTCGAAACACCACAAGGATTTGCCCAATCTCCTTGATAAGTCTCTGATTTGAACGCCACAAATATTCTCGCGAATATTTGATAAATTCGGGATTAACGCCACAAGATAATCAATCTTGATAAGTTTGGGTTTGTAATGTGAATCCACACATTAAACAATTGAAAAACATTCAATCTCTGTTTTATTTAATCATCAAAGTCTTAATTTACAATGAATCAAAAAGGTGTATAAATAAGCAAAATAAAACCCTAATCGCTAATTTACTCAAAATAGAATTCTAACTAACCTAAAATAGCTAAAATAGGAAAAGGAAATAAAATATACGAAAATCTGATCCGTTAATACGTTACGACCGTAAATACCAGGCTTACGGCCGTAAGCCCTTCTCTGGTCCAAAGTTGATACCGAAGTTACGGCCGTGAAGAATTTGTTACGGCCGTAAGTCATGTTCAGCCCAAAAATTGCGATAGCTGCGTTACGGCAGTGATTCCAACTTTTACGGCCGTAAAAAGGCCAGCTGCTTCATTTTCCGGTTCTTTTCGACACTGTTTGATCTTCAAAGCTCGTCGAACCTGTTGAATTCTTGTCTTGGCTTGAATATTTATATTTTCCCGTCAAGTCTGCTATGACTCCGATTGTCGAGGGTCCTGGATCACATCATACCCTCCTTCTTTAGGATGATTCGTCCCGAATCATAGCTTTGTTCATGAATGCAATTGCTCCCCCTGGATCAAACGGAAAATTGTTGCTTCCATGCCATGAGTTCAATAAATTGGAATTTTTTGATTGGCAAACATGGAAGAGATTGAGCTTGAACTTCCTTTGTCATTTGCGGTGTGGTTGAAGCTTCCAAACATAATTAACCTGCAAAAAGGATTTAAACAAAATGGGGAGGGACATGTTAGCTTCGTGAGGTACAAGGTATGGATCCTTGTATTCATGACAAACCACCACCAACTCCACTTCTTGAACCACGAGGCTCTTCTCTTCGCCTCTTTCCTCATTTGCAATTTCTTGTTCAATTTTTTTATCTTCAAACTCAACCACATCCCCGACCTCCACATTTGAATCACCATGTTCATGTACTACCCCATCACTACCAAAATGTGGATCTTCCAATTCAAAGCTCAAAATTTGAACTTCTACCCCAACTTCTAATTCCTCATCAAATTTTGGAGTTTGTTCACCTAACTCCACATTTTCCTCATCAAATTTTGGAGTTTGTTCACCTAACTCCACATTTTCAACTCCTACCACAAAGTTCGGGGTCTCTTCAACTAATTCATGCCTTAAGCCTCCCTCCTTCTTTTCAACTTTCATATCCCGAGGCTCAACATGATTTTCACTCTCTTCTAACCATCTAATTACCGCCTTTCGTTTCTCCTCCTTCCTTTGTAATTTAGCCAAATATTTTCTTTCTGCCTCCCGTTCACACCTCAATCTTTCCTCATAAATTTCTTTTTGAAATTTCAAAATTGCTTTTGGATCAATCTCAGCTCCTCTCTTAACCCCGATTCCATCCCTAGGTTTAGGATCACGCCTATAATCACTACGATTTGCTTGAGATCGCCCCTTTTTCAATTTCCCTTCCCTTTCATCTAATTTATCCAACCTAACCAAAGCTTCATTCAAAAATCTCCACATACGATCTTTGGCGTTTTCATGGGAATTGGACATTGTGAATTTTTTTTGTGGAAGGACACAGAAAAAGAATAATGAAAACAAAGGATCAAGAAACTCAAGAAAGTGGTTCTTGAATGGACTCTTTTTTTTTTTTTAATTTTAGGATGAATTTTCGGAATAAATAAAATAATAAAAAAATAATAATTTTTTTTTTTTATAAATCCGAAAACTCGACAACGAACACGACAAAACAAACGGAACTTAATTCGGATAAGAATTAAGCAAAACAAACACTTTTGAATTTTGTTGGATTTTTATATGTATCAAATAAAGAAAACATTTACTGGCACGAAGAACAAGAAAATCAAGAAAAGAAAGACTCAACAACAAGATATGGATGATTTTTATGGGACTCGATGATAGACATAAAAATCAAACTGGATAGAAAAACCTGAATTCAGAGTCCAGCTCTGATACCAAATGATGAGTTTCGAAGCGCGGAAGAAACGCCGGAAAGTTCCGAACTCAGGTTGTGGTTGGACGGATGAATCATGACCCGATATTCACGACGCGATGGCTCGACGATGCGGAATAAAGAACCACGACTTTCGAAACACCACAAGGATTTGCCCAATCTCCTTGATAAGTCTCTGATTTGAACGCCACAAATATTCTCGCGAATATTTGATAAATTCGGGATTAACGCCACAAGATAATCAATCTTGATAAGTTTGGGTTTGTAATGTGAATCCACACATTAAACAATTGAAAAACATTCAATCTCTGTTTTATTTAATCATCAAAGTCTTAATTTACAATGAATCAAAAAGGTGTATAAATAAGCAAAATAAAACCCTAATCGCTAATTTACTCAAAATAGAATTCTAACTAACCTAAAATAGCTAAAATAGGAAAAGGAAATAAAATATACGAAAATCTGATCCGTTAATACGTTACGACCGTAAATACCAGGCTTACGGCCGTAAGCCCTTCTCTGGTCCAAAGTTGATACCGAAGTTACGGCCGTGAAGAATTTGTTACGGCCGTAAGTCATGTTCAGCCCAAAAATTGCGATAGCTGCGTTACGGCAGTGATTCCAACTTTTACGGCCGTAAAAAGGTCAGCTGCTTCATTTTCCGGTTCTTTTCGACACTGTTTGATCTTCAAAGCTCGTCGAACCTGTTGAATTCTTGTCTTGGCTTGAATATTTATATTTTCCCGTCAAGTCTGCTATGACTCCGATTGTCGAGGGTCCTGGATCACATCTACCCTCCTTCTTTAGGATGATTCGTCCCGAATCATAGCTTTGTTCATGAATGCAATTGCTCCCCCTGGATCAAACGGAAAATTGTTGCTTCCATGCCATGAGTTCAATAAATTGGAATTTTTTGATTGGCAAACATGGAAGAGATTGAGCTTGAACTTCCTTTGTCATTTGCGGTGTGGTTGAAGCTTCCAAACATAATTAACCTGCAAAAAGGATTTAAACAAAATGGGGAGGGACATGTTAGCTTCGTGAGGTACAAGGTATGGATCCTTGTATTCATGACAAACCACCACCAACTCCACTTCTTGAACCACGAGGCTCTTCTCTTCGCCTCTTTCCTCATTTGCAATTTCTTGTTCAATTTTTTTATCTTCAAACTCAACCACATCCCCGACCTCCACATTTGAATCACCATGTTCATGTACTACCCCATCACTACCAAAATGTGGATCTTCCAATTCAAAGCTCAAAATTTGAACTTCTACCCCAACTTCTAATTCCTCATCAAATTTTGGAGTTTGTTCACCTAACTCCACATTTTCCTCATCAAATTTTGGAGTTTGTTCACCTAACTCCACATTTTCAACTCCTACCACAAAGTTCGGGGTCTCTTCAACTAATTCATGCCTTAAGCCTCCCTCCTTCTTTTCAACTTTCATATCCCGAGGCTCAACATGATTTTCACTCTCTTCTAACCATCTAATTACCGCCTTTCGTTTCTCCTCCTTCCTTTGTAATTTAGCCAAATATTTTCTTTCTGCCTCCCGTTCACACCTCAATCTTTCCTCATAAATTTCTTTTTGAAATTTCAAAATTGCTTTTGGATCAATCTCAGCTCCTCTCTTAACCCCGATTCCATCCCTAGGTTTAGGATCACGCCTATAATCACTACGATTTGCTTGAGATCGCCCCTTTTTCAATTTCCCTTCCCTTTCATCTAATTTATCCAACCTAACCAAAGCTTCATTCAAAAATCTCCACATACGATCTTTGGCGTTTTCATGGGAATTGGACATTGTGAATTTTTTTTGTGGAAGGACACAGAAAAAGAATAATGAAAACAAAGGATCAAGAAATTCAAGAAAGTGGTTCTTGAATGGACTCTTTTTTTTTTTTTTAATTTTAGGATGAATTTTCGGAATAAATAAAATAATAAAAAAATAATAATTTTTTTTTTTATAAATCCGAAAACTCGACAACGAACACGACAAAACAAACGGAACTTAATTCGGATAAGAATTAAGCAAAACAAACACTTTTGAATTTTGTTGGATTTTTATATGTATCAAATAAAGAAAACATTTACTGGCACGAAGAACAAGAAAATCAAGAAAAGAAAGACTCAACAACAAGATATGGATGATTTTTATGGGACTCGATGATAGACATAAAAATCAAACTGGATAGAAAAACCTGAATTCAGAGTCCAGCTCTGATACCAAATGATGAGTTTCGAAGCGCGGAAGAAACGCCGGAAAGTTCCGAACTCAGGTTGTGGTTGGACGGATGAATCATGACCCGATATTCACGACGCGATGGCTCGACGATGCGGAATAAAGAACCACGACTTTCGAAACACCACAAGGATTTGCCCAATCTCCTTGATAAGTCTCTGATTTGAACGCCACAAATATTCTCGCGAATATTTGATAAATTCGGGATTAACGCCACAAGATAATCAATCTTGATAAGTTTGGGTTTGTAATGTGAATCCACACATTAAACAATTGAAAAACATTCAATCTCTGTTTTATTTAATCATCAAAGTCTTAATTTACAATGAATCAAAAAGGTGTATAAATAAGCAAAATAAAACCCTAATCGCTAATTTACTCAAAATAGAATTATAACTAACCTAAAATAGCTAAAATAGGAAAAGGAAATAAAATATACGAAAATCTGATCCGTTAATACGTTACGACCGTAAATACCAGGCTTACGGCCGTAAGCCCTTCTCTGGTCCAAAGTTGATACCGAAGTTACGGCCGTGAAGAATTTGTTACGGCCGTAAGTCATGTTCAGCCCAAAAATTGCGATAGCTGCGTTACGGCAGTGATTCCAACTTTTACGGCCGTAAAAAGGTCAGCTGCTTCATTTTCCGGTTCTTTTCGACACTGTTTGATCTTCAAAGCTCGTCGAACCTGTTGAATTCTTGTCTTGGCTTGAATATTTATATTTTCCCGTCAAGTCTGCTATGACTCCGATTGTCGAGGGTCCTGGATCACATCATACCCTCCTTCTTTAGGATGATTCGTCCCGAATCATAGCTTTGTTCATGAATGCAATTGCTCCCCCTGGATCAAACGGAAAATTGTTGCTTCCATGCCATGAGTTCAATAAATTGGAATTTTTTGATTGGCAAACATGGAAGAGATTGAGCTTGAACTTCCTTTGTCATTTGCGGTGTGGTTGAAGCTTCCAAACATAATTAACCTGCAAAAAGGATTTAAACAAAATGGGGAGGGACATGTTAGCTTCGTGAGGTACAAGGTATGGATCCTTGTATTCATGACAAACCACCACCAACTCCACTTCTTGAACCACGAGGCTCTTCTCTTCGCCTCTTTCCTCATTTGCAATTTCTTGTTCAATTTTTTTATCTTCAAACTCAACCACATCCCCGACCTCCACATTTGAATCACCATGTTCATGTACTACCCCATCACTACCAAAATGTGGATCTTCCAATTCAAAGCTCAAAATTTGAACTTCTACCCCAACTTCTAATTCCTCATCAAATTTTGGAGTTTGTTCACCTAACTCCACATTTTCCTCATCAAATTTTGGAGTTTGTTCACCTAACTCCACATTTTCAACTCCTACCACAAAGTTCGGGGTCTCTTCAACTAATTCATGCCTTAAGCCTCCCTCCTTCTTTTCAACTTTCATATCCCGAGGCTCAACATGATTTTCACTCTCTTCTAACCATCTAATTACCGCCTTTCGTTTCTCCTCCTTCCTTTGTAATTTAGCCAAATATTTTCTTTCTGCCTCCCGTTCACACCTCAATCTTTCCTCATAAATTTCTTTTTGAAATTTCAAAATTGCTTTTGGATCAATCTCAGCTCCTCTCTTAACCCCGATTCCATCCCTAGGTTTAGGATCACGCCTATAATCACTACGATTTGCTTGAGATCGCCCCTTTTTCAATTTCCCTTCCCTTTCATCTAATTTATCCAACCTAACCAAAGCTTCATTCAAAAATCTCCACATACGATCTTTGGCGTTTTCATGGGAATTGGACATTGTGAATTTTTTTTGTGGAAGGACACAGAAAAAGAATAATGAAAACAAAGGATCAAGAAATTCAAGAAAGTGGTTCTTGAATGGACTCTTTTTTTTTTTTTTAATTTTAGGATGAATTTTCGGAATAAATAAAATAATAAAAAAATAATAATTTTTTTTTTTTATAAATCCGAAAACTCGACAACGAACACGACAAAACAAACGGAACTTAATTCGGATAAGAATTAAGCAAAACAAACACTTTTGAATTTTGTTGGATTTTTATATGTATCAAATAAAGAAAACATTTACTGGCACGAAGAACAAGAAAATCAAGAAAAGAAAGACTCAACAACAAGATATGGATGATTTTTATGGGACTCGATGATAGACATAAAAATCAAACTGGATAGAAAAACCTGAATTCAGAGTCCAGCTCTGATACCAAATGATGAGTTTCGAAGCGCGGAAGAAACGCCGGAAAGTTCCGAACTCAGGTTGTGGTTGGACGGATGAATCATGACCCGATATTCACGACGCGATGGCTCGACGATGCGGAATAAAGAACCACGACTTTCGAAACACCACAAGGATTTGCCCAATCTCCTTGATAAGTCTCTGATTTGAACGCCACAAATATTCTCGCGAATATTTGATAAATTCGGGATTAACGCCACAAGATAATCAATCTTGATAAGTTTGGGTTTGTAATGTGAATCCACACATTAAACAATTGAAAAACATTCAATCTCTGTTTTATTTAATCATCAAAGTCTTAATTTACAATGAATCAAAAAGGTGTATAAATAAGCAAAATAAAACCCTAATCGCTAATTTACTCAAAATAGAATTCTAACTAACCTAAAATAGCTAAAATAGGAAAAGGAAATAAAATATACGAAAATCTGATCCGTTAATACGTTACGACCGTAAATACCAGGCTTACGGCCGTAAGCCCTTCTCTGGTCCAAAGTTGATACCGAAGTTACGGCCGTGAAGAATTTGTTACGGCCGTAAGTCATGTTCAGCCCAAAAATTGCGATAGCTGCGTTACGGCAGTGATTCCAACTTTTACGGCCGTAAAAAGGTCAGCTGCTTCATTTTCCGGTTCTTTTCGACACTGTTTGATCTTCAAAGCTCGTCGAACCTGTTGAATTCTTGTCTTGGCTTGAATATTTATATTTTCCCGTCAAGTCTGCTATGACTCCGATTGTCGAGGGTCCTGGATCACATCATACCCTCCTTCTTTAGGATGATTCGTCCCGAATCATAGCTTTGTTCATGAATGCAATTGCTCCCCCTGGATCAAACGGAAAATTGTTGCTTCCATGCCATGAGTTCAATAAATTGGAATTTTTTGATTGGCAAACATGGAAGAGATTGAGCTTGAACTTCCTTTGTCATTTGCGGTGTGGTTGAAGCTTCCAAACATAATTAACCTGCAAAAAGGATTTAAACAAAATGGGGAGGGACATGTTAGCTTCGTGAGGTACAAGGTATGGATCCTTGTATTCATGACAAACCACCACCAACTCCACTTCTTGAACCACGAGGCTCTTCTCTTCGCCTCTTTCCTCATTTGCAATTTCTTGTTCAATTTTTTTATCTTCAAACTCAACCACATCCCCGACCTCCACATTTGAATCACCATGTTCATGTACTACCCCATCACTACCAAAATGTGGATCTTCCAATTCAAAGCTCAAAATTTGAACTTCTACCCCAACTTCTAATTCCTCATCAAATTTTGGAGTTTGTTCACCTAACTCCACATTTTCCTCATCAAATTTTGGAGTTTGTTCACCTAACTCCACATTTTCAACTCCTACCACAAAGTTCGGGGTCTCTTCAACTAATTCATGCCTTAAGCCTCCCTCCTTCTTTTCAACTTTCATATCCCGAGGCTCAACATGATTTTCACTCTCTTCTAACCATCTAATTACCGCCTTTCGTTTCTCCTCCTTCCTTTGTAATTTAGCCAAATATTTTCTTTCTACCTCCCGTTCACACCTCAATCTTTCCTCATAAATTTCTTTTTGAAATTTCAAAATTGCTTTTGGATCAATCTCAGCTCCTCTCTTAACCCCGATTCCATCCCTAGGTTTAGGATCACGCCTATAATCACTACGATTTGCTTGAGATCGCCCCTTTTTCAATTTCCCTTCCCTTTCATCTAATTTATCCAACCTAACCAAAGCTTCATTCAAAAATCTCCACATACGATCTTTGGCGTTTTCATGGGAATTGGACATTGTGAATTTTTTTTGTGGAAGGACACAGAAAAAGAATAATGAAAACAAAGGATCAAGAAACTCAAGAAAGTGGTTCTTGAATGGACTCTTTTTTTTTTTTAATTTTAGGATGAATTTTCGGAATAAATAAAATAATAAAAAAATAATAATTTTTTTTTTTTTATAAATCCGAAAACTCGACAACGAACACGACAAAACAAACGGAACTTAATTCGGATAAGAATTAAGCAAAACAAACACTTTTGAATTTTGTTGGATTTTTATATGTATCAAATAAAGAAAACATTTACTGGCACGAAGAACAAGAAAATCAAGAAAAGAAAGACTCAACAACAAGATATGGATGATTTTTATGGGACTCGATGATAGACATAAAAATCAAACTGGATAGAAAAACCTGAATTCAGAGTCCAGCTCTGATAGCTGCGTTACGGCAGTGATTCCAACTTTTACGGCCGTAAAAAGGTCAGCTGCTTCATTTTCCGGTTCTTTTCGACATTGTTTGATCTTCAAAGCTCGTCGAACCTGTTGAATTCTTGTTTTGGCTTGAATATTTATATTTTCCCGTCAAGCCTGCTATGACTCCGATTGTCGAGGGTCCTGGATCACATCAGTATATGTTGTATTGAATTCATTTTAGTGTAAAAACATACAAGAATATTAAAGATTCTTGAAATTATAAACGTGTTAATGAAATTAGTAATTGAGAGTTATATATAACTATGTAAATATATTAGATTGAATGAATGGTATAATGCATGGAATTTTAGTTATAGAATAAGGGTCGTATATATTTTTATTAAATTAATGACACCGTTGACAAATAAAAAAAATAATAGAATATTAATAATATAATTAAAAAAATGTATTATTCATATTTCTCACAATTTCCTTAATAATGAAAATATATTAATATTTAATTAAGATGTGAATTTCAGTTTCATGAAAAAAATTATAACCTGACTTTTTTCACTATTTACTTTATGATAATGTATTAATGTAATTATGTTTTTGTTTCCTTAGAATAAATAATAATTTGAAATAATTCAATGAAAAATAAAAATTGAAGGTTTTAGGCTTTATTTGAAAGACTTTTAGTAAGAAAGTAAAGAGTTTAGATTGTTATTGTTTTGAAATTAATGATATTGTTGATAAAATGAAAGAAAAAATAATATTAAAAAAATTATTCATTAATTAATATTAAGGACAAATATGAAATGATAAAAAAGTTGTGAGGGTAGAAACGTCCAAAAAAATTTCTCCATTTAAGCCACTTTTAGAAGTGATACTAGTTTTTCCTATGTGCATTGCACATGGTATGTTAAGATATTGAATATATATACGTATATATATATATATATCTATTATATTTTACAGTTGAAAAGATATTTTATATATATATATATATATATATATATATATATATATATATATATATATATATATATATATATATATATTCATTTGGCCTGTAAAGATTGAAATATTAAAATTAAAGTTTTAACACATTTTTAGTTTACAACGTTAATATTTGTAATTACATATTATGTTTCTCGTCTAAATTAAAATTGTATGTCCTGAAGTTATCTTGAAGTGAGAAGGCCTCGTAAAATTTACATACAACAATATAAGTGTCCTCTTTCATTTGTCACAAATTTATCCTTCCCAAAATGAGCACTAATATGTATATGCCAAAAAATTGATTAATTAGTAATTTAATTAAATAAGCAAGTTTCTTAAATAAACATAAAATAACATGAACATTGATGACCTACATATAAATTTCAATGAAAATTGAGATAACCAACTTGCAAAATGAGCACTCATACGTATATGCCAAAAATAACATATATATTAATAATATATAAAAATAAAGTAAGTAAAACTTTGACCAATGGCCTAGCATTTAAATATAATAATATAATTGAAATGTATTATGAGAAAAGTTTCCAATTTTTTTTTTTTAATTAAAAGTCTAGAAAAGATATGTGACACTTTAAATGATACTTTATAAGTAAAAGATCAAATTAATTTTAAGCTATAACTCCAAAATATACATCAAAGACGTAAATGAAAGAAAATAAAATAATAAAAAACACATCAAATATTACTATTCCAGAACACTTTTATCTATGATATGGGAAATATGACGATTGAGCAAGGATGTAATTAAGCAAAATAATTATATGAATGAGATTATGGATAACAATTTAACATGGAGAATCTTTTGAGCTCCTTCTCTTCTTTCTTAATTATAAATTTTTTTTTTTTTTTTTTGGTGTATTATCGCATAGAATATTAAGAGTTTTTTTTTTCTCCTCTCTTAATTATAAAATTTCAGTTTTCATTTGCTGTAAATTAATGAAAAAAGATTAATAGGATGGTAATAAAAAATACACAAGGGTATTATTCACTATAAAGAGAAAAATATAAGACAATAGGAAATCAAAAGTTTCTCACATATCCATACTTTTTAGATAGACTAGCGGCATGCACGTGTGTTGCATGTGATTGACCAATGATTTAGTTTTTAATATCTTCAGAATTTTTTATTATTAGTTTTCAATAGTTACACAATTATAGTAGGATTTTTAAATAAAGATGGAATAACACGTTATATATTGTACTTGATGTTTCTAACTTGGAGTAAAAATAAGAAATAGATGAATTTATTTCAATTCAATAACTTAGGAAAAAAAATCTGATCAAGATAAGAAAAAATTGAATTCCACACTGATGCAATAGTTCCTTTTCAAAACTCTACCTTGTTTTTTCTCCTCCTCCATCTAAATTTACTTCAATTCGCCAAGCAAAAAAAATCAAACCACGGGTGAAGAAAAAATTGGTATATATTTCGATGCAATAGCTCCTCTTTTAACTTCTAGCTTTTTTTTTTTTTAAATGTGCTGTGTTCAATTTTAGATTTCTTTGCATAGATAGACTCAAGCAAGTTGAAATAAGGACAAGTTTTCAAATCCTGAGGCTGCCACTTTTTGCTATCTTTTACTCTCTTGTAATACTTGTTTATATTCTCCCATTTCTATTTACACCTCTTTGAGCTTCTATCATAACTAAGCTTCTTCATGGCGGAAGAAATCTCCTTACACAATGGTCCTTTCGCCTCATTATCATTGTATTTCAAATCAAGATAGTTCTAAGCGTAATCAAAGCTTCAAGTTCTATCATTGTATTCTCAACAACACTATTCTCTTGTTTACCAGAATGATTTGAAATCTCCCCAACACCATTTTATTGTTTGTCAATGCGCTCTCCAACACATTGACATGTGTCTCCAAATATTTTTCAAAAATAGAAAATGGGATCTCGACATTTGCAGAGTTTTCGACTATTGCGAGATCCTATACAAAAATGAAAGCACAGCTACATTCTTTGCAGCAGAAATTGCTCGTTCTTGGGCTAAAAAATCTTGTTCTCTCTTTATTCTACCCATTTCTTATACCTTCCATGCTTCATCTCTCACTATCCGATCCTTCGCATATTTGTCTATGGCTTCTAAGAACTTGTTGTGTAAGTCCTCTTGCTTCTTCAAAGCATCCTTCATTAATATCTCAATATATTTTGCTAACTTCCTCTTTCTCTTACACTTCCTTCAGATCTCTCCTCCTCTGAGGACGCAGAGGTGGACATGAAATCAGCATCGAGACCTTGATTTGAACAAGATACCCTAGAATCTTGAGATGCACTGATAGGATTTATCCTTAAAAGTGCTGTTGCCATCGTTTCAATCAGGTACTTGGTTCAAAGGAGTCGATGGAACTAAGAGTTGATTATCAAACACCTCTAATAGCTCAAAAAATCTATAGATTTTTTTCCATTTTGACGACTGGATCTGCCTTCTTTTGTTCTCTTTTGGTACTAATAGATGTTCTTGAATTTCTCTTTACATTTCTTGGAACTTCAATTGTATCCAAGTTCACCTAATTTTCTAAACGAAAAAAGAACATGATAAATTCCCCGTCAGTCCTGTTTCGGCTGTAGAATTCAAAAATCAATGTAAAAACAAAAGATTAAGACATTCTGGACAAAGCATAGCAAACACACTTAAAAAAATCATCAACTTTAATCGACAAGGAGTGAATTGGTGTAAATTACAAATAATCAAAATTATTAGCATCAATCTCATATGTGGAAACAAAAGAAAATACCAGATTAGTTATTAATAAATCGAAAATACAAAATCTACAGCTAAAAGTTTTATACTCGAATAATTCTCAATTCAAATTTACTCCAAATTCAAAACTGTAGGGTGGGAGGGAGTGTAATGTAACTTCACTCGTATCTAACGTAGTTAGTTCTGAAAGAATGAATGCATTACCTCAACAACTTTTCCGCTATCCATGACCAGAATTCTGTCAGGGTCTTTTATGGTAGACATCGTGCACAACGTGAGGTACATATTGCGAGTCCAATCCCATAAAAAACAAGAAAAAAAGATATTGTCTTATTCTGCAAAAGTGAAGCAAAGAACTCCAAATTTTAGACTAAAACTCAACTTTCAATAATCAAATATTGCAATCTAATCTTTGAACATGTTGAAAAGCATCAGCACCCTCACTTTTAAAACCTGGTGCATCTGGTATATTCTTCTTTGGAGGTGTCCAAAGTCATCTTGAGTGATCCTCTCACAAATCTCTCATAGATTATATATTAATTAATTCATAGATACACCTATTTCTATTTACCTTCTTCTTGTTTTACCAGAAACCCATCCTGATGTTCTCATCTCAGTCAAATTCTATTTACACGCTGACTGAATGTAAGGGGAATATCAAGTTCTCACTTTTGATAGAAAAGATCAGCATTAAAATAATTAAATAATAGACATCCAATTCTCCAAAATCCCAAATGTTTAACAAAAAGAAAAGAAGGATGACATAAAACTGAGAATCATATACCTGTTAGCACAATCGTTCTCCACCCGAAACTTTATTTCTCTTCCTAGTATAGTACCAAAATTTAATTCTCTTTCTCAAGGATAATCTATTGATTGAATTCCCAGATGATTCACTGCACGAACCAAATATGGAGGACTCTATTCTCTTCAGCAACCAAAGATCAGAAGCTATATTAATAGTTTTCAGACTGGATTTAGAGCATTTTGGGTCATGGCTGATCAGAACTAATGCATCGACAGTCTTGAGATGCACTAATACCTTTGTTGAAAATCACTACCATTACAAAATTTGGAGAAAACGGTCAATATAAAATTAATTGGAGAAAACGATTGGGCATAATACTAAATAATAGGACTTTCATGATTAATTAATGGTTAAAGGTTGGTTAGGCATTTTAAGTGAATTTTGAGGACTGGTTGCCGATTCTTCCTCTGACAGGAAAATTTTAAGGCCGAAAGTAAAGGGAGAAAGTGATATATAAACATACACAATTATTATTATTATTATTATTATTATTATTATTATTATTATTATTATTATTAATTAGAAAAGTTTGATAGCTAATGCATTTAGATTTCAGTTTCCACAGCCATGATCATTAGAACTTTAATGCCCAATAAACAACTACAGTTATTTGTCGATTCAATTTCTTCATCCTTTTAACCCACGACCTTGTTTCATCCCAAGATTATCGACATTATTGTTTAAACTACACATTTAAACACCGTTCTAAAAAATTAAATTTTTATTATTCATCATCACCAACAAAAAAATGGAGGGGGAAATAACCTAATCGATCGCCTCCAAAAATCGAACTTCATGGTGGAGCAAATTTTTGTATCCTCCAGCAACTTGAACAATTACAACTTCATGCCCGCTAAATCTCGAAATTCAATGTCGTTGGAAAATAATAGGTCTCCAATCATCGGCCTTTCGGTGGGGCGCCTCGTCTACATGGGAAGCCCATTTCACATATGAAACCATTATCGAAATTATCGAAGAGTATTTGATATGTTCAAATAAAAAAAAAAACCAGAAGCAAGGTGCCAACAAAATATGGTGGTCTGTGGAGTGAAAAGTAAAGGCTCATTCTGTGGAGTGAAAAGTAGCCTCATTATTAAAGATACAATAATTATTAATTATTAATCAACGTCCTCCATGGAGTGAAAAGTAGCCTCATTATTAAAGATACAATAATTATTAATCAACGTCCTCCATTTTCCATATGAGGAGCATTTTCACATGGATTAATTAATAATTGCTCACAAATAAGGACAGTTTGGGAATTTCAAGAAATAAGTAAGGGAATATGTAACACAGCAAGTTCAAAAATATTAAAACTAGGTGTTAACTTCCCTTTTTCTTTTAAGGCGGAAATAAATCATTTAAAACATCAAAATTTTCATTTTTCTATTATACGAATCTATAAAAATTTCGGCAGAGTCTCCTCTGTAATTTGGACTTAACCAACCTGTAGAGGGACATCATACCCAACCTAACAATTTAAAATTGCAAATCTCAACCCATTCAATAATCAATATTCAACATTCAGTCACAATTCAATATCAACTCTCACATCACCACATTATCCTAAAATAAATCCCAAACTCCTCAATACAAAAATTCCAAACCAACAAACTTTAACAAATAAAATAAGAGATAGTTTAATCGCTAATACGATGCCATTACTTATTCAAAACTAATACAATCAAATAATTTTAAAAAATGAACGAATAAGGAACGATTAATGAAAAACTTAACTAAATCCCAAATTTACTTTATTTAAAAAGAATGTCAGCGAGTACTGTCTGAGTCGGCTGTCGAGTGCTCTCCTCGGATCACCTAACTTTCATCACCTGAAATGTTGGGGAGGGATTGGGGTGAACTAAAGCTCAGTAAGTAAACTTTATGCATGTAATGCATGCTTATGACATGAAATGCTTTAAAAATTCAATATAGGTATCCCCATTTACTTTACTTTCCAGAACTTTCAAGCTTTTCAAACTTTCACTTAACATTTCAAAACTTTCACTTCATTTCAAAACTTTCACTTCATTTCCATCGTGAGCTCAATTAGTGTATCTTCTAGCCAATCAGAATGCAGTGGGCACTTTTCTTTATTTGGAATCAGGTTATCACTTTACCACCGCTTAGCGGTTTAAAATTTGCCACCACCAATTAGTTTAGCAATCGTCACCGCAAAGCGGTTTAATATTTGCCACCGCCAATCGGTTTAGCAATCGTCACCGCAAAGCGGTTTAATATTTGCCACCGCCAAGCGGTTTAGCAATCGTCACTGCCAAGCGGTTTAATATTTGCCACCGTCAAGCGGTTTAGCAATCGTCACCGCAAAGCGGTTTAATATTCACCACTGCAACATCGGTTTAATTCGGGTACGCTGGTCCCTCGCGCCCCATTTCCCACTTGCACCTTTCATGACATAGAATCTCACCCATTCTTTCTTAAAAAGTCTCGGGATACATAACTTTTGAACAAACTTGCACATTGACACATTTCTTTCATTTAAAAACATTTGACTTCCCAAATTTCGATGCCAATGCATACTTGATTATGCAATGACATGATAACGTGCGTGCTCGAACATTCTTCTTAATAACATATACTTTCATCAAGTAAACGAAATTCATCAAAGCAAGTTGCAAGACAGTCATTTACACATTTCACATTTGCATTCAACTTTGATAAAAATAGGCGGAAGTTTACTTACTTGACTTCCTTAGTATTTACCGTCTTTCTTAAATAGAAAGTGGAGGTGTCTTGGTTGCACATGACGTCAATGTACCAAATATCATAAGTATTCACATTAATCAATAAAGTGCAATTGCTAATTCCAAATGTGACCTCACAGTATAGCAATTACATTTAACACCACATTCGAGACAAACGATCAATTTCAATGTACATTAGAAAATCGCTTATCCTTTTTATCATTCTTATCATTTATTTCAAACTCCGACTCAACTCAAATTTACATAGCACAAACAGTCTAAATTCCAAAACTACCAAATTCGAAATTTTATAATATACATACATACTATTACATATCTCCAATTTCAAAAGAACCATTTAATATTCAAAAAAAAAAAAAAATCTAATTAAACCCAAATCTGAAATTTCAATTAAACTAAATTCGAAATTCTCGAACTCAGAAACTTCCAACTATATATATATAGAGTGCATATACATACTGATATTGGAATGTAGAACTCAAAATACTCATTTATACTTAAAACCCAATTACTCATGTAAGTTCATATCTATACCAATTTCATATATATGTATGTATATATTTAAACACTAAATTCAGAAATTTTCTAAGAATTAAATCTGAAAATAGTGATGAACTTAAGCACATCTATGAACACACATACATATAGATATACATACATGTATGAACATTACTCAAATCTCAAAATTAACCTTTAAAATTCGAATCTACATAATTTGAAATCTGAAAATTTGAAAATCTTAACATGTATACATACACTCAACTCATATATACATCAACATATACATACAATTCCATATATACATACACCAATTACGTGTGTGTGTTGTGTGTGCACGTTCGGAAATGGTGGAGTGCGGGTGGGTGTGTGTGTAGAAAGGGAAGGGAAAGAGTGTGCTACCGTGTTGGGGTTGGTGACCGGTGGTCGGCGACGGTGAAGTGGTGGTTGGCAGGTTGAAGTCGTCGGGGGTTGAGGCAGGCTGAAACCAAGGGCGAGAGACAGAGACGCGAAGAGAGAGAGAGAGAGAGAGAGAGAGAGAGAGAGAGAGAGAGAGAGAGAGAGAGAGAGAGAGAGAGAGAGAGAGAGACCGTGAGTGAGATTAATTAGGTTAGGGTTAAGATTTAATCTTTTGGAATTTGTAAATCAGTCCCTCAAATCTCCTCTTTTGTTTAATTAAGTCTATAAGTTCTATTTACCCTCGATTGTCACTAAACTTTCCCCCAAGTTTCAAATTAGCATAATAAAATAGAAAATAACATGCTTAGGCAATAAAATAATTAATCACATAGAATTACAAGTAAATAATTAAAATAACCAATTTATAAACTTTTAAAATTGGTATATTGATCGAGACGGTGTCCAAGTCCTTCCACTGCAAAATAATTCAAATCATAAACATAAAAATTATCCAATTTAAAATTCATAACATTAACATGAATATTACGTGAAATTTAAAATTGCACGTAAAAATGAGAAGCGGTCTTACAATTCCTTACCCCTTAAAAAGAAATTTCGTCCTCAAAATTAAAACTTACAAAAAAGGTGTGGATACTTGGCACACATTTTATCTTTGCGTTCCCAAGTAGTCTCTTCTACTGCATGATTCCTCCAAAGGGCTTTAACTAATGTTACCTTCTTTCTCCTAAGTTCCTTATTAGCCTTTTCTAAGGTTCTCGCATGTGACTATACATATATCAATTTCTCAAGAAGATCTAATTACTCATTGTTGAGAATATAAGATGAGTCTGGATAATACTTCCTCAACAATAAGACGTAAAACACCTTTTGTATCCCAGATGGTTTGGGTAGCAATGCAATCGGATAAATTAGGTCACTCATCATTTCTAGCCTCTCAAGGGCCAACAAAAAGGCTCAACCTTCTTTTCTTCCTGAACCTCATAATTCATTTCATTGGAGCTACCTTCAAAAAGATCATATCGCGTGCGACGAATTCCAAAGATTTTCTTCTTTTGTCCGCATAGCTTTTCTGTCTACTCTGTGCAGTTTTCATCCGCTAACAAATCTTTTCAACAACTTTTGCTGTTTGTTGTACTATTTCTAGACCCAATAACTTTCTTTCTCCTAGCTCACCCTCATGAACTGACGATTTACACTTCCCATCGTATAGAACTCAATACGGATCGAAGTTTGATAGCTATTGTTGTAGGAGACCATTAACCGACATTATCCCACTTATGAATCCATTCACTAACTTTCTATTTCCAGCCTTTCATAGGATCTATTCAAACATCTAAACCTTAATATATATATATATATATATATATATATATATATATATATATATATATATATGTTGGTTGATCACATTCTTAAAACTAAAATCAAGAAGATTGACCAAAATAAACTTTATAATCCATAATTAGTGAAACTTGACGTCCTTACCAAAATATACAGTAGAAATACTAAAACTTTGATATAATCTTTCTAGAAAGATTTACAAATGAAATCCTTTCTAAATATGCTGACATTTCCTTTAAAATTGGAGTATCAAACTTAAATCATGTAACCCATACTTATATATTGTAATCAAGTATTCAGCATCATACACTCATCTTAAAACTAAAGCCAATGTACTAATTTAAGAATCCATGCTTTCAAAATCATCATAACAACAACACTCTAACCAAGTATTTTATAAATAAATCATTGACCTATCACCAATGAATAAGACTTTTGTGGTTCATATAGGATTCCTCATCAAGTTTACTTAACCCAAAGATACAACTCCACAATAAGTAAAAGTTACACTAATGATTATCCTAGATTTAAACAATCCAAATTTATGTATATTCCATAGAGATCTCAAAATGGATAATATGCTCTACTCACATCTAATGCACAACCAACAATGAGTAACCACAACTACTTCACCAAATTTTTAACTAAATTCATCTATCTTATCATAAACAAATGAAATTTCCCGACCATAGGTCATATTTAGTAATAAACAAACCATTGATCAAGATAAGATTAATTAGTTCAAACATATCATCACACTATTTTTCCATAAGACAATCATAACATTCATTAACTATCTATTCACTATAACTTGTGGTAATCATGTGACGTGTCACTTATCACCATACCAAATGACCTCAACATTTAATCATATCAATCTCCTTAAGATCACAGTATAATAACCATCATATATATCACATGAACATTTCTACATCAATAAATCACTAAAATATTATATATACCAATCTCTCAATCTCAATAAATATTAAATTTTACAATTCTTTACTCCTTATGTTGCCTAGAAGTGTAGGCCATCACTTTGTCATATTGCATATGTAGCGATCAAGAATTGTTACGCAATTAATAATTATTTTTATATTTAGAAAATTGTGTCGCTACTATTTCACTCATTGTTTTGAAATTAACGCCGCGACGGATTCGTCTAGCCAAGTCAAGAAATATCGAATTTGTTCGATTTTAAATTAAAATCCGAATTTCTAAAATTATGTTATTTTAATTATTTATTCAAAGTATTATATTCAAAATCTTTCTAAAATCCAAATTTGCCCACATGTCTTCTTCTTTACACCAAGACAACAATTCTTTACACAATAACATCATCATTTTTGTACAAATAATTTTACACCTAATTCTACACTATCATATTCTATAGTATCAAATCAATATATATTCTTCCCCATCACAACTCACGTCCCCTACATTTTTTCTTCCTTCTTTATCATTCTTTCCACCTCAATATACCATCATCAAAGCATCTTCATCATTATCATTCATACACCCACAAATTCCTTTACAGCACCATTATCATCATCATCAATCCATAACCACAGCTTTTCCATCATTATATCAATCCACTACTGCACAAACCATTTACACTGCAATCAGTATCATCACTGTCAAGTTACCACCTCCAACTCATAGTCCGAACCATCACAATGCAATCCAGCCACCACTGTCTGCACTCATCGACTGCAACTTCACTACCTAAAACCAAGCCCTCAATTCATCACCAAAATTTACCAAATCGAATCATGAACATCATCAGCATCACCACTGACCCAAGAACCAAACTTTGATTCCCAATTTGCAGCCAATTCACTACCCAGATCAAAATCTGCAACACCACTGCCAACCGACACTATCATCACCATACTCAAACACCAAATTGAATCAGCGTTCATCATCATCAATCAAAATTGAGCACCACCACCGCACTCAGTCGAGAACCCAAAACACCATCACCATCATACAACCATAAAACAAACGCAAAACTCAGATTAAGTCAAGCCCAGTTACTTACCTCAATCGCCGCTCCCTTCGCCGGAATTTCAGACCCAAATCGCAACCCTAAATCTGAACCCAAGCCTTGTTTTATCTCTGATTTCACATAGTATTACACCCAATCAGCCCAGATCCTAGCTTACTTGCACCCTCACCACTCCTTGTAACCAGCGCCGGTGTTGCGCCGGAAATCGCGACGTCAGTCTTCTTCGTCGCCGCGGTGAGAGGTTGAGAGAGAGAGAGTGAGTTGAGAGAATCGCGAGTTGTGTGAGAGAGAGAAGATAAGAATATGAATTATATTTTTCAGAAATTCGCATTTTGGTCCCTGAAGTTTTAAAGTTATTTCAAATCAGTCCCTATATTTTAAAAAGGTTTTATTTCAGTCCTTTCAGCTTTTAAACTTATCAATTTCAGCCCTTAAGTTTTAAATGAGTTTTTCCGGCCCTTTTAGCTTCAAACTTATCATTTCAGTCCCTGCTGATTTTATTAATTTGATTTTAAGCTCAAGTTTCAAAAGTATTCATTTTAGTCCCACAACTTTCAAAAGTATCTATTTTAGTCCCTCAACTATCAAAAGTATTCATTTTAGTCCCTCAACTTTCAAAACATCAATTTTAGTCCTCAAATTATAATTTATCATTTTGAACTATATATTCGATAGACTAAAGTGACTTATTGGCTAAGACGAAGCGTACGGAGAATTTAAAGAAATTGAAGTCATTCCCGCTCAACTTTGCACTCGTCGGATTTAAGGTAGACTCGCACTTATTAATTGATTTAAATTATGATTTCATATGAATGTCATGTGACTTGTGAAAGTCAATTTTTAAGAAAAGCACGTATGTTTTTATGAAAGGTAAATATACCTTATGTTTTTATGAAGAGTAAGTATGTTTTTATGAAAAGAAAATATACTTTATGTTTTTACGAAAAGTAAGTATACCCTATGCTTCACGAAAATGTTTTTTTGGATCATTGCTATGAAATCAATCTACCAAGATTGTTTTGGGTCCCATATGATAAGTTATGATATGTTAAGGGGACCGGAGTTTTAGTAGCGCTACACATAAGAATTCTTGCCACGAAGTTCGGTAACATTCTTGTGTCTCCTATGTTTATGAGGATTTGCCACGAAGTTCGGTAAAATTCCTATGTTTCCATATGTTTATGAGGATTTGCCACCTAAGTTCGGTAAAATTCCTGTCGCATATGTTTATGAGGATTTCGATCCTATCTTATGTTATGATGCAATTGATCCCTATGAATTTCAAAAATTATGCTTGGTATACTTACTACATAAGAATTCTTGCCACCGAAGTTCGGTAAAATTCTTATGTTTATGAGGATTTCAATCCTATCCTATGTTATGATGAAAACTTACTGTGATTTTACTGCATAAGAATTCTTATCACCTAAGTTCGGTAAAATTCTTGTGTCTCCCTATGTTTATGAGGATTTCGATCCTATCTTATGTTATGCTTTCAAAAGAAATTATGCTTGGCATAATTAAATTGTTTTTATAAGTATATGGTTTTCAAAGAGCTATTTTCAAAGAGCTATTTTCAAAGAGCCTATGATTTGCAAAATATGTCCCGTGCTGTAATGCACAATATGAGTTTTATCAAGAGCCGTTTTATAAAGAAGCTCTATCAATGCCCGTTTTATAAAGAGCCGGGATTTATGTGTTTAATCATCTTATAAATTAAATTAATTTGCGATGAGTCTACTGAGTATTTCCCCCATGAAATACTCACCCTACTTTTTAACAGTTTTGCAGATTTCGGAGACGGTGGCGAGCGATGAATGATGGTGGCAATAATAGTTAAACGGGTGAAAGTTTGACGTTAATGATTTCCGTATTTTTCCAAACAATCGAATAATTTAGAGAAGTTCATTTATTTGAGAAATTATGACATTGTCAATTTCTTTACAAAATTAATGGTTCGATTTACTATTTCAAATGGTTTCATAAATGTTTCAATTTTATCGGCCATTACAGTTTATTTAATGTTGCCAAAAATGAATTTCAATTATTTCTTCCGCAAAAATATTATTCGAAAAATTTTAGACAGAAAATGACGTAGTGAATCGGGTATACGGAACTCGGGGCGCTACAGCATAAGAACACAACCGAGCCATTTTAATGAAGCATCACTGTATATGACAAACCATTCATTTCCTTGTGGAATAGTTAAAATGAGCGCAGTTGTCAACCCCATTTTTTTTAATACCTCAAAACTTTGTTCACAATCCGAAATCCACTAAAATTTTGTATCATTTCTAGTCAACTTAGTCAACGGTGAGGCAATCTTGGAAAATCCTTCCACAAATCCTCGATAGTAACCCGCTAACCCAAGGAAATTGCGGACTTCCTTAACATTAGAGGGTGTTGGCCAACTTCGAATTGCCTCAATTTTACTCGATCAACCTCCATACCTTCCCTTGATACAATATGCCCAAATAAGGCAACCTATCTAGCCAAAACTCACAGTTCTTGGACTTAGCTAATAATTTCTCTTCTCTAAGCTTCTGAAGCACGATCTTCAAATGTCTTTCATGTTCTTCTTCAAACCTCGAATAGATCAATATGTCATCAATAAAGACTATGAAAATTTGATTCAAGTATTCTTTAAAGATTCGATGCATCAAGTTCATAAATGCCGCAAGAGCATTTGTTAACCCAACCAGCATCACTAATAACTCACAATGCCCATATCTAGTATGGAAAGTTGTCTTTGGAATGTCCTCTTCTTGATACTCAACTGATGGTAACAGATCGCAGATCGATCTTAGAAAAATACCCAACACCTTGAAGTTAATCAAACAAATCCTCAATTCTTGGTAATGCATATTTATTCTTTATTGTCACTTTGTTCAATTCTCTATAGTCTATGCAAAGCCTCATAGGACCATCTCTCTTCCTTACGTATATAGCACAAGAGCAATCCATGGCGAAAAGCTAGTTCGAACAAAACCTTTGTCCATGAGATCCTATACCTGCTCTTTGAGCTCTTTAAGTTCTGCAGGAGCCATCCGATATGATGTCTTGGATACTAGAGCTATCCCAAACACTAATTCGATGGTGAATTCAATCTCTCTATCAGGTGGTAGATCATAAAGATCGTTTGGTAACATACTTAGACATTCTCGAACAATTGAAGTTTGTTCAAAAGAGAAGGGCCTATCTTAATCAATTCAATTACTGTATCTAATTAGGCCTTACAACTTGTATTCACCAACTGACGAGCATTGATCACCTACACTATCGAAATAGAAAGCTTCACCTCAACCCCAACAAATGAAAAGGGGTTTTGTTTGGAGGTTCAAACACCACCTTATTGTGACTGACGATTGAAGCATTATATCGTAATAACAATTCCATTCCTAGTTTGACATCAAGATCGTGGATATCCGGTGTTATGAGATCTATCATCTACTCCTTCCCATTTACCACGATCGGGAAATCGTTTAACGCATATCTTGAGTTCAAAAGTTCTCCAAATTCTGTTGGAAAGCAAAACTAGATCTCCAGTTACCGAGATGGGTAAATCAATTTTCCTATGATTATGGGACTATAAAATGAGTGGGTAGTCCCGAGATCAAACATGATAAGTGCTTAATACTAAGTTCGATGACTTCTCAACTTCTTGTTCAGATATTATATACATTCGCACCGATGTAGTCTCCATGACTCAAAGCACTATTCGCATTCACTTCATATCTTTCACATAAGGAACTTATAAACATTACCCAATTTTATAATAATCATTACCATCTCATTTTCTCATTTACATAATCAAGGTATACAAGCCATATTCATTAACGACATCCTTAACCTTTAACTTTACAACATTACATATTAACATGCAAAAATTTACAATACTAGGAACATTACCACGCATTTACTGACTTGAACAGAAATTTAACTTACCAGATGATCGAGGGAGAAGCACTTGAGGCGTGACTCAGTACCCGAACCATTTTCAAATAAATTTTAAAAGTCTAAAGAATCGCTTTTAAAACTCTTAGATCTGATACAAAAAATGTAACACCCCAAGTTCAAAAATATTAAACCTAGGTGTTAACTTCCCTTTTTCTTTTAAGGCGGAAATAAATCATTTAAAACATCAAAATTTTCATTTTTCTATTATACGAATCTATAGAAATTTCGGCAGAGTCTCCTCTGTAATTTGGACTTAACCAACTTGTAGAGGGACATCATACCCAATCTAACAATTTAAAAGTGCAAATCTCAAACCATTCAATAATCAATATTCAGCATTCAGTCACAATTCAATATCAACTCTCACATCACCACATTATCCTAAAATAAATCCCAAACTCCTCAATACAAAAATTCCAAACCAACAAACTTTAACAAATAAAATAAAATAAGAGGTAGTTTAATCACTAATGCGATGCCATTACTTATTCAAAACTAATCCAATCAAATAATTTTAAAAAATGAACGAATAAGGAACGATTAATGAAAAACTTAACTAAATCCCAAATTTACTTTATTTAAAAAGAATGGCAGCGAGTACTGTCTGAGTCAGCTGCCGAGTGCTCTCCTCGGATCACCTAACTTACATTACCTGAAATGTTGGGGAGGGATTGGGGTGAGCTAAAGCTCAGTAAGTAAACTTTATGCATGTAATGCATGCTTATGACATGAAATGCTTTAAAAATTCAATATATGTATCCCCATTTACTTTACTTTCCAGAACTTTCAAACTTTTCAAACTTTCACTTAACATTTTAAAACTTTCACTTCATTTCAAAACTTTCACTTCATTTCCATCGTGAGCTCAATTAGTGTATCTTCTAGCCAATCAGAATGCAGTGGGCACTTTTCTTTATTTGGAATCAGGTTATCACGTTGCCACCGCTTAGCGGTTTAAAATTTTCCACCGCCAATCGGTTTAGTAATCGTCACCGCAAAGTGGTTTAATATTTGCCACCGCCAATCGGCTTAGATATCGTCACTGCAAAGCGGTTTAATATTTGCCACCGCCAATCGGGTTAGCAATCGTCACCGAAAAGCGGTTTAATATTTACCACCGCCAATCGGCTTAGCAATCGTCACCGCAAAGCGGTTTAATATTTGCCACCGCCAATCGGCTTAGCAATCATCACCGTAAAGCTGTTTAATATTTGCCACCGCCAATCGACTTAGCAATCGTCACCGCAAAGCGGTTTAATATTCACCACTGAAACAGCGGTTTAATTCGGGTACGCTGGTCCCTCGAGCCCCATTTCCCACTTGCACCTTTCATGACATAGAATCTCACCCATTCTTTCTTAAAAAGTCTCGGGATACATAACTTTTGAACAAACTTGCACCTTGACACATTTCTTTCATTTAAAAACATTTGACTTCCCAAATTTCGATGTCAATGCATGCTTGATGATGCAATGACATGATAACGTGCTTACTCGAACATTCTTCTTAATAACATATACTTTCATCAAGTAAACGAAATTCATCAAAGCAAGTTGCAAGAAAGTCATTTACACATTTCACATTTGCATTCAATTTTGATAAAAATAGGCGGAAGTTTACTTACTTGACTTCCTTAGTATTTACCGCCTTTCTTAAATAGCAAGTGGAGGTGTCTTGGTTGCACGTGACGTCAATGTACCAAATATCCTAAGTATTCACATTAATCAATAAAGTGCAATCGCTAATTCAAAATGTGACCTCACAGTATAGAAATTACATTTAACACCACATTCGAGACAAACAATAAATTTCAATGTACATTAGAAAATCACTTATCCTTTTTATCATTCTTATCATTTATTTCAAATTCCGACTCAACTCAAATTTACATAACACAAACAGTCTAAATTCCAAAACTACCAAATTCGAAATTTTATAATAAACATACATACTATTACATATCTCCAATTTCAAAAGAACCATTTAATATTAAAAAAAAAAATCTAATTAACCCAAATCTGAAATTTCAATTAAACTAAATTCGAAATTCTGGAATTATTTTCCTACTCCCTAAATTTACGGAGAATTCAATGACCCGACCTATTGAGATCGTGGTCCTCCTTTGACCGACCTGTTACCGAGAGCTCCATGGTCGGTATATGGCCGACCTCTTTGCTGTTCAACAATAACCAATGTCGCCTCATTAAAATACCCGGTCTCATGAAGGTCAGGGTCATCCCGATCTACTTCATTTTGGAAATTGAAGATAAGATCGTTCTTTACCGACCTATGGCCCGTATTTG
The DNA here is from genome assembly GCA_963555705.1 of Ligustrum vulgare. Lineage (NCBI taxonomy): Eukaryota > Viridiplantae > Streptophyta > Magnoliopsida > Lamiales > Oleaceae > Ligustrum > Ligustrum vulgare. Next base: position 32,631,137 of record OY743187.1, read on the forward strand.
AAGGCTTCCCAATCTTTTTCATCACTGGGCCTCGTTAGTGGGCCATATACTTGAGCCTCACGAAAATACATGATCCACAAGGAAACCCTTTACAAAAAGGAAACTGAATCCTTATAAGTATGGAATTCTTTTTAAAATGTAAGTTTATGACAAAAGGACTCCTTCCTTAAATAAAGGAAGTTATGGGCTTTTTCAGCCTTATAAATACAGTTCTTTTCTTATCAAATTATTCATACACAATTCTTTACGTTTTCCAGTTAAATATTCTCTCTCTATCTTTTTCCAGAAAACTAATTCTCACACCGGAGGGGCGACGGGGAGAATCCTCCTCGCCTTTTTTGCAGGTCATCCCAGGCGAGTTCATCATCTTTTCCAGCAATCAATTGTCATCAGATTCGACCACGTCAAGGTTAGGATTTTTAACAGCATCAATTGGCGCCGTCTGTGGGAAGAGATACAACTAGCCATGGTTAATAGACGTCAAGCCCGTCCCTCCGCATCTACTGGGCAATCCCTTCCGGCCAACACCTCGGCTGAGGATGATAATCCTCCACCTTTTGAAGATGTTGGGGAAGAACAAGACCCAGAAGCCACTCCAGACAATGAACCTGTTAGTTGGGAAGATTTCAACGAACTTCAGCAGCAGCTCTGCGAACTTCGACAAGCCCTTCAACAACAGAACAGTCATCAAGCTCAGCCTGACCCAAACACTCCAGGCACAATTCCCAGGGAAGATCTCCAGCCAGCTAATCCTATCGCTGATAACTCCCCGAGAATTAGAGGCGCCCATCCCTTGACAGAAGGATCTGCCAATTTGACACAGCAAGAGCTTTCAAGAATCATTCAGGAAGGAATTGCTGATGGAATACGACAGAATACCCCAGGTCGGGCGTCATTCGTGAGAAGAACCTCCTTTACTCCTGAAATAACATCCTTTCCCTTTCCAGACCGATTTAAATATCCTCGGATAAAGGAATACGATGGAACAACAGATCCTAAAAACCACTTGAGTACCTACACTGATGTCATGGACATGCAGAATGCTCCCGATTAGATTATGTGCAAGGCCTTTCCGCAAATCTTGACAAATTCAGCTCGAGACTGGTTTTCTACGATACCTCCAGGGTCCATCTCTTCCTTTGCAAGTATTGTGACTTTCACAAGAGCCCGGGTCATACCACGGATGAATGCAGAACTTTGAAACAGGAGATAGAAGCCCTCATAAAAAGAGGCTTCCTGGGGCACTACATAAAGAAGGATGATAAAGATTATGGAACAAGGGAAGAAAATACCAGATCCGCTGGCACCATAAATTTTATCGTCGGAGGAATAGCATCTGGAGGTGATTCGAATAACGCCCGAAAAAACCATACCTGTGCTCTAAGTATCGGGAAGAAAGGTCAGGAAGTCATGACCAGGAGGTCTCGAACAACATCAGCTTCAGTAATGTAGACATGGAAGGAATTTCGTATCCTCATGACGATGCTGTTGTTATCAGTGCAATAATAGCCAATTTTGATGTCAGGAGAGTGCTAGTTGACAACGGAAGCGCAGCCAACGTTCTTTCCGTAGAAGCTTTCAATCAGATGCAACTCCCCAAAGATCGGCTTCGACAGGTCCTTACTCCCCTAACTGGGTTTGGTGGAGGAACCGTAAAACCCGAAGGTCTAATTGACCTTCCCACTTCACTAGGATCAGAGGAAAAACGTGTAACGAAGATGACTCCTTTCCAAGTCATGAAAACTCCTATGTCCTACAATGCCATCTTGGGAAGACCATTCCTAAACAACCTGAGAGCTATAGTATCAACTTATCACTTGGAAATCAAGTTCCCAACTTCCGCAGGCATAGAAACTATTTAGGGAAGTCAATCTGTAGCCAGGAGTTGCTATATCAGTTGTATTGGAAAAGGCAAGATGGATCTGATGTCAATAGAACTTCCTCTCGAAGAAAGAATGTTGGCAATAGAAAAGTTGGAAGAGGTTCATGTCTCAGAAGGGAGGAGCTTCACAATTGGGAAAGAACTCCCCAAAATGATGAAGGAAGAGTTGTCACAGTGTTTAAAGAAGAATATCGATGTTTTTGCTTGGAGTGCTGAAGATATGCCCGGGATAGATCTAGAGCTCGTCGAGCACAGACTCAACGTCATGCCCGACAAGAAGCCCTTAAAACAGCGAAGAAGACAGTTTGCCACAGAAAGGAGGCAGATAATAAAAGAGGAAGTAGATAAACTCTTGAAAGCAGGATTCATCAAAAAAGTGAAGTATCCAGAGTGGCTAGCCAATGTGGTCTTGGTGAAGAAGCCAAACGGCAAATGGCGAGTTTGTATAGACTTCACAGATTTGAATAAAGCATGTCCGAAAGATAGTTATCCCCTTCCCAGAATCGACAGATTGGTGGATTCCACGTCTGGCTCCGAACTTTACAGTTTGTTAGACGCCTTCTCGGGATATCATCAGATTCGGATGGCATAGGAAGATCAGGAAAAAACTTCCTTTATGGCGGATGAAGGGATATATTGCTACAAGGTCATGCCGTTTGGATTAAAGAATGCTGGAGCTACTTATCAAAGGTTGGTTAACACGGTCTTCTCTCGACACATTGGGCTTAACATTGAAGTCTACGTTGATAACATGGTCATAAGAAGCTCAAGAAAAAAAGACCACATTGCTGACCTTGAGGACATATTCAGTACACTTAGAAAACATCGGATGAAACTAAATCCTGCGAAGTGCGCCTTCGAAGTAGGCTCAGGAAAGTTTTTGGGATTCATGATCACTCAGAGAGGTATCGAAGCTAATCCAGATAAAATTTTAGCCCTAGCATCCATGGAACCTCCCCGAAACATCAGGGAAGTGCAAAAGTTAACAGGAAGAGTAGCAGCATTGGGTAGATTTATGTCAAGGGCAGCGGACAAATGTTTTCCCTTCTTCAAAACTCTTCGAGGAAACAAGGACTTCAGATGGGATAAGGAGTGCGAGGTCTCCTTCAAGAAGTTGAAAGAATATTTGGGAACACCTCCGATACTGGTAAAACTGAATCCTGGGAACAATCTGTTCTTGTATCTAGCAGTATCTGATCATGCTGTGAGCGCCGTTTTGGTTAAAGAGGAAGAGAAGACTCAAAAACCTATATATTACGTCAGTAAGATGATGTTGGAAGCAGAAACCCGATATACATTGGCAGAACAGCTCGCACTTGCCTTAGTTACAGCAGCGAGAAAGTTAAGACCATACTTTCAAGCCCATGCCATAACCGTCCTCACAAATCAGCCCTTGAAGCAAATCTTACAGAAACCAGATGTATCCGGCCGTCTACTCAAGTGGTCAATCGAGCTTGGAGAGTATGATATCGAGTTCAAACCTCGACCTTCTATCAAAGCACAGGTCTTGGCCGACTTCATCGTCGAACTCTCACCAAGACCTCGGGGGCCAACAGGTCATGAGAGGGAAGAGGCCACATGGACCTTACAAGTAGATGGATCATTGAATGTTGCGGGCTCGGGGGCCGGAATCATATTAAAGAAAGACGATGGAACAATGGAAATTCAGTGTGCAATACGGTTTGACTTCCCAGCAACCAATAATGATGCAGAATATGAGGCCGTAATCACTGGACTTCAAGCAGCACAACATCTAGGGGTCGAGCACGTCAAGGTCCTAAGTGATTCACAATTGGTGGTAGAACAAGTAAACGGCACTTTTGAATCAAAAGATGAGAAAATGTCATCTTATAGGATGATGGTCTTAGACTTGCAAAGGAAGTTCAAGTCTTGCTGCGTAGACAAAATTCCAAGGTCCTCCAATCACAAAGCAGATGCTTTGTCAAGACTTACTTCTTCGAATCTAGACCACTTGGAGAGAACCGTGTTTGTACGAACTCTTCATGAGCCTAGTATAGTACAACAACCCGAGGTCATGGATATTTCAGATCATGAGCCCAGTTGGATGGATCCAATAATTGAATATCTAACATCAGGAAGGTTTCCAGATGAAAAAATAGAGGCCAGAAAAATCAAAACAAGGGCCCCGAGGTATACCTTGCTGTAGAATACCTTGTTCCGCCGAAGCTTCACACTTCCTTATCTGCGATGCCTAACTCCAAAAGAAGCAGCTCTTGCTATGGCCGAGGTTCACGAAGGAATTTTTGGAGGACACCAGGGAGCAAGAGCTCTAGCACTGAAATTAATAAGATACGGGTACTACTGGCTGAACATGAAGAAAGACGCTCTTAGTTATGTGAAAGCCTATGACAAGTGCCAAAGATTCTCAGCCCGATTACATCAACCCGCGGAAGAACTATCCTCAATATTGTGCCCATACCCTTTCGCCCAATGGGGAATCGACATACTCGGACCTTTCCCTATAGCCCGGGGTCAAGTCAAGTTCTTGGCAGTTGCAGTGGAATATTTAACTAAGTGGGTGTAAGCCGAACCGCTGGCCGTGATCACAGAACAAAAGTTGGAAGCATTTGTGTGGAAATCAATAGTTTTCCGTTTTGGTCTTCCCAAGACATTAATAACAGATAATGGGCGTCAATTTGAGTGCCAAGCCTTCAAGCAATTCTACAAGAATCTGGGGATAGAACACAGGTTGACCTCCGTTTCGCACCTGCAGAGTAATGGGTTAGGTGAAGTTATAAACAGACTCATCTTACAAGATTTGAAGACTCGCCTCAGCAGTGCCAAGGGAGATTGGCCCGATCTTCTCCCAGAAGTACTTTGGACCAACCGAACCACGTTCAAAACGGAAACAGGGGAAACCCCATTCATGCTTGCCTTCAGGATGAAGGCCGCTGTCCCTGTAGAAGTAACCATTCCAAGCTTTCGTACTATGGCCACAGGGTCTCCCGACCAAATCGAAGGACAGAGAGAAAGTCTGGATCTTCTAGAGGAAGTCAGGGAAAATGCATCATTAAGAATAGGAGCTTACCAACAGGCCATGTCTAAGAAGTTCCATTTTCGAGTAAAGAAAAGGGAATTCAGAATGGGAGATCTTGTCCTTCGCCGCAGTGAGGCCGCCGGTCATCAACCAGGGAAACTTGGGCCTATTTGGGAAGGACCTTATGAAGTCATTCGAAAGGCAGGCAAGGGCTCATACAGCCTCCGCACGATGGATTCAAAACCTCTTCCTCGGCCATGGAATGTGGAGAACTTGAAGCCGTACTACAAGCAATCATATTTCTATTGATATCAAGTCCTAGTAAGGTCGGCCTGGGCGCCCATTTTTATTTTTGTTTTCGGACTTGCACGTCCATCATCGGATATTATGGTCGGGCCTACGTGCCCATTATTTTGTCTTTCAGTGTCAGGGATGGGTACTCTTTTTCCTTGTTCAGATTTTTTCCCAATGGGTTTTTCTGGATAAGGTTTTAACCAGGCCCACCGTTCAGTCCCCTTTAATAAAAGTACTTCTTCCAAAGAATGAGCACTACAAAGATTAGATATCGAAATAATTTACAAGGTCATTCACATGACTTTACAAATTATTTCCCATCAAATAATTTACAATGTCTCATGGCAAGACTTAACAAATTATTCTTCCACGGATAATTTACAAGGTCTCATGGCAAGGCGTTACAAATTATTTCCCATCAGATAATTTACAATGTCTCATGGAAAGACTTTACAAATTATTCTTCCATAGATAATTTACAAGGTCTTGGCAAGGCGTTACAAATTATTTCCCATCAGGTAATTTACAATGTCTCATGGCAAGACTTTACAAATTATTCTTCCACGGATAATTTACAAGGTTTCATGGCAAGGCGTTACAAATTGTTTCCCATCAGATAATTTACAATGTCTCATGGCAAGACTTTACAAATTATTCTTCCACGGATAATTTACAAGGTCTCATGGCAAGTCGTTACAAATTATTTCCCATCAGGTAATTTACAATGTCTCATGGCAAGACTTTACAAATTATTCTTCCACGGATAATTTACAAGGTCTCATGGCAAGGCGTTACAAATTATTTCCCATCAAATAATTTACAATGTCTCATGACAAAACGTTACAAATTACTTCAAAATCAGAAATTCAAAATTAAGAAAGGTCGGGGTAGCCCGGGCTCTCATTGACCGACCTTTGTAAAAACCACATCCATTTTACTAAGTTATGGACACGAATCCATCCTGACAAATTTATCCTATAGGTCGGCATAACCCGACCTTATCAAACAATTCTTGTGATTTTTCCAAGTAAAAAGCGTGATCCTATCTTTGAGAAAATCGACTAGAAAGGATCGGACTCATCTGGTCTTGCTAGTCAATTGTCTGAAACTAAATCTTGATACTGCGAAGTGTTAACTTGTGGTTATAATTACAATGGGTGGTCGGACACTACTCGACCACATTATCATCAAAATACGGAATCGAAGCTACTTAATATTTAAAGGCGAAAGGCTTACGAAATCAAAATTCATTCATTGAGAATGTTTTACAAAAATTACGGGGTATACCCCGGGCATTACAAGGAGAATTTACAAATTAATTTAATCCTCGGCACCAGATCCCTCCTCTGCTTCCTCGAGCACTTCACAGTCAGCATCATCTTCCCCCTCAAAAGGACTGAGGTCGAGGTCATCGGCACCTAATGGGAAGGCAGCCATAGGGCTCGTGTCTAACTCGGGCATCTTCTGAAGGCACCAAGCCCGGGCCTGCTTTATCGCTTGGGAATAAGACTCCAATGCATATGTGCCCAAAGCAAGCTTGTAGTCTTCAGAGCCTTTGAAGGACTCTATGGCAGACGCTTGGATTTGGGGCTCCCGTGCCCGAGCCTGCTCGAGCTCCCCTGCATAGCGGCTAGCTTCAGTGCGAGCGTTGTCCCGCTCTTGGAGAGCGACCTCGAGGTCTTCCTTTACTTTGCGAAGCTCTTCCTCCCCAGCATTGGCCCGGGTGGCTTCGTATTGAACGAAGTGAACTAGCTGACTCGCAGTCTCTCCCTGCTCAATGCTTTGGTTTGTAACTCCCCGGGTAATGCTCAACATCTGCAGATCGGGCGAATAAGTTGTAAATTTTTTTTTGTGTAAATATGTATATTCACTAAAGAATGACAACAAAATCTCAAGAACTACCTGGAGAGCCGCGCTCATTATGTGTTCCACTCCTCGCTCCAGACCGATCTCGTATTGGTATTTTTTCACAAGGTCCGGATGCAGGGAGTCTTGCATCTTCCACCTACAATCAGCCAAAGAAGGATTGTCGGCCTCGAGCTCGGAGTCAGAAGGAGGATGTGCCCGACCCCTGGGCGGCCTATCCTCCCTTGGTGGCGGAATATCCTCTTGAGATCGGGACGTTTGTCCCGAGCTTGAAGTGCCGGCTCTTCCCCTCTTTTGAGGGCGCCTCCTGGTCACTCCGTCAACCGCCCTCTTCGCCTGGGCATTTTGGGCCTTAGCAAGTGCAGCATGCTTCAGAGCTTCAGAGTCGAAAGCCATTCCTGAAACAAGGATAGGAAGATAAAACTCTCCTGAAAAGTCTATAAAGATAAGCAAAAGGCAAAGAAGGGCATTTTTAATTACGTAATTTAAGAGGCCAAACCCTACCGGGCTGAAGGTCAAGTCCGGCCTGGTCCAGAATGTCACTATTTGCTAGGTCACTGGCTTCCTCAGCCAGCAAACCAAAGTCACACACCCGGATAGCATCGGCCATAAGTTCTGTCACGGCCTCCTCACTCAGATTACCCATCCTATTAAAATTATCTACATCGGGTCTCCTGAAGGTCGGCCAGAATAGGGTTTCGCCCTCCTTGGGCTTGATAAAGAAAAACCTTTCCTTCCAATACTTTATGGAGGAAGGAACCCATGGAACCTTGAACCTACCCTTCCCGCACAGATACACAAAGCTGTTGCATCGGGGTAAGTACTTAAGTTCTAACAAACATTTGCAAAGGTTAACAGTGGGCTCTATTCCTAAACTCCTACATAATATGAAAAAATATACAAGGATTCTCCACCTATTGGGAGCAAGTTGACCGGGCAATATGCTCGCGGTTAGTAGGAAATCCACAAAAAAATGGTGCAGGGGAAACCTAAGCCCGGCCACCAAGGCCGCATGGTACACAACCATCTCCCTTTCCCGGTAATGATAAGAATATTCGTCCCCGTCCGGGAACCTGACAGTATACCTATCTACTAATTCGTATCTCCTCATGTCTACCTCGACCAAGTGTTCCTTCATTTTGTTGTAATGGGTCGGTAGCTCGAGCTCTACCCTCCTAGGTTCCCTCACTACCCTAGGGTTCTCCCCGACCTCCTCCCCATTGTAAGACTCACCCTCATCAAAGTCAGGTGGGGGCTCGTAAAATCCTAATGGCTCGACCTCTAAAGGTTCATCTAGGTCCTCTACCTCCCTAAGGTCTTCCACTGTCATAGGTCTGGCCATACTTTTCTATAATAAATAATAAAAGAGTTAGAGGGGTCGGGATAGGCCGAGCGTACCTAAGATGCTAGAAAATTTTTGTTGGAGTAGAGGTCATGTGAGTCGCCCGACAAGTTCTCTGATTTCTCAAAATTTGCAAAGTAAACGTAAAGAGGTTATAGGGACCACATATATATAGGCAAAATAGGCGGGAAAATCTTCAAAATCCTAAAGATATTTTTTCTGCCACGTGTCAACATCATAGGCAATTCTTTTATGGAAAAAGCAATAAATATGATTATTTGGCAAATTTAATATAACAGCTATCATGCGCCCAGAAATCTTGTCTCGATCTCTGACGCACGGGGGCCAATGATCGGAATTATTTTCCTACTCCCTAAATTTACGGAGAATTCCATGACCCGACCTATTGAGATCATGGTCCTCCTTTGACCGACCTATTACCGAGAGCTCCATGGTCGGTATATGGCCGACCTCTTTACTGTTCAACAATAACCAATGTCGCGTCATTAAAATACCCGGTCTCATGAAGGTCGGGGTCATCCCGATCTACTTCATTTTGGAAATTGAAGATAAGATCGTTCTTTACCGACCTATGGCCCGTATTTGAAGGCTTCCCAATCTTTTTCATCACTGGGCCTCGTTAGTGGGCCATATACTTGAGCCTCACGACAATACATGATCCAAAAGGAAACCCTTTACAAAAAGGAAACTGAATCCTTATAAGTATGGAATTCTTCTTAAAAGGTAAGTTTATGACAAAAGGACTCCTTCCTTAAATAAAGGAAGTTATGGGCTTTTTCAGCCTTATAAATACAGTTCTTTTCTTATCAAATTATTCATACACAATTCTTTACGTTTTCCAGTTAAATATTCTCTCTCTATCTTTTCCCAGAAAACTAATTCTCACACCGGAGGGGCGACGGGGAGAATCCTCCTCGCCTTTTTTGCAGGTCATCCCAGGCGAGTTCATCATCTTTTCCAGCAACCAATTGTCATCAGATTCGGCCACGTCAAGGTTAGGATTTTTGACAGCATCATATATATATATATACATACTGATATTGGAATGTATAACTCAAAATACTCATTTAAACTTAAAACCCAATTACTCATGTAAGTTCATATCTATACCAATTTCATATATATGTATGTATATATTTAAACACTAAATTCAGAAATTTTCTAAGAATTAAATCTGAAAATAGTGATGAACTTAAGCACATCCATGAACACACATACATATAGATATACATACATGTATGAACATCACTCAAATCTCAAAATTAACCTTTAAAATTCGAATCTACATAATTTGAAATTTGAAAATTTGAAAATCTTAACATATATACATACACTCAACTCATATATACATCAACATATACATACAATTCCATATATACATACACCAATTACGTGTGTGTGTTGTGTGTTCGCTTTCGGCAGTGGTGGAGTGCGGGTGGGTGTGTGTGCAGAAAGGGAAGGGGAAGAGGGAAAGAGTGTGCTACCGTGTTGGGGTTGGTGAGGTGGTCGGGGACGGTGAAGTAGTGGTTGGCAGGTTGAAGTCGCCGGGGGTTGAGGCAGGCGGAAACCGAGGGCGAGAGACAGAGACACGAAGAGAGAGAGAGAGAGAGAGAGACCGAATGGAAAGAGAGAGACCGTGAGTGAGATTAATTAGGTTAGGGTTAAGATTTAATCTTTTGGAATTTGCAAATCAGTCCCTCAAATCTCCTCTTTTGTTTAATTAAGTCTATAAGTTCTATTTACCCTCGATTGTCACTAAACTTTCCCCCAAGTTTCAAATTAGTATAATAAAATAGAAAATAACATGCTTAGGCAATAAAACAATTAATCACATAGAATTGGACGTAAATAATTAAAATAACCAATTTATAAACTTTTAAAATTGGTACATTGATCGAGACGGTGTCCAAGTCCTTCCATTACAAAATAATTCAAATCATAAACATAAAAATTATCTAATTTAAAATTCATAACATTAATATGAATATTACGTGAAATTTAAAATTGCACGTAAAAATTAGAAGCGATCTTACAGTATAACAGTCCAAAAAAGTTTCTCACCTCAAGAGCTTTTTAGAGGTTGTATGGATAGACAGATAGATTAGATTTAGATTAGATATAGATGTTTATTGCACATTCAATGGGCTACATGTGTTCTTAAATCCATAAATAATGGTAACACGAGATTAAGGATGTACATAATTTTGCATTTTCCATAACTTCTATAATACAAAAGTAGTATATTTCAATCCCACTATCTCTCACTGAACCCGCCAAATTTCTCTATTTGGTAACTTATTTATAAATAATACACTTTATCAAACCACTTTTTAACCATATGCATTTTTCAAATTACTTTTCAATAACATATTTTACCTCCAAAAACATCATGTTCTTTGGTTATAAACAATTTTTTTTTTTTTTTTTTACCAAACAAAGGCTGAGTTATCTATGAAACATCATCTTATATTTTATTTTCATCCGTTAATCATGTTTTTTCTTTAATTAAACCTGAAGATTTTTAGGTTTAATTAGACCACTTTTCAAACCATAAGCATTTTTCAAATTACTTCTCAATCACATATTTTATCTCAAAAAAAATCATGTTCTTTGGTTATAAACAAATTAATTTTTTTTTAACCAAACAGAGGCTGAGTTATCTATGAAACGCCATCTTATATTTTATTTTATTTTTTCTGTTAATCATGTTTTTTCTCTAATTAAACCTAAAGATTTTTATTTTAACAAAAATTGAGTTTTTAATAACGGGAACTTATATTAAAAAATGTCAGGTATTGAGGCTGACAAAATATTAGGTTGGGACCTAGTTTCTATACTTTCAATAGGTTAAGGATCTGATATGTAATTTTGGATCTAAATAATTGGATTAGAGTTGGACCAATGGGGAGAGTGATGGGACACGTGGTAGAAATGGGGCCAGCTGGTGAATTGAGGGCGCGTTTGGTTGAGGTGGAGATATGAATTACTTATGACGAGTAACCCGTAATTATAATAATAATAATTATTATTATTATGTAAAGATGTGAGTAGAGATAGCAATGGTCGGGTATGGGTCAAGTTTACCAAATTTGTACCCTCCTCACTAGATATTTACAACATTCATACCCTACCCATTACCCATTTAAAAATGACGGGTCGGGGATGGGTTGAAGGCGGGTCGAGGGCGGGTACGCTTCCATACCCATTTGAAACTCATTACCTATTATTTATTTATTTATTTAAATTTTTTAATACAAGTGTTAGTGTGACAAAATCTAAAACTATATACATACTTCCATGATTCACGTTGATATATAATGATCTTGCAAAAAATTAAAAAATGAATTTTTACTCTTTTCCATATGTAGCAACTACTTTTGATAAAAAAATATAATATTTTATTATAAAAATTATAAAAATTTGATAGAAATTAGTCAAAAATTCGCTATCGACCGACATGTTGAAGATTAGAGAATTTGATATTACCTATAACACACTTGCACTAATTTTTTAACAATTTTACTATTTCAAAAAATTACTTCACAATGATAATATATGGTCATATCTCTCCCTTTTTTTTTTTTAAACGATTTTCCCCCCACACAATCACTTTTATTTTAGAGCTTGTTTGGTAATGCCAAAAATTTCACCACAATTTTTTAAACTCAATCTCAATCATCAATTCTAAGTGAAGCCCACAATTTTTGATTTTTCAAACAATTTCAAACCACACATCCATCAAAAAACCAAAAAAAATCACAAAAATAAAAAAATTTCACATTATTAGACATGCTCTTAAATTCTATAATTCTTTAAGGAAATTAATAAGTATGCGGATCAGTTATGAGTTTTGTAGTAAAACTCACACCCTACCCATATTCATGTCGGGTTTTAACATTTACCTCCATACCCGATCCACAAACCCATTTAGTCGGTTAATCACTGCCCGTTTATGTCGGGTCTCCAACGAGTATCGAATCCGTGGATATTATTGTCATCTCTAGATGTGTGAGGATAGGGAAAGTTAATGGGTTAACACTTACGCGCAAGTGGGAATTTAAGAGGTTTTTGACATGAAAATGGCAAATTCGTGTTGTGACGAGGATGGTTAATAAATATGTACATGTAAGTAATTAGAAATTTTATAATGCTCTACCCCTATCGGGGGTGTCAGGAGGGGTCCATCGATCCTTGTCTGGCACTCAATGCCCATCCACCAAGAGACGAGTTGGCAAATGTGTGCTTAAAAAGTAGAAAATATTGAGTTTACGTATAAATTATTTTATTGGTAGAATGTGTAGTTGAAAATGATGTTTGAATTATGGGTATCAACCATGGACACTTACACGTTCTTCCATCTAATTTGACTTATTATTTGAAAATTTGGATTTTTGGATAGATCATAGGAAGTAGGGATGACTGAAGCGTGAAGGATTGTCGAATTGTGGGTTTTTTTAAAAATAAATCCCAATGAACCAACGATACCTAAATTTTTGGCTAGCGGGTTTCTTATATGACTAAAGTTTTTGAAGATGTATTTTCAAATTTAGGAAACTCAAACTTTTCTTTCAAAAATTAGGTCAGAAATAATTAATTTTTCTTATTTAAATAATAAGATCACAATAAAGGAAAATTGCACCGTCTACTGCAAAAAAATTACCTAAGTGAAGTTTACCACTCAGAAAAGAAAATTTGAAATATACGTCTTCTTCCCTCCCAAGCGGCGTCGGCATTGTGGATGATCCCCGAACGGAACACCTGTTGCGTCTCCTCCTTCCACCACATGCTGCGTCTTTGAACCCAGCATTGGTCACCACCGAAGCACTTTGCACCACCCCCACCGCTAGAAGGTTGAAGATGGTGATTGTGTGGTGTTGAGAAGGCTGTCCAACTTCTCCTACTTCAAATCTCTCTTGTTTGCGTGCCCCGCTTCTTCCTGTATTCTTCTTCCTCAACTGCACCAGCGTCACCTCTTCGGTGTTGGTGGTGGTGGTTGTAAATATTGTTATCAGATATAAGGTGGGTTTAGAGTGGTGGCAACGGGTTGTAGTTTAGGTAGTGGTGGTCTTGGTCAGTGGAGGTGATGGTGATGGTGATGGTGATGGTGTTGAGAAGGCGACAATAATGGAGTTGTTGAGATGGTGGTTGTCAAGGTGGCGGTCGTGGTGGTTGTGGTGGTGGTCGATGGTTGTGGGCTGTAAATTCTTAATTTTACACAAAAAATGTTTGATTTTATGTCTGAATCAAAGTATCATACAAAAAATGTAAAGTTTCAAGTTGTGATACTACAATTTCGCCCAAACTATCATAAATATTTGATAAAGTTTTAAGTTATGATACCAAAAATTTGAAATATCATGTTGTGATACTTTAAAGGTATCATAATATGATACTTAGATAAAACAATATTTTTCCAAAAAAAAAAGTATTTTTCAGTGATTATTTAAAACGAAGTAAATTTTGATTATGATACTAAAAGTTGGGTATTTTTGCAAATGCCCCTTACAATAATATACAATTCATGATCACAGTTACAAATTACAAATTTTATATTTTACAAATTATCAAAGTATTAGTCACTATTTATTTTTTAAGCACACATTTTGAAAAAATGAGGCTTTGAATAACATGAACTAAACAGGGTCTCATAATTGTCATAATAAATTATAATATACTTACACGTATTAAATTTCGTTAGATATTTATAATAACACCGTAAATTTTATTTGCTATTCATAATAACATCGCAATAAATCTATTTATTAATTTTTTTACATACAAAGAATGTGAGAAATTGTGTTATTTAAAAAATATTTCTAAAAACAAATTTATTTGTTATACACGGGTCCGATCGTCCCGTCGGTCTTGATACATCTAATTTCATGGGTTGGACGATGATGACTATTATTAAATCACTTATTATTCCCCTCATTCGATGTGGTTTAGGTTATGTTTTAAGCAAATTTGTCTAATTTATGTGATTTCTATTTAATATTGTATTAATTTATATTATGAATGGCGAACAAAATTTACAGTTATTATGAATATCAAATGAAATTTAAAACATGTATCGATGTACGTATATTAGCATATATTACGAAAAAATAAAATATAAGAATAATAAATTATAAATTATAAAAAGACGAAATTATAAAATAAAATAAGTAGAGTAGAGACAAATAAATTCTCCCTGTTTGAGACCCATTATTTAGAAAAATATTGTTTGTAAGAGTAAATTTTTAAAGAATGTGTTGTTAAAAGGTATTGAATATCTTATGGATATATGGGTAATATTATTTTATTGATAAATGTGGTTAAAAAAAAAGAGAAAAAAATATGTTTTGTTTTTAATGGGTATTAAATAGGGACAAAATAAATAAACAAAATAAAAATGGGTAAAAAAATAAAAAATAAATAAAAGTAATGTTGCCCGTTGCTAAAAGCAATTGAAAATATTGTCAAAGGAAAAGCGCATAATCTTGTTCTGCATATGAAGCGCATGAGAACGGTTCTGCCAAACAAAAATACTTCAATTTCTTAATCAAAATATTTTTTCACTTTGATTCGGTTAAAAACCTTGATTTCACGAAAAAATTATAATAGAAGAAAGAGTGGAGGAAAATCTCAATTCACAAGTTTTAGAGGCGCGAAAAAATTTAGCTAAAAATTCACATATTTTACTGGCGAGAATTTAAAATTCACCCAAATAAAAAAGCTTCTTGTTCGATATTCATTATGTTGAAATAACGCATTTTGAAATAGTAAATTTTGAAAAATGTGTACTTAAAAAGTAGAAAAAATTGAGCTCACATGTAAATTATTTTAGTAATAAAATGTGTAGTTGAAAACGATGTTTGAATTATGGGTATCAACCATGAACGCTTACACGTTCTTCCATCTAATTTGACTTAAAATTGAAGATTTGGGTTTTTGGATAGACCGTAGGGAGTAGGGACGGCTGAAGTAGAGATGGCAAAAAAATTCGATCCGCCCCGTCGATCCGTCGACCCGATCCGATCGGATCCGAAAAAATCCCGATCCGTGGATCAACGGATCGAAATTTATGTGATCCGCCCCGATCCGAAAATTCACGGAGCGGATTTGGATCGGGGCTGATCCGATCCGCACCGATCTGCGATCCGGCATTTTTTTTTAATATAATTTTTTTTATCATGTATAAAAATCTAATATGTAAATTTTGTAGCAAACTTTAATTTTTGGGAATAACCTGCAATCTTTGTATTTAAAAAAAAAACACATTTTCATGTTCTTCATTTGAAGAAATAATTCCAATAAGTGATGGCAAAAAAACTCGATCCGTTGAATCGGCGAATCGACCTCTATACATCTCGTTTTAATAAAATAAATAAAATTTAATAAAAAAAATAATTTTTCTAATTTTTTTAAAGGATTTAATTTAAAATATATTTAAAAAATTTTAAAAAATTAAAAAAATTAAAAAAAAAAAATTAAAAATAATAAAAAAAATAATTTGGCGGATCGGTGGACCGATCCGCCCCGACCCGAAATTTGACGGATCGCGGGGCGGATCCAGATCGGATCAAAAAAATTCGGGGCGGGGCGGATCGGGGTCCGATCCGCCCCGTTGCCAACACTAGGCTGAAGTGTGGAGGATGGTGGAATTATGGATTTTTTTAGTTAAATCCCAACGACCATTTACCTAAATTTGTGGGGCTTCGTACATAACTTGGGTGTTAGAAAATTTATTACAGATAATAATTTATCTATAATCTAAATAATCATCATGCTGAATTATCAAGAATTAAATAACTGAAGCGGAAGCGTACCTTAATCAAACGTAATTCACGATAAACGATTACGGTGTTTGGATCTTCTAAATCAATACGTAGTCCTTATTATCTCTCTGATGATGGGATGTCAAACAAGATGAACAGTACGTAGGATTTAGGGACCATAACCGACTTTATATACTGAATTTCCAATTAACATAATCCGGGCCATCATGAATTAGGTAATGGCCTGGTATCTACACATAAAAGCCCATACATTAATTAGATGCATTAAAGCCCAATATACCAAATCCTTATTAGATCACTTTAAATGGGCTTAATCAAAATTGATAGCCTTTTATTCAATACACAATAATTCACATATAAGCCCACACGATTGATTAAAATCCTTACAATCTCCCACTTGGGCTATATGTGTGACCTTACAATTGTGTATCAATCATAACCTTATGAGTACTCAGAATTTTGCTATCATTACTGAATGCATCCCCAAACAATCCGATCCATCAATTATATCAACATAGGATCAAAGCGGCTTTCGCTACATTAATCGTAACTAAACCTATCAATGGTCACGTATATCGACATAACTGAATGACATGGATCAAGTATGGATGTGTAGTATGGAAATTACATGTGATGTGATCTTCAACATGCCTATTTCCAACTGGTCCAACCTTAGTGAGATCATCCTCAAACGAGTTCAGAGATAATAAACCCGAAACCTTACAGCTGTAAATAACTTTAACTTTAAACTGTATAAAAAAGGACAGTAAATGTGTCTAATGCACCCAAAATACAAACTCCCACTGAAACCGAATATCCTTAAGAAATACAACACCCATATGAGTAATGTACTCATGAAAGACCTTAGGTTGTAATACTTTAGTAAGCGGATCCGCAATTATGGAGTTTGTCACAATGTGCTCTTATTGACACGTGTCCACTCTGAACTGTATCCTTCACAACCAGGAACTTATGTCAATGTATTTTGACTTAGTTGAGCTTCTGTTGTTACTGGAATATAAATATGCTGAGTTATTGTCACAATATAACTTTAGTGGTCTTTCTATACCATACAGAATACGCAGCCTGGTGACAAAATTTAGCAGCTATATTCCAGAATTAGATGCCCCCAAAATTGCTACAACTGTGCTGCCAAGTGAAAGAAGCTAAAGTGTCTGTTAAGCACTCCATCCGGAAATAGCTCCTCCAACCAGCAGTTAAATGTAGCCTTATGTGGATCTTTTACTTTCTTGGCATCTAGTAAAATCGGAATCATAATGCCATATGATCTCCAACTGATCCGATTTTTGTATGTGAGCATGTAATCTTTTGTTCTCTTTAAATACCTTATAACCCATGTTTGGATGCTTTCCAAATGATCCATCCCAGGGTTACTTAAATATCTCCTCAGTATCCCAACAATGTACGCAATATCCGGACGCGTACAAATTTGAGCATACGTCAGATTTTCTATAGCTTAACTATATGAGAGCCTCTGCATTTCTTTAACTTCAAGATAAATTTTCGGGCATTAGTCGAGACTAAATTTGTCTCCCTTAGCGATAGGGCTGTCCCCTGATTTACTGTCTTGCATGCCAAACTTCTTAAGTACTTTATCGATATAGCCCTTTTGTGACAATTCAAGAATACCTCGAGAACAATCCGGTGTATCTGAATTCCTAATACAAAAGAGACGTCACCAACATTTTAATCTCAAAATTCCTTAACAAAAAATTTCATGATTTTATGTGACATACCTATATCATTAGTGGCAAGCAATAATCAACATATAAAACCAGGACAATATACTTACTCCCACTGAACTTGTAATACAAACAACCATCAACAACATTAATCTCAAAACCAAATGAGATAATTGCTTGATGAAATTTGTATTACCCTTAACAAGAAGCTGGCTTGAGCACATAAATGGATTTCTTTAATTTGCAAATCATTTGCTTTGGGTCTACTGACACAAAGTTTTCTGATTGCACCAAATAGATCGTCCCATCAATGTCGCCATTGAGAAACGCCACCTTAGTATCCATTTGATGTAACTCGAGGTCAAAATGTGCAACAACCTAACTTTTTCGAAAGAGTCTTTCATTGAGACAGAAGAGAAAGTCTCTTTATAATCAATGTCATCATTCTGTGTAAAGCCCTTAGATACAAGACGAACCTTATATCTTTCCACATTACCTTTAGAATCCCCCTTGGTTTAAAAATCCATTTAAGACCAATGGGCTTCGTACCTTCCAGTAATAGGAAAAGATCCAAAACGTTATTGCCTTGCATATGCTTATACTCCTTATTTATGACATCAATCCACTTTTGAGAGTTAGAACCCCGCATGGCCTGATGGAATTGATTGGACCATCTTCCATCATTCCATTATTTCCTTATGTTCTTGGAAAAATACTATTTAAATCATCCGGGATAGCATTTTTTCCCTTTCTCCCTCTCTTGTGGATATTAATTAACTTTGAATATTAGAAGGCATTTGTGTGTGTGTTATTCATTGCGGATATTGATCGGCCCAAAGAAAGGTCAATATTTGGCTCGAATTTCACATGCACCTGTTGTGATAAACACGTGGCAATTATTTGGTTTAACGTGTGACCAATAAATCGGTCCAAAGAAAGGTTTATTGGTTAACATGTTTTATTGCCAGTGTTTGATCACTGCACTAAGGGAAAATTAGGTGTTTGTGTGTTATTTCATGCAGATATTGATCGGCCCAAAGGAAGATCAATATTTGGCCCGAATTTCAATTGAACTTGTGGTGATAAATACGTGACGGTTATTTGGTTTTACGCGTGATCAATAAATCGGTCCAAAGAAAGGTTTGTTGGTTGACATGTCTTACTGTCAGTGTTTGATTACTACACCAAGAGTACCACTTACAAGTCAATATTTCTGTCCAAAGACTAAATATTGATGTTGTGCTAGGTATCTTGTGATGGGCCCTACCATTGTTTGAAAGTATGATTTGCATAATAAGGTATTTATGTGAGCTATTCTGTTTAAGTGTTCTCTATTCGGTTTCAAATTCTGCTAGTAGTATATCTACAAGCTCAAATTTAATCACTGTATTTATGGAACAAACTTCAAGGATCAAAACAAAAACATTAACTTTTCGTTGGCTGCATGGATCTAGACCGTGTACTAAGGATTGAGCAACCTGCTCCTCTTACGGATGAAAGTTCGTCTAATCAAATGAGGAACTTTGAGAAGTGGGATTGCTTAAATTACGTGAGTCTCATGATCATTAAGTGCGGCATTTCGGAAGCCTTTAGTGGCATAGTATCTGAGGAGGTAAATGATGTCAATGAATTCCTTGCCGAAATTAAGAAACGTTTTGCGAAAGAGTCTTTCATTGAGACCGAAGAGAAAGTCTCTTTATAATCAATGCCATCATTCTGTGTAAAGCCCTTAGATACAAGGCGAACCTTATATCTTTCCACATTACCTTTAGAATCCCCCTTGGTTTAAAAATCCATTTAAGACCAATGGGCTTCGTACCTTCCGGTAATAGGAAAAGATCCAAAACGTTATTGTCTTGCATATGCTTATACTCCTTATTTATGACATCAATCCACTTTTGAGAGTTAGAACCCCGCATGGCCTGATGGAATTGATTGGACCATCTTCCATCATTCCATTATTTCCTTATGTTCTTGGAAAAATACTATTTAAATCATCCGGGATAGCATTTTTTCCCTTTCTCTCGTGGATCTCCTTAATGACTTTAGTTATTGAGGTTGTTGAGTTTGTACTTCTAAAATTTACCTTATTTTGGATGGGAGGTTCTTCAACATTGTCTAGTTGAGGTTCCGGATATGCTTCTTGATCAATGACATGCATAAAAATTTGCACGTTGTCAAAAGCAATAGTAGGAATCGAAACCGATCCTTCCTCAACTTATTCCTTAAAGACAATATCTCTAACCTTATTTCTCCCCCCAAACTCAATATCCTCAAAAATGTTGCAGTTCCCGTTTCAAAAGTTGACTTAAGTGTGGGATCATAAAATTAATAGCCCCTTAAACGCTTTATTTTCTTTATTTTTTTCTTGCCCTTATCTTTAGAGGTGTTTACCAAGTGAACACTCTCAGTTCTGTCCTGCTTCAACTTTTCTTCCTCTTGCACACAAAATAGAATGAGCTCATTTAGAGTTCATTTCTCCCTTTAACAGTTATAACTGACCTTAAATTGACTGAATTATGCAAGAAGCTTGCATACTATGAAATGGGCTCATTGAGAGTCCATTTCTATTTTGACAGTTATAACTAACCTTAAATTGACCGAATTGTGCAGGAAGATATATCAATACCAAATGCACGAGCAAGTCATAAGACAAGTCGAGTTTTAGTGCCTTAAGTTTTGAAGCAGTGTGAGACATCTACATGATGTACTACCTTATTTTCCCATTGCCTTTATACTTTATTGAAATCAAGCTTTGCATAAGAGTGCTTGTTTCAGCCTTATCGTTTTTTGCAAAACGTTTCTTAATTTCGGCAAGGAATTCATTGACATCATTTACCTCCTCAGATACTATGCCACTAAAGGCTTCCGAAATGCCGCACTTAATGATCATGAGACTCACGTAATTTAAGCAATCCCACTTCTCAAAGTTCCTCATTTGATTAGACGAACTTTCATCCGTAAGAGGAGCAGGTTGCTCAATCCTTAGTACACGGTCTAGATCCATGCAGCCAACGAAAAGTTAATGTTTTTGTTTTGATCCTTGAAGTTTGTTCCATAAATACAGTGATTAAATTTGAGCTTGTAGATATACTACTAGCAGAATTTGAAACCGAATAGAGAACACTTAAACAGAATAGCTCACATAAATACCTTATTATGCAAATCATACTTTCAAACAATGGTAGGGCCCATCACAAGATACCTAGCACAACATCAATATTTAGTCTTTGGACAGAAATATTGACTTGTAAGTGGTACTCTTGGTGTAGTAATCAAAAACTGACAGTAAGACATGTCAACCAACAAACCTTTCTTTGGACCGATTTATTGATCACACGTGAAACCAAATAACCGTCACGTATTTATCACCACAAGTTCATGTGAAATTCGGGCTAAATATTGATCTTCCTTTGGGTCGATCAATATCCGCATGTAATAACACACAAACACCTAATTTTTCCTTAGTGCAGTGATCAAACACTGGCAATAAAACATGTTAACCAATAAACCTTTCTTTGGACCGATTTATTGGTCACACGTTAAACCAAATAATTGCCACGTGTTTATCACAACAGGTGCATGTGAAATTCGAGCCAAATATTGACCTTCCTTTGGGCCGATCAATATCCGAAAATGAATAACACACACACACAAATGCCTTCTAATATTCAAAGTTAATTAATATCCACAAGAGAGGTTGCTTTGGCGACATGTTGCTTCAATTAATTTACTTTCGAATATTATATCTCTCAAAAGATTCCGATGTACCAAGATTTGAAACTGAAATCCATTGATTTGCATCTATATTTGACTTTAGGATTTGAATTATAGAATTCAAAACTTTAGAATAAAGCAATCCTTAAGTTGCGAGAGTCTAATTGCAATATTCTTAAACCTTAGGTGGCCAATTATGTAAAATTTTAAGCTTGAAGAACTTAAATTATAATTTTCCCAGAACCTTATTGGCCAATTTAGAGAAATTCCAAACTTTAGGTCCCAATTTGAAATAAAATCAAACTTTAGAGGGCCAAAATAGGAAATTTTCAATCATTAAAGGTTGATTTTGAAAATTTTCAAACTTTAGGAGCCAATTTAGAAAATTCCCAAACTTTAAGGACCAATTTTGAAAATTTCCAAACTTTAGTGACTGAATTAGAAAATTTTCAAACTTTAAGGGACCAAATTAGAGAATTTTCAAGCTTTAGGGACCAATTTTGAAAATTCTCAAACATTAGGGGCTGAAATATTATACCCTTAACCTTAAAGGTACCAATCTTGAAAATTTTCAAAATTCAGGGACTGAAATATAAAATCAGAAACTTGAGAGGTCCTGACTTAACTAAATTATAACTTTAGAGGCTCAATTTATAAATTCAGAACTTTAAAAGGCTCAACTTTAATAATTTTATAACCTTAGGGCCTGAAGTTATAAATTCCAGAACTTGAAGGGTTTAAACTTTATTTCATAATAACCTTTAGGGACTTGGTCTGCAATAAACCCAAAAATTCGAAATTGCACAATAAGTCCTCAAAATCATCTAATTTCCAAGCCAAGCCCCTGCCTCAAAAAATTAAATTATTGCAGCTAGGGTTTTTAACCCTAGCCGCCGCCCTTCCAAGATGTACGTATATTAGCATATATTACGAAGAAATAAAATATAAGAATAATAAATTATAAAAAGACCAAATTATAAGATAAAATAAGTAGAATAGAGACAAATAAATTGCCCTGTTTGAGACTCATTATTTAGAAAAATATGGCTTGTTATAGTAATATTTTGAAGAATATGTGGTTAAAATGTATTTAATATCTTATGGGTATATGTGTAATATTATTTTATTGATAAATGTGTGGTTGCAAAAAAATAAAGAAAAAAATATGTTTTGTTTTTAATGGGTATTAAATAGGGGAAAAATAAATAAACAAAATAAAAAAGGGTAAAAATATAAAAAATAAATAAAAGTAATGTTGTCAGTTGCTAAAAGTTAAGCTACTGATAATATTGTCAAAGGCAAAGCGCATAACCTTCTCTTGCACATGAAGCTCATGAGAACGGTTCTCCAAACCAAAATACTTCTTAATTAAAATATTTTTTTTCACTTTGATTCGGTTTAAAACCTTGATTTCACGAATGAAATATAATAGAAGCAAGAGTGGCGGAAAAATTCAGCTAAGAATTCACAGATTTTAGTGGCGTGAATTTAAAATTCACCCAAATAAAAAAGCTTCCTGTTTCATATTCATTATTTTGAAATAATGCATTTTGAAATAGTAAATTTTGAAAAATGTGTGCTTAAAAAGTAGAAAAAATTGAATTTACGTGTAACTTATTTTGTTGGTAGAATTTGTAGTCAAAAAAGATGTTTGAATTATGGGTATCAACCATGGACACTTGCACGTTCGTGCATCTAATTTGACTTAAAATTGAAGATTTGGATTGACTGTAGGGAGTAGGCACGACTGAAGCGTGGAGGATGGTGGAATTGTGGATTTTTTTAATTAAATCCCAATGAACCAATGATTTACCTAAATTTTTGGCTAATGGGTTTCTTATATAACTAAAGTTTTTAAAGATATATTTTTAAATTTAGGAAACTTAAATTTTTCTTTAAAAAATCAGTCAGAAATAATTAAATTTTCTTATTTAAATAATAAGATCACAATATTATACAATTCATGATCATAGTCATAAATCACAAGTTTTATATATTACAAATGATCAAAGTATTAGTCACTATTTATTTTTTAAGCACACATTTTGAAAAATAAAAATAAAAAATGAGGCTTTGAATAACATGAACTAAAAGGGGGTCTTATAATTTTGTATATTATTTTTGTCTTCTATTTTATTGCAATAAATTATAATATATGTATACGTATTAAATTTCGCTTGATATTTATAATAATACAGTAAATTTTATTTGCTATTCATAATAATATCGCAATACATCTATTTATTAATTTTTTACATACAAAGAATGTGATGTTTTCGAGGTAAAGGACATTGTTAAAAATCATTTTGGAAAATGTGTTATTTAAAAATATTTTTAAAAACAAATTTATTTGTTATACACAGGTCCGATCGGTTAGTCTATCTTGATGCCTCTAATTCCATGGGTTCGACGATGATGACTACAATTAAATCACTAATTATTCCACTCATTCGATGTGGTTTAGATTATATTTTAAGCAAATTTGTCTAATTTATGTGATGTCTTTTTAATTTTGTATTAATGTATATTATGAATGGCAAACAAAATTTACAGTTATTATGAATATCAAATGAAATTTAATACATGTACCGATGTACGTATGTTAGCATCCATTACAAAAATAAAAATATAAAAGTAATAGATTATAAAAAGACAAAATTATAAGATAAAATAAGTAGAATAGAGACAAATAAATTGCCCCTATTTGAAATTCATTGTTTAGAAAAATATAGTTTGTAATAGTAAATTTTTTAAGAATGCGTGGTTAAAAGGTATTGAATATTTTATGGGTATATGTGTAATATTATTTTATTGATAAATGTATGACTAAAAAAAAGAGAAGAAATATGTTTTGTTTTTAATGAATATTAAACAGGGGCAAAATAAATAACCAAAATAAAAATGGGTAAAAAAAATAAAAAATAAAAAATAAATAAAAGTAATGTTGTCAGTTGCTAAAAGCGACCGACAATATTGTCAAAGGCAAAGCGCATATATGAAGCACATGAGAATGGTTCTACCAAACCAAAATACTTCTTAATTAAAATATTTTTTTCACTTTGATTTGGTTTAAAACCTTGATTTCACGAAAAAATATAATAGAACCAAGAGGCGGAAAATTTCAATGCACAAGTTTTAGAGGTGCGGAAAAATTCAGCTAAAAATTCACATTTTAGTGGCGTGAATTTTAAATTCACCCAAATAAAAAAGCTTCCTCTTCGATATTCATTATTCTGAAATAATGCATTTTGAAATAGTAAATTTTTGAAAATGTGTGTTTAAAGAGTAGAAAAAATTGAGTTTACGTGTAGATTATTTTATTCGTAGAATGTTTAGTTGAAAACAATGTTTGAATTATGGGTATCAACCATGGACACTTACACGCTCTTCCATCTAATTGACTTAAAATTGAAGATTTGGATTTTTGGATAGATCGTAGGGAGTAGGGATGGCTGAAGCGTGGAGTATGGTGCAATTGTGGATTTTTTTAATTAAATCCCAACGAACCAACGATTTACCTAAATTTTTGGCTAGTGGGTTTCTTTTATAACCAGGGGTTTTAAAGATATATTTTCAAATTTAGGAAACTTATAGTTTTATTTCAAAATAGGTCAGAAATAATTAATTTTTCTTATTTAAATAATAAGATCAAAATAATATACAATTCATGATCACAGTCACAAATCACAAATTTTATATGTTACAAATTATCAAAGTTTTAGTCACTATTTATTTTTTGGTCACAAATTATCAAATCAATTGGACACAAGTTATTTTTGTCATAAATCACAAATTATAGGTTACAATGTCTTGCTTTGTAATAAATAAAAATATTATAAGTTACGATATATTTTTCGATCACAAATTGTCAAACTATAAGTCCGGACTTATTTTTGGGTCACAAAATATAATTTTTTATGTCACAATTTATTTAACGATTATAAATTTTCAAATTAGTTTGTAATTACTTATTTCTCGATCAAAAATCACAAATTCACAGGTCTCAGCTTATTTCTCGATTTCAAATAATAAAATTTTTAGATCAGGACTTATTTATCGATCACAATTAGGGATGGCGATGGGGCAGGTCGGTCATTCCGCGTGCTGCCCCACGACATTTTTAGCCACCCCATTTCCACCCTCGACCGTTTGTTGCCCTAATTTTTTTTTTTTTTTTGGGTACAATATTAGCTGTTTTCCGAACTTTGCCAAATATAGTTGTTTTCAACATACAATAATTAGTACTAAAACAAAACTCCAATTTACTTGACAATGTTTTGCAATTTCAGTTGTCATGGTGCCGGAAAACACTTTTATATGGTGAATTACACTGTCATGCATAGCTTTAATTTAACGGAAATCCTCAATCAACAGAAAGGCGTAAATTTTGTTGAGAAAGTCAAAGATCACAAGCGATATTCTTTCCAGTATTACAGATTATTGATTGGATCATATTAGGAAGTGAATATGCTGTGATATTCTATTTTCCATCAATGTAATATATCATCCATTTATAGTTGACTATAGGAGCTATATATACTTGTACATAACATTGTTGATTCATTGAATAAGATTATTCTTTCTTCCAAATTTTACATGGTATCAGAGCGAGAGGTTAAATTTTTTTGGTTTTCAGTGAAAATTCTTACAGTCTCCGTTTTTTAAGGTTCTATAGTTTTTTTTGGGTGGAAACGCTAAGCAAAATCGTGTTTTTCGATCCTCGTGACTTGTTTTTATCCTTTTTGGGTCATGGGTGATAAATATGAACAAAACCTGGCTAACGACTCCACTGGCCCTTACTTTATTCACCATTCTGATCATCTTGGGATGATACTTATTTCCACTAAACTAATAGGTGATAATTATAGCACTT
The DNA here is from genome assembly GCA_963555705.1 of Ligustrum vulgare. NCBI lineage: Eukaryota > Viridiplantae > Streptophyta > Magnoliopsida > Lamiales > Oleaceae > Ligustrum > Ligustrum vulgare. Next base: position 32,657,611 of record OY743187.1, read on the forward strand.
GGCGCTGTTCCATGTTCGTTGCCCTCAACGTGAAGAACAAATTTGGTTTTGTTGATGGAAGTGTAACACAGCCATTTGCAAATGAGAAGCTAATTGATTCTGCTCTTTGGCAACAATGTAATGACATGATTCTTATGTGGATCCTCAATATGGTTTCTGCAGATCTCGCCACTAGCGTTTTCTATATGCAGACGACCAAGGAAGTTTGGGATGATCTGAGAGAACATTTTTCTCAACAAAACGTGTCTCATCTTTATGAAATTCAGCATGATCTTGCACGTCTTACATAGAACCAACAACCAATTAACGTGTATTTCACCAAACTAGAGAGTCTGTGGGATGAGATGGATTCTTACCAGACTGTCAAACCATGTTCTTGCACCCCGTGCTCTTACAGTGCTATGAAGTCCAGTCGTGAACAAGTTGAGAGAAATAAGGTACTATAAATTTTAATGGGATTAGATGATTCTTATTCTGCTATTCGTGGACAGATACTTTTGATTCAACCCCTGCCTTCTATTCGATTTGTTTATGCTATGTTGACACAAGAAGAGAATAGAGGGACATGGCTGTTGGGGCTAGCATCATTGAACCTTCAGCCATGTTAGTTCGAATAGGCCGTGGGAACAGAACCAATGGGGTAAAAGGTAGGTTGACTGAGAAGAAATCATCCCACTGTTCCCATTGTGATGCTGACTATCACACCATTGACACATGCTGGAAACTTATCCATAGGGGCATCGCCTTAATGGAAAGTTCCCAGTTGGTTCTGGTGGATCTGGAGGCTCCAAAGGATATGAGAGTAAGGAGAGCAAAGCATCATCAGTCAATAATGTGACATCCAATGCTTCTTCAGGAACAATAGAATCATCTTCACCCACTCTTACTGCAGATTAGTTTCAATAACTTTTGTCCATGATGAGTCAAAAATTCGGCCTTGATTCTAAGGCCAATATTGTCGGTGGAGTTTCTTCTACTCAATGGGTTATAGATAGTGATGCCACTGACCAGGTATCTAGACTTCCATTAACTAATGCTACTACATTTTTGTCTCTGCCACCAGTTGCATTACCTAATGGGACTCAAGTCCCTACCAATTCTGTTGGAAATTATCATTTTGGCTCTAAATTGTTGTCTCTTTATAATGTTCTTGGGATATCCTCTTTCATGACCAATTTGATGAATTTGGTGGATTCGAAGCAATAGGTACCACGTACAACGACTTCCTCTCCAAAGGCCTTATCCATTACATGGCATCGCAAACTTGGCTACCCTTCGCCTTCGCGCTTGCAATTGTTAGCTAATAATTTACATGATTTTTCTTATTCTTCAAATAAACCTTGTGATGTTTGCCCTTTGGCAAAACAAACTTGATTGTCTATTGGATTAAGTCGTATTAATACTAAGCATGCTTTTGAACTTATACATTGTGAATTTTGGGGACCTCATAGAATACCATCCCGTTTTAGGGCTCGCTATTTTCTTACTATTGTTGATGACTTTACTTGATGCATTTGGGGTCTATCTAATGCGCCATAAATCTGAAACACAACTACTGCTTAAATCTTTTATTATCTATGCTTCAACACAATTCCACAAGAACGTTAAAATGCTTAGGACTGATAGTGGGAGAAAGTGTGTTTCTATGCATACTTTCTTTATTTTAGCATGGCATTATTTTGCAACGTTCCTGTGTCTCTACGCCCCAACAAAATGGAGTTGTAGAATGTAAACATAGACATATCCTTCAAACTGCACGAGCTTTGAATTTTCAATTTCATATGCCATTGAATTTTTGGGATGAATGTGTTCTTACATCTGTTTATCTAATAATCACATACCCACTCCACTCTTATCTAGCCTTACACCTTATGAGAAATTATTTGGTCACACTCCCTCATATACACACCTTCGTGCTTTTGGATGCTTAGCTTATGCCACTAATCTTCACCCACGACATAAGTTTGATGTTCGAGCAAGAAAATGTATTTTTATTGGGTACCCATTTGGGAAAAAAGCATACAAGTTGTACAATTTTAATTCAAAGCAGATTTTTACAAGTCGAGATATCACATTTCATGAAGATATTTTCCCCTTCCACAATGAACAACCAATTTCTGACACAAATCCCACTGATATTGCAACAATACCCATCACAAATCACCCAAGCTTTGATATTGGACAACTACCCATACCAGAACAACCTCATCCAGACATACTAGAAAGTGACCCCAATATATCCATTCCAAAATAGCCCTATTTCCCATGCACAACCAACTGAAATTATCCCACATGATGAACCTATTGCTTCTTCAACAACTTTACAACGTTCCAGTCGCATTCGAGTACCACCAATTAAGCTTCATGATTATGTTATTATGTTTGTTCTACCGTTATGTCATCCCCCACGCAATCCTTGATCTCATGTCCTCATACAAGGTATCCTCTTTCCAATTTCTTTCCATATAAGGGACTCTCTCAACCATATCATTCCTTTATTGCACAATTAATATTGTCTTTTTGCTTTGGAACCTAACAGTCATGCAAAGGCCTCAAAAACATCATGAATGGAGTCGGGCCATGGATGAGGAACTTCAGGATCTTCAACCAACTGACACATGGACACTCACTCCTTAACCGGATGGGAAAGTACCTATTGGATGTAGATGGGTTTACAAAATCAAGCGAAAATCTGATTGGAGTACCGAGCGTCATAAAGCTTGTTTGGTTGCTAAGGGCTACACACAATTGGTAGGTGTTGACTATCATGACACCTTTTCTCCAACAACTAAACTTTATTACTTTTTGTTGTTTACTTGCTCTTGCTGCTGCTACTTTTTGCTGTTTAGTTGCTCTTGCTGTTGCTCACTCGTGGTCACTTCATCAACTTGATTTTCATAATGCCTTCCTCCATGATGATCTGATGGAGGAAATCTATATGCTTCCACTGCCTGATCTTCGGTGACAGGGGGAGAATTTGGTGTGTCACCTCAATAAATCACTTTATGGGTTGAGAAAAGCCTCTCGTCAGTGGTTCTTCAAATTTTCTCAAGCTATCAAATTTGTCAGTTGTGTTCAACCCAAAGCAGATTACTCTCTTTTTACCAAGAGAAAGGGGAAATCCTTCACTGTGCTGCTCATTTATGTGGACGGCATACTTATAACAGGGAATGATGTGATGACAATCAATGAACTGAAGAATTGTTTACATACCAAGTTTCATATCAAAGACCTTGGTAATTTGAAATATTTCTTGGGAATTGAGGTGGCACGCTCAAAACAAGGTATTTTTATTTCACAAAGAAAATATCTGTTGGATATTTTAAACGATGTTGGGTTTCTAGGATCGTGGCCTGCAAGCTTCCCTATGAAACAAAATCTTAAAATGCTTCCTGATGATGATGATCCATTGGATGACCTAACCAAGTATAGAAGATTGGTTAGTCAATTGATAGATCTCACTATTACACGACCAGATATTACATATTGTGTCTGTTTATTGAGCAGATTCATGCAGACACCTCGAAAGCCTCATTTTGAACCAGCCCTGCGAATCTTGAAGTATCTGAAAGGCACACCGGGACAATGCAGGATGTTCTCTTCCCAAAAGACATTGAAATTGGAAGCCTATTGTGACTCTGATTGGGCAGGATGTCTAATTACTTGGTGTTCAACTACTGGTTACTGTATATTCTTTGGGAATTCTCTTATCTCTTGAAAAAGAAAGCTCTAGAAAACTGTATCATTATATTCTACTGAAGCCGAGTACAAATCCATGGCAGTAGCATGTTGTGAAATTAAATGGCTGCAGCACCAATTTCAAGACTTTTAAATCCAAGTTCAAGGGCCGACTACTTTGTTATGTGACAATCAAGCTACTCTTCATATTGCAGAAAATCCGGTATTTCACAAGCGGAAAAGATACATATAGATTGACTGTCATTTTGTTCGACACAAAATTATGGAAGGAAAAGTCGTGACAAAATTTATTCAATTCATATCACAAGTTGCTGATATATTTACTAAAGCTCTCGGGAAGGAAAGATTTCATTCTTTGTTGGTCAAGTTAGGAGTTCACAGTATTTACTCACCAACTTGAGAGGGAGTGTTGAGAAAGTCAAAGATCACAAGCGATATTCTTGCCTGTATTACAGATGATTCATTGGATCATATTAGGAAACGAATATGCTGTGATGTTTTATTTTTCATCAATGTAATACACCATCCATTTATAGTTCACTATAGGAGCTATATATACTTGTACATAACAATGTTGATTCATCGAATAAGATTATTCTTTCTTCCAAATTTTACAAATTTTCAATCACAAGTTCACAACTTCCTGTCTAAGCAAATCAGGCTACAGTTAAAGAGTGAACTTCCTCAAAAACTATTTCACATCCAAAACCACAAGAATTCAAGATTGATTCAAAAAAACTCTTAGATTATCCCCCCCCCACCCCAACAAACAAAAACAGATGGAACTCATGGATTCAAGAAACGATAAGCAACCATCTCTAGCTCCTCAACCTCCGCTACTAGTGATGTTACCACTTCCCTTTTTTGTTAACAAAGTTAGATTATTAAGTATACCTATTACCTACCTTTAATGATGAAGCAGATCTACAGATTCTGCACAGGTAGAAGTTGAAGAAAGGCAGTTGGGTAACTCGATGGAGAAGAGAAGATTGAGACTGAGGAGGCTGCTGAAGTTAAAAGTGAACTTCTCTAAGTCATCTGATTTTGGATGGTATTGGTAGGTAAGATTACTAGGGTTTTGAGTTTTTGAACGTTTGAATTAATTTTTTTTTCAATAGCCCGGCTGGTCAACCAAAAATTTCCCTACCCCAAATGGTAATTGATATCAAATCCAAGCCTGTCCCGTCAACCCGCGGGGCGATTCTTTTTGCCCCCATTAGGATCGGGGCCCATCTGATTCGGGACGGGGTGGATTTTTTGCCATCCTTAATCACAATTATCAACATTAATTAGTCAGAAATTACTTTTCTCTTCCACCTCATCCTTGTTACACACCATCACCGCCACCATCGTCAACTCTAACGCACCACTACCTTCAACAAACCATCACAACCACTGCAACCATCATAATTTTAGTTGTTTTGCCAACAAAGAAGTTCTAATGCACCTCTTTTAAGTAACAAAATTAGAGAAGGAAATTTGCAGAGTTAAAGAAAATTCGAGAATTAAGAAAAAAGGACTTAATCAAAGACGTAAGAGAATTATGAAATTGATTAAAAAGAGCTTACATAGCAAGTCTACCATAAACCCGCTCTGAGATGTCTAGAAGCCGGTCCGGTGGCTTCTAATAAAATAAGCGTCTAAATAATGGCGCTTTTTTTTTCTTGGGTCGGATCCAAAACCCACATTTCAATTACTAATTAAAAATTCCTTAATCGATCTCTACTAGATCTTCAACAATTGAACATTACCGAGAAAAAGCCATAAAAAAGTTTCCAATAATTAACCGACTTTCAATCGAATTTTAAAATATTATTGCAATTCATGCAGATGATTTTTATTTTGAACACATTTATTTTGAACACAACGATGTGGAGGAAAAGATGGGGAAATTGTAGAAAGATAATTAAATATAACTCAAGAAGTGAAGGTAATTAAGTAAAGATCTGGTGCCGATGGCAGTGGCGGCAATTAGCACCTGCAAAGGCTACCTGTAGCAGCGAGTTTATGGATGGTTCAGGTTATGGTCTTTAACATTGTAACAATTATAAATTGATTTATTATATTTTCGAAGAAAAATGTGTGATTGAAAGTGAAGAGAGAAAATGTGTGTGGTTAAAAAGTGATTTGGGAAAATTATGTTTTTTATAAATTTGTTTATAAATTGTAATGATTACGTTAAAGAACTAAATTTGATTTGGGAAGTTGTGTGGTTTATAAATTGTACTGATTTCGTCAAAGAACATATGCAAGAGAGAACGCGAGGTTGAGAGAGTGAAGTAGAGAGAAGGATAGGGTTTGAAGTCTAATTGGTGTGGGTGAGATGAGATGCGATGCGATAAGATAACATGACATGGCATGGCATGAAATAGGTTGGATTGGGTTGAGTTGGTGGGCTGAAATTGAATATGTAAATGGGAACAATACATAAATAAGGGGATTAGAAATGTAAATTTCAAAGTTGACAAAATAGTTTTCAGTTTCAAAATTAGGTTATATTAGAAATAATTAATTAAATTAAATAATTAAGAATAGTTTATTAATTATTATATATATTAAAATCACAACACTAAAATTTTCAGATTACAAAATACAAATCTTTTTGGTCACAAATTGATTTCAAGATCACAATTTATCAAATTAGCAAGTCACAGATTATCAAATTAATCGGTCGAATTCATTTTTAGGTCCTAATCAGAATTTTTTTTACGTCACAACTAATTTCAAGGTCACAAATTATCAAATTGGTAGGTCACAAAATCCCAAATTAGTCGATCCCGACATATTTCAAGGTCACATCTTATCGATTATTAGGTCAGAAATCTTTAAGTCACAATTATCAAATTATTTGATCACAATTATTTTATTTCTACGTCCAACTGATCATTTATTAGGTCGCGAATTTTTTTAAGTCACATTTATCAATTAAATATTTTCAACTCATATTAACGACACCTCGTCGTCGCAACTGCGGTCTTAATACCATCACCACCACAACCACTGCCATGGTACCACTAGAATATTGTCATGGTTGTCGCCTCCACAACCATAAACTCAACCTTAAACAAAGATACAACACAAAAAAAGCACAGTTGGAGCTGCCGCTTATTCAAGGTAGCAGCGGCGAACCAATTGATTCAATGTTAAGACATATCCAATTTTCCTGTGGTAATGGAAATCTCAGCTCTAAGTTGTAACAAGTTCTTGTGCATCAGCAGGTTAATTTCAAGAAAGGGTCCGTGACGGGAGGACTCCATTCGGTTAAATATAGTTATGGCTAATACAGTTTAGCATGTGCTATCAAGTAACCCCCCTTGTTCACATCTTCAAAGTGAAGGATCCCATATCTGAAAGGAACTTCTGTGACACCATTGAAGAATTGGAATTTTTAACTGGACGAGCAATCTTGACTATATTAAATCTTAGTAGTGGCTCGTTGAAGCTCCAGTGTGGTGTTCTGTGGTTGTGGGTTTCTACGGAGGGTTTGTGGGGTGAAGGAAATTGTGGCGGATAGAGATAAGGGAGGGGATACACTACAACAAAAACAGCCTACGGAAACGCGCAAAAAATGTTGCAAAAGACCTTTTGTAACGTTCATGTGCATGTTGCAAATCGCAGTGTTGCCGTAGAGGGAAAGGATACGGCAACGTTCATTGCGTGTTGCAAAAGGATGGATTGCGTGTTGCGGTAGACCTTTGGCAACGTTCACTGCGCGTTGCTGTAGACCTTTGGCAGCATTCATTGCGCGTTGCCATTGATACTTTTGGCAACATTCATTGCGTATTGCGGTAGACCTTTAGCAACGTTCTTTGCATGTTGCGGTAGATACTTTTGGCAACACTCATTGCGCGTTGCCGTTGATACTTTTAGCAACACTCGTTGCGCGTTGCCATTGATACTTTTGGCAACACTCATTGCCCGTTGCCATTGATACTTTTAGCAACACTCTTTGCACATTGTTGTTGATACTTTTGACAACACTCATTGCGCATTGTCGTTGATCTTTAACAATTTTTTTTTAAATTTTTTTGTAAATCAATATAGATAATTCCAATGATAACCAACAAATTTCTCAAACATATATGTAATATGTAAAATATGAAACACATGTGCTATAAAAATAAATCAACTATTCAAAATAAAATGCAAGCATTTTAAAGAAAATTATACCATATATTTTAATACTTAAAGAAAATTATGGTACTTTGTTCTCCAACATTAAAACAAAATCTGCAATATAGGTTTTTCATCTATTTGATTGCACATCTAAAGTTTTACATTTACTATCCCTCTAAATTGAAACAATATCTCTAGCAGACCAGTAGCCATACAAAAAGGAGCTACTATCACCATTTTCAACACGAATCATCATTAAAGATGAGTACTTCCCTGACTTCTGAAGTCTAGCTTGAACTATGCACATGATAATGTGAGAGAACTGAAAAATTGGCTTTTACCTGCAAAGACATTATAAAAGTTTAATCATCAGGACTCCAACTGCACTAAATGCAAAAATGTAGAAATAAATCATACTAAATATTAAAATTATCATTTTCGATTGTAAAACTTTACAGAAATTTGGACAGAATCTCTCCTATAAATTGGACTTAGCCAACCTGTAGAGGGATATCACAACCACCATAATACTTTAAAACATCAAACTAAAAACTCATTCATCATCAAACTACAATCAAATCAATCCAAAATTCATCCCCAACTCCACGCCAACAATAATATAGAATCAATACTCATCACAACCAAATCATTTCAAAACTTAATCCGCAACAATAGAAATTGAAATTCATCTGTAAATAAGTTTTACCTTCATCAAATAAGTCTAATACAAATTTTAGGCCAAGCAATAGTACTTCCCATGACTTCACTAAGCAATCGAAATTTATCTGTAGGTCTGTATAAGGCTAAATGACTCATGTACACTTCTTCGACCCAAACCTTCCAACAATCTCGTCCAAGTGTCATGTGATGCACCTTTGCACTTGGGTCTGTTGTTGCAATCTTCCCTTCGGCAACAATTTCTTCCTCATCATACTTGTACCAATGCAAGAGTTGACACTTTACATTCTCCATATATGTACCTCCTTGAACACCACTTCCTTGATGTGACTAAAAACTTACAGTTAAATGAAGAAATTCCTTTTGAAGTTAAGACACTGCAATAATAATTTATATTAAACATAAACAATTAAAATTTTAAAATACAATAACCTGAGGTGTATACGCATGCGAACCCCTATCTTCAACATTCTGTAAAATGACACAAACATTTAAAAAGTTGTTCACATTAAACATGTCACATTTTCAAAAACAAATTCAAATGTCATTATCTAAATCAAATGACGCACTAACCTTGCAAGTCCTTGCAAACTTGTAGTTGCACAGTCGTACTGGAGTCTAGGAGTCAAGTTCAACTCAATAATTTATCAAGCTTAAGCTGCCCGTTTTGCAAGTTATCCTGACGTAAAATAGAATTTCTAGGTTTACAAACGTAAACCTAATCGATAAAGAATTATAATTTACAAGAAAATAATAGCCTCCAAATTTGAATAATCTTATTTAGAAACAAAATAGCATTTAAATAGTTTTCGAATCCCTAACGTAAGCAAAAAGACCAAATTAGATTGAAATGTAGGGTAAAAACACTTCGGTCGTTGCAAATTAGGCTTTGGCAACGCGCACTGCGCGTTACAAAAGCTTGGGCTTCGGCAAATAGTTTTTGAAAGAACCTTGTCATGGTTTAATCAATAATGAGATGAGAACAAAGGTGCTTCTATGACTTAATCACTGGCCAAGCCAAAGAGTTTTTGAAAGTTGTTAGCTGCAATTTTTACTGAACCAAATAAAAGGTGGAAGGAGGGAGATAGTAAATAGTCCTCTCCATTTATCTACACTATCATTTCATATCATTTATCTTGTTCCCATGAATATCGATTGATAAGAATCTATACTCTTTAGTTATATTTGAAACTCTATACATTAATTCTTGAATGAAAATTGATCCAAATTTTTTTTTTTTGCAAATAGATTTTTACCTGCAGGAAACATAATAATAATAATAATAATAATAATAATAATAATAATAATAAACGGATGCAAATATTTTGAGGCAAATCATACAAATAAGTTAAATGAACACTCCATCTGAACGAAAACTAAAACAAAATTTAGGTAGCCCAATTCATTTCAAGTCAAAAGAATGTCCAAACAATCATAGCCGTGCAAACGCAGACACGTATGAGGGAGGAGTTATAGAGGATTACCGGCTAGTCGGCGACCTCGGAGAATCGTAGATATACATACTGCTCACACCCAGGCTCTAAATAATCGTCCTGCTCACTGCTCAGTCGCTTACCGCTCAGCTGCTATTGCCTCAGCTTTTCAACTTTCAAGAGTAGATTGCGGAGGGAGAGGCGGCGGACAAGGCAACGGAAGGGGAGGGTTTGGGCGAAAATATGTCTTGAGTAATTTTTTGGGGGAATCTCAATTGTGCCTACTGCCGAGCTAGGGGGGAATGAACAATAAATGGGGAAATGAAATATTTTTGTAACTTAGGAAGAATTGGGAGGAAATTATTGAACTTTTTAGGAAGGATTTTTGAATGCCCATTGAAATTCTGAAATGAGAGAGTTAGTCTTGTTATTCATTTCCATTTATTTTTATTAATTTTAATAAGTTCAATGAAAAAAATAGTTGTAGGTAATGCAACTGATGTTTATATTTAAATTTATTAAATTTCAATATATTACCAATAAATATTTAACATATTACCATCGAAGAAATTCATGGTAAATTTCAATTTTTTTTTTTAAATTTTACTATCGACGATTAGTACGTCACAGTCTTCATTGGTAAATTTTTATATTTACAAAAAAAAAAAATTACCCAGGAATTAACGACAAAATCTCAATGACGATTATATGTTGTTGGCAATTCCGTTATTTATTTTATACTTAAAGATTTTTTATTATATTTCGTTGGAAATTCGTTGGTAATATGTTACTAATAGTAACAAATGACATCCGTTGGTAAAAATCCGTCTCTAAAGCCTCCATTTCTAGTAGTGACTTAGAATAATTAGAAATTTATATCGAGCCAGTTGTAAATTAATTACAGAGTTATTTGGGACTTTTAAGCGTATTATATACAATTTCCACACTAACTATAAATATTGAAATTGCTTTTTAATAGTTAAAAATATAATATAAAATAAATAATAGTAAAGCGATTGTGATAGTGAAATATAATATATAAAATAAATAAATAAATAATAATAATAAATACAAGATAGGATGTAGGACTAGGGAAGGGAACGGATAAAAATAAAGATAAGTTGCAATTTAGTCTTAATTTTTTATAAATGTAAAATTTAGTCCCAAAATCCTTTTGCAACGCGCAATGCACGTTGCCAAAGGTTAGTCTTTTGCAACGCGCAATGCGTGTTGCGAAAGGCTAGTCTTTGGCAACGCGCATTGCGCGTTGCGAAAGGCTAACCTTTGGCAACGCGCAGTGCGTGTTGCGAAATGCTAACCTTTGGCAACGCGCGACAACGCGCAGTGCGTGTTGCGAAATGCTAACCTTTGGCAACGCGCAGTGCGCGTTGCAAAAGACTGAACAGTTCTTTTAGCAATGCGCACTGCTCGTTGCCAAAGGTTAGCCTTTCGCAACGCGCAATGCGTATTGCAAAAGGCTGAACTAAAAGCAACGTGCACTGCGCGTTGCAAAAGCTTATTTTTAGCAACACTCACTTGCTGAATGTTGCTAAAACTCAAATAAATGAATCAAAGGCAACATGCAACAAGTGAATGTTGCAATAGACCCCTTTTAACAACATGCAATTAACGAATGTTGCCGTTTGCATGTTGCAAAAGACCTTTTTTCTTGTAGTGATATAGAGAGAATGAATATGAAAATAATTTTAGGGTTTGGAGTTATGTGGTGTGGGAAAGGGGATAGGGTAGGTTCTATTTCCATTTTGAAAGGGTTTGGTTCGATTTGAAAAAGAAAAAACTGTTGGATAGTGGTTAATAAATCGAGAATTGAAAATCGATTAAAGTGACTTCATGTCGACTTCGGCTAAATACTCAAAAGCTCGACTCAATCCGTTTAGGAAAAATTGTTTGCCAATTCGCCGCTTCGGGGCGCACAAACATGTATTGAAGGGTATATTTGGCATTTCGAAAACCAATATCGGATGAATGAAAAATTACGAAAAATGACGAAAATCAGGTCAAAATATTTGACCGTGCGACCGCATGGTTGGTAAACCTCGAGATCACACGTCAAGTTCAATTCCGATTTTTTGAGTAAAATCGTGCGACCGCACGGTCTATAACCGTGCGGCCGCACGATTGTCCGGTGAATAGACACATTTTCATAAAGGTGCATTGTTTGGAAAGGGTGCATAGTTTGTCATCAACCATTTGGGTGTCCTATTCCTTACAATTTGATATGCAAAACATCTCTCATCCTCTCTTCTCTCCAAAATCAAAGTCATTTCATTTGTTTTGATTTTCCTTCATTTCATCCTTGGAGTACATAAGCCTAAATTTGGTTCGTTGTACTTGTGTTTTGGAGTGCTACAAACACAAGTGTAGTCGTTGTATCTTGGGAGTCGATTGTCGGAATCCGTAGGCACCGTTGCTGGGCAAATTCGACTTAAGGACAAAGAGTCCAACTCTTGCATCGGCTTTGTCCCTACTTTTCTTCTTCTTCTTGTTTGTGTTTTCTTTGCCGTTACTCTATCCAATTTTCGGCACGGATTTACAAACCATCATTATACTTATTTTGGCGTCACTATTCACAAAATTCCTCCAACAATCTTAAGTCGGATTTTTTATATATTTTGTGAAAGTGACATTCTTGTTTGGTTAAACTTGTTAAGTTTAAATTCTTCTTCACTTCTATTTTGTTTTGGTTGATCTTCTGTTTTACGTAAACAAAAATGAATACGGTTCTTAATACCGATACTACTTCGAATGAAACTTTGAACATGGGAACTTCTGAAGGAAGTGTTCCTACCGGTGCAATCCTCCGATTGTGACTACAACTACTACAAATGTGATTCCTCCGGTTGTGGGTGCCCCTACCATCGTACATTCAAACTCGGTTTCACATGGGGAAAAGTCAGAGAAATTTGTTGGGGTTGATTTCAAAAGGTGGCAACAGAAAATGTTGTTTTATCTCACAACCCTCAACTTGGCGAAATTCTTGAATGAAGATCCTCCCGCCATACAAGAAGGGGAAAACAATAGGGCATCTTCGATTGCTTTTGATGGATGGAAACATTTGGACTTCTTATGCAAGAATTACATTCTTAATGGCTTGGACAACGCTTTATACGGTGTATATTGCTACAAGAAATCTGCAAAGGAACTATGGGAGTCCTTGGAAAAGAAGTACAAGACCGAAGATGCCGGAACCAAGAAGTTCATTGTGGGAAAATTCTTGGACTACAAAATGGTAGATTTGAAGACCGTCATCAGTCAAGTGCAAGAATTGCAAGTCATACTCCATGACATTCATGCGGAAAATATGTCCGTGAGCGAATCATTTCAAGTGGCTGCAATTATCGAGAAACTTCCTCCCATGTGGAAGGACTTCAAAAACTATCTCAAGCACAAGCACAAGGAGATGAACATTGAAGAACTTGTGGTCCGATTGAGGATTGAAGAAGACAACCGAAGTTCGAAAAAACGAGTTGGGAATAGTATACCACAAGCAAAGACAAATGTGGTAGAATCTAGCAACAACAAAGGAAAGAAGAGAAAACATTCCGTTGAATCTACAAAGAAGAATGCAAAGAAGTTCAAGGGAAATTGCTATAACTATGGAAAGGCTGGACATCGCTCGGTTGATTGTCGCAAACCGAAGAAGCAATCCCAAGCCAACATTGTCGAATCTGATGCCATATCAAATGGCATGTCCGATATGAATTTATCGGCGGTTGTTTCTGAATGCAACCTTGTTGGAAATCCCATGGAATGGTGGGTTGATAGGGGTGCAACCCGTCACATTTGTGCCGATAGAGGAATGTTCACATCATATACTCCAACTGAGGGAGAAAAATTGTTTATGGGGAACTCCTCAACATCCAAAGTGGAAGGACAAGGCAAAGTGGTCTTGAAGATGACGTCGGGAAAAGAACTTAGCCTCAATAATGTCCTTCACGTACCGGATATTCGCAAGAACCTTGTGTCGGGTTCTTTGTTAAGCAAGAATGACTTTAAACTAGTCTTTGTATCGAATAATTTTGTACTTCCCAAAAATGATATGTATGTCGGAAAAGGCTATGTAAAAGATGGACTATTCAAAATCAATGTCCTAACTGTTGTACCAAATGCTACAATCAATAAAACGTCATCTTCAGTTTATATTCTTGAGTCATGTAATCTATGGCATCATAGATTAGGACATGCAAACTTTAATTCAATACGAAAGTTAATGAAGTTAAGTTTACTCCCGAATATGCATTTTAATAATGGAAAATGAGAAACATGTGTAGAGGCAAAAGCGGCCAAAACACCATTTCATTCGGTTGAACGAAACACCACACCATTAGAATTAATTCACACAGATGTGTGTGATTTGAAGTTCGTACAAACAAGGGGTGGTAAAAAGTACTTCATCACATTCATAGATGATTGTACAAGGTACTGTTATGTGTACTTGTTGAAAAGTAAAGATGAAGCTTTGGAAGTGTTTAAACACTACAAAAATGAAGTTGAAAATCAACTTGGAAAATGAATTAAAATGATTCATAGTGATAGAGGTGGAGAATATGCTGCACCGTTTAAAGAAATTTTTGCAGAATCTGGAATAATTCATCAAACAACGGCAGCATATTCACCACAATCTAATGGAATTGTTGAACGCAAAAATTGAACGTTAAAGGAAATGATGAATGCAATGTTGATTAGTTCGGGCTTACCTCAAAACTTGTGGGGGGAAGCCATACTTTCTGCAAATCATATCCTAAATAAAATACCACACAAAGATAAGGTTGAATCGCCTTACGAATTATGGAAAGGTTCTAAAAAACTGTTGGACCAAAGACAATTGATTGTGTCTTTATTGGATATGCTATCAATAGTAGTGCATATCGATTCTTGGTTCACAAATCCGAAGTACTTGATGTACACATAGGTACAATTATTGAATCAAGAAATGCGATCTTCTTTGAAGACACTTTTCCGTGTAAAGAAAAGGAAGTATGTTCAAATAAACGAACTTATGATAACATACATGGAAAGAATGATGATCTTCAAGTAAATGAAGAACCGAGACGTAGTAAAAGGCAACGAATTCCAAAGACATTCGGTCCAGAATTCGTAACCAATTTACTTGAAAATGATCCTAGGACATTTGATGAAGCAATGTCCTCTCCAGAAGCTCCTTTTTGGAAAGAAGCTGTACGCAATGAAATTGAATCCATCATGAGTAACCATACTTGAGAATTGGTTGAACTCCCTCCGGGAAACAAAGCTTTAGGCTATAAATGGATCTTCAAAAAGAAATTGAAGTCGGATGGATCAATTGATAAATACAAGGCTAGATTAGTGGCCAAAGGGTATAGACAAAAAGAAGGTCTAGATTTCTTTGATACCTATTCACCCGTTACAAGAATTACGTCTATACGTGTCTTGATTGCAATTGCAGCATTGCATAATCTTGAAATACATCAAATGGATGTCAAAACCACGTTTCTAAATGGTGAATTAGAAGAAGAAATCTACATAGAACAATCTGAAGGGTTTGTTGCACCAGGAAATGAAAAGAAGGTGTGTAGACTTGTAAAATCATTGTATGGATTGAAACAAGCACTGAAGCAATGGCATGAAAAGTTTGATAAAACTATGTTGTCAAATGGCTTCAAAATTAATGAATGTGACAAATGTGTCTACATTAAAAACACACCTAATGAATATGTAATCATATGCCTATATGTTGACGATATGCTAATTATGGGAAATAACTCCAAAGTCATTTCCTCGACTAAGAAAATGTTAACAAAACATTTTGACATGAAGGATATGGGAGTGGCTGATGTAATATTAGGGATTAAAATCTCTAAGACATCTGATGGTTTGTCATTGTCTCAATCACATTATGTTGAGACTATACTTAAGAAATTTAAGGCGTATGACGATAAACCGGTTAAGTCACCAGTTGACTTAGGTATTCACTTAGCCAAGAATACTGGTGAGTCCGTATCTTAATTGGAATATTCGTGTGTTTAATGTATATTACCAACTGCGCAAGACTGGATATAGCATACATAGTCAACAAGTTGAGTAGATTCACTAGTAATCCAAGTATTGTACATTGGAAGGCATTAAACCGAGTTCATAGATATTTAAGACACACGGTTGAATATGGATTACACTACTCAAAATATCCCGCGGTGTTAGAAGGATATACTGATGCAAATTGGATATCTGACACTAAGGATTCAAAATCCACGAGTGGTTATGTATTTACCATTGGAGGTGGAGCCGTGTCCTAGAAATCGTCTAAGCAAACATGTATTGCTCGATCCACGATGGAATATGAGTTTATTGCGTTAGACAAAGCTGGTGAAGAAGCAGAATGGCTTCGTAATTTTCTTGAAGAAATTCCATGTTGGAAAAAGCCGGTTTCTGCGATTAATATACATTGCGATAATCAGTCTGCAATTGCAAGGGTACAAAATAGTATGTATAATGTTAAGTCTCGACATATCTGTCGAAGACATAATACTATTAAACAGTTAATGACGAATGGTATAATCTCTATTAACTATGTGAAGTCAAAAGAAAATTTGCCTGATCCTTTGACGAAAGGACTTGCAAGAGATCAAGTATACCATCTTTCGAGGGGAATGAGCCTAAAGCCTATTGAATAGAATTACTATGACGGAAACCCAACCTTGTAGATTGGAGATCCCAAGATCTTTGTTCAATGGGACAACTAAGTCATAAATGATTCGGAATAAAGCACTTATTCCCATTCCTAAAATTGAAAGTGCTATGTAAAATGTGTATAAGGATAAGTATACATATATACTTTTAATGATTCATAACCTTGAGATAGAAAGGTATGAGATCACCTATATAAGTGTGAAGTGGGGCCGCTTCTACGAGAATTCGAGGCTTAATTCTCTTAGAGCACTTATGAAACCAAGAGTTGTCCAGGGCCAAAATGGACTCAACCATGAGAACCGAATAGGTTAGATGAGTCATGGTGTTGGTACAGTTGTTTGTTTTTACACGAACGGCTGGATGGTTCAAGACATCGGGTTCACCAACTAGCCTAGTAAATCCGATTGTATTCAACTAAAGAAGGTTCAAGGCCACAAGCTACCTATCTTGATGCTATGACTTTTCGTGTGTACTCCATTTGTTAGAGTCTGCATTTCATTTGCATTGCATTCGTATTGTGTTGCGCATATCGAGAAATTTCCATTCATGTGGGGGATTTTTGGATATTGGTTAATAAATCGAGAATTGAAAATCGGTCAAAGTGAGTTCGTGATCAATATCGGATGAATGAGAAATTACGAAAAAGGACGAAAATCAGGTCAAAATATTTGACCGTGCGACCGCATGGTTGGTAAACCTCGCGATCACACGTTAAATTCAATTCCGGTTTTTTGAGTAAAACTGTGCGACCGCACGGTTGTCCGGTGAATAGACACCTTTTCATAAAGGTGCATTGTTTGGAAATGGTGCATTGTTTGGCCTCAACCATTTCGTTCACACCCTTTCATGGTCTATAAATAGGACCATTTGGGTGTCCTATTCCTTACAATTTGATATACAAAACATCTCTCATCCTCTAATCTCTCCAAAATCAAAATCATTTCATTTGTTTTGATTTTCCTTCATTTCATCCTTGGAGTACATAAGCTTAAATTTGGTTCGTTGTACTTGTGTTTTGGAGTGCTACAAACACAAGTGTAACCGTTGTATCTTGGGAGTCGATTGCCGGAATCCGTAGGCACCGTTGCGGGGCAAATTCGACTTAAGGACAAAGAGTCCAACTCTTGCCTCGGCTTTGTACCTACTTTTCTTCTTCTTCTTGTTTGTGTTTTCTTTGCCGTTACTTTATCCAATTTTCGGCACAGATTTACAAACCATCATTATACTTATTTTGGCGTCACTATTCACAAAATTCCTCCAACAAAAACCACGAATCCACTTGCATCAGAAACAACGTATTAACGTAGGAATGTTAGCAGAATGAGGGCGAAAATAGAGCAGCCATTCTTGCTCCATTTCTCATCCCATTTCCCACTTTTGTTGTTTTAAATACCAATTACATGTAAAACAAATAAAAAAGGATTAAGAACCTGCGTGAATTCGACATGGTACCTCGTCCCTTAATTGAGGAAGGGCTTTTGCTCTGTTCCAGGATCCACTCTAATTCTCTAACTAACAAAGGAATCCCTTGTCCATTCGTGCCAGAATGAAACATTTTGTCATCCCTACTGTTATTTGATGTGTAAAGGATTAATAGAATAACATACATGCACGTTTTACCTGAACAAAGAATATTAATACAGTGTTGGCCTCAATAGAGATAAAAGTAGGTTCCAAGATTCTCTAGCAATAGGGAGACTAGATTTCTTGATTTTAATCCAAACTTTAAGTGCTTCTAGGAATTACAAGCACCAACTTGTGAAGTAAAAAAATGAAATAAAAACAAATATCGTAGTCAACTGATTACATGGAATACACGAATCATGCCAACAAATAAGCCAATAAAAAAAAGACTCCATTAAAAGTTTAAATCACCAAATTGAATGTTGGGTAATAGCCTCAAATTGTCAAAGTTGGAGGACTTTAATTGTAATTGGAGAATAAATTTTGTAATTCAATTGAATTAGGATACGAATTCTAATGGAAAGTAAATTATGAAATTTGTTGCTATTGATTACGTGTCCTAGGTCGATTAAATGTTGAGAAGAGCAATTGGCCAAGGAAACCTATTCTATAGTCCATGTAGAAGAGAAATATAGCCATGACGTGATTTTTTCTATATAAATACACGTATTATTCTCCTTTGTTGTAGAGCACATTGACTAGAGAGTATTGTGAGAAAAAATGTAGTCTAGCTAGCATCTTAGTTTTTCTTGGGTTCTTTGTGAATTGTACAAAGAAGTAGAAATTGGTAGATGTGGTAAAGCTTGGTTATTTTTCCTACAATACTTGAGGGGGGGGGGGGTTTGGTGAGTGCAAATTTTATATAATTGTAACAATTTATTATATAGTGAAAAGCTTTGGCGAGGGTCCGTGAACGTAGGCAAGTTACCAAACCACGTAAATTTATATGTTCGTACTTATTTTCTTATTGGCTCAATTAATTCTTGAACATCAAAATTCCTGTGGGGTTAATTAGAAAGGGAATTTGTGTGTAATTCTCAACAGTGGCGCCGTCGAAGGGGAAATCGACGTCTAATTAACAGAGCATCAGGTGGTTCGAAGATTTTTTTGGAACAAAAGAAAATATGTTTGGAAAGTACAACCTGAAGAAATTTGACTGGAAGATCAATTTTGGCTTGCGGTAAGTACAAGTCATGGATGTATTGATTCAGATGAGACTGTAGAAAGCTTTGAAGGAACTGTGGGAAAAACTGGAAGAGTTGTATCAGATGAAGAGCTTGTCAAATAACTTATATTTGAGGGAGCGGTTTCATTCTTTGAGAATGAATGCAGGTATGAAAATCTTAGACCATCTTAGTGTTCACAATGGGATTGTTTCTGAACTGGAATCTATTGGAGTTAAGATTGATGATGAGGATAAGATTCATCTGTTCTCTTCCATCCACGTTTGAACACATCATGCTGATTTGGATATACGGGAAGGAAACAGTGGAATTTCATAAGTTCAGTTGATTAGGTTGAAGTTACAGTTCATCTAAAAACGCTTTGCTTGTTACTGAAAAGTAGAAGAGAGGTAACTTCATAAAGAAGAAGGTAATATGTTGGAACTGTGGTAAATCTAGTTATGTGAGAAGAAATTGTCCAAAAGGTGGGGCAAAGTCGGCTAACTGCTCGGAGATGGACAATGCAACTCTCCTAGTGAAGGGTGATGATGATGTATTTTAGTAAGATGGGACTTCCTTATGGCATGGAACCAGTTGCCATGATAGATGATGTGTTCTTACTGGCAGGTACATGTGTTTGCATACGGGCATTGGTTTGACGTTAATGCAAGGTGTGTTGTGAAATTGATGTCGATGGCTGATGAGCTCCCAAGGAAAGCCAAACATGGGAGTTGCACCATAATTTCTCAGCAAGGTTTATTTCGACATGAGCCGATAAAAAGCTCGGAGTTCGTTGATAATTCTGAGTGCCTGTTATACTCATATAGTGGAGTATATTAATTCTTTGGTTTGAGAATTGGGACCATCAAAGTGTGTCAAAAGCTTACTTATTTCCAAGTATTGTGAACAAAAGAGATGATTTAATTTTGACTCGTTTTCGACAAGGTGGAGATTGTTGGGTAATTGCCCCAAATTGCCAAAGTTGGAGGACTTTAATTATAATTGGAGAATAAGTTTTGTAATTCAATTGGATTAGGATACGAATTCTAATGGAAAGTAAATTATGAAATTTGTTGCTATTGATTATGTGTCCCAGGTGGATTAAATCTTAAGAAGAGCAATTGGCCAAGGAAACCAATTCTACAGTCCATGTCGAAGAGAAATATTGTCATGACGTGATTTGTTCTATATAAATATACTTACACTAGTACAAAAAGGCATAAAAAAATAAGGAAAATACGTCGGTTTTTCAAAAAATTGACGCATAAAATAGGACGGTGGCATTTTCGTAATTAAAATTTAGGAACAGGCGTCGGTTTCTATTTTAAACCGACGCGCAAAGTTGGACCGCCGACTTTGCGCGTCGGTTTTTGGAAAAACCGACGCGCAATCTCATAAATTTTTCCCGGTATTTTCATATATACACACTCTCGCGCCTCTTTCTCTCTTTCAATACACTTCTCTCTATACACTCACGCCTCTCTCTCTCACAATTCACTCTCACAATTTCTCTCTACTCTCACGCCTCTCCCTCTCTTGTGAACGTCGCCGCCTCCACCGCCCTCACTCTTCTACCGCCGTCTCCACCGCCCGGTATACTTCTACCGCCGCCGCCTCCACCTAAATTGTAAGACCCGATTCTCATTTTTGTTTATAAGTATGTATATGTATTTGTGTATATATATATATATATATTTGTGTATGTGTGTGTGTGTGTGTATATATATATGACTGTGTATATATTTGTGTGTGTATGTATATGTATATATATAGCTATGTATGTATGTGTGTCTATATATATATATATATATAATCTATATAGATATGTATATAATTAGCCTGTGTATGTATATATATATATCTATATCTATATATATATATATATATAATTAGCCTATGTGTATGTATATATATATATATCTATATCTATATCTATATATATATAGATATATATATATATAGATATATATATATATATATATTTGTTATTATATAAATATGATAATTACATGTTAATATGTATAAATGTGTTAATTAAATTTTAATATATATAAATTTGAGTGTTAAATTTATATTGTTGATTTTAAGTTAGTAGATAGATAAATTTTAATATTTTAATTATTGGAGTTGAAATTATGAGATATTAAGTCATGAAATCTTAGCTTCACTTTTTAGGAATTGAGAATGAATTTCGAATTAAACTTGGAGTAGTTGATGATGTTGAAGTTTGATTTGAGTTGTATTAGCTTTTTGAATATGTCGAGGATGAACATTTTGGTTTATTGTGATATGTTGATTATTCCTATAGGTTGGTTAAGTCCAATTTTTAAGGGAGGTTGTGTCTAAAGTTTTGTAAAATTTTGTTAATAAAAAATGAGAATTATAGTTTAAAGTGATTTTCACTATTACAGAATTGACCATACTAAATAAATATTTACTCAAAACTAATAAAAAAATTTAATTATATCTTCACATATAGGTCATTGATATGGATCGGGGTTGGATGTATGGCAGACGTAATAGACATGAATATGTAAAAGGTGTTGAAGAGTTTATGAAATGTGCGGATGAAAACAAGAGAAAGAAAGGTGAAACAATGATTTTGTGTCCTTGTTACGATTGTAAGAATTTGAGAAAGTCACGACATGCAGTGGTCTGGGTCATTGCAGGCTACGTCCAGGTCACTGCAGGCCACGACGTGCAGTGACCTGGATCATTGCAGGCTACATCCAGGTCACTGCAGGCCACGACGTGCAGTGACCTGGGTTATTGCAGGGCACGTCCAGGTCATATAATATATATTAAAAAAAAAAAAAGTTTAGGCGTCGGTTCTAAAGATAAAACCGACGCCCAAAGCTGTTTTGGGCGTCGGTTCAAAAATTAAAACCGACGCCCAAAACCGACTTTGGGCGTCGGTTTTATCCAGAAACCGACGCCCAAAGTTTTTTTTTTTTTTTTGACTTTAGGCGTCGGTTTTAAACTAGAACCGACGCCCAAAGCTGACTTTGCGCGTCGGTTTACAACCGACGCCTAAAGTCGAGACTTTACACGTCTGTGTCATATGCGTCGCCGCTACAACCGACGCGTATTCCGTTTTCCAACCGACGCGAGTTCCTATTTTTGTACTGGTGTTATTATTCTCCTTTGTTGTAGAGCACATTGACTAGAGAGTATTTTGATGAAAAATATAGTCTAGCATCTTAGTTTTTCTTGGGTTCTTTGTGAGTTGTACAAAGAAGTAGAAATTGGTAGATGTGGTAAAACTTGGAATTTTTCCTACAATACTTGGGGGGGGGGTTTGGTGAGTGCAAATTCTATATAATTGTAACAATTTATTATATAGTGAAAAGCTTTGGCGAGGGTCCGTGGACGTAGGCAAGTTGCCAAACCACGTAAATTTCTATATTCGTACTTATTTTCTTATTGACTCAATTAGTTCTTGAACATCAAAATTTCCATGAGATTAATTAGAGAGGGAATTTGTGTGTAATTCCCAACATTGAAGCCAATGTCCCTGCAAACCCGAAATAACATTGAGTATCGCTCTAACCAAATCAACTCCCACATAATCGAAATCCCCCAAATCACAAATCACCCCACAAATTAGCATTATTCAACACTCATATCCCGATATCCGCACTATATTTTTCTATCAACAATTTGAGAATATATTCTTTCTAAAATTGAAGTTCTTCTGAGCTAATACAAATACTCATATGGAGTGGTAGATCAGCACATATTGAAGTAAGTTTGGCACTAGTATTTGGAAGATTTCAGACGACATAGTAGTGTAACGTCCCGAAATTTTATAGAATATTATTAGTTAGCGTACGGATTTTACTTAGATGCCTTTAATAATTTTGCGATGTTGAGGGACTAAAGTGAAATAAATTTTAACAATAATTTTATTGGTGCTAAATAATTAATTATTGATATAAAGAGATAATAATATATCGATATTGAACTCGTTTAGTAAATCGTAATTAATTAGGAGTCTTCCGCTCCATTAAAAGTTAATTTGGATAAAACCAGATCAAGTTATAATTGATTGAAAAAATAAGAGTTTAAATGGGATTTTATTTATTCAAATATTATCATTACCAACAGATTCTCTTGTGCCGTGTCATGCTGTAATCGAACCAGCTTTGGGAAATTCCAAACCCTGCAAATCCTAAACCAACCAAATTATATATACACGCAGAAAATGAATAAGATTTCGTTCATTCAAAACTCACACATGTTATAAAGATTCCTTCTCAATAATTCCAGCAGCTTCTTTATACAATATACTAGTTGTCTACCATAATTTTAAAAATATTTTGATTCAATCATATGAAATAAAAAACATAATTTCAATAAAATTTCAATACAAAATGTTATTGAATTTAAAACTTTAAAAAAAATAAAATTATTCAAAATAAAAAATGCAACATGTACACTAAGTATATCGCTCCACTCAAAATTTGGGACTCATTTAAATTTTTTATATAAATTTTATTTTAACTTTTATTTACGTTTTTCTCTAAAAATTTGTCCACCTCATCACCTATTTCCCTTTAAATATTTTATAATTTTTTATTAACTATATTTTTTAATGTGTTGCTTACATATATTTTATTTGAAATCCAATATATTAATTAATATTTTTTTTCTTTTATTTTAAACATGCCAATTTTTGTCAAAATGATGAAATGATTAAGCCTCTGTTTGGTAATAACGTTTAGTTTATAAACTTGTTTATTTATGATTTTGAGGTAAAAAGTAATGACTGAAAATTGGAGAGAGAAATTATGGGTGGTTAAAAAGTTGATAGAAAATAATTAATTATTTTTATAACATTTGTATTGAAGAGTATATTCATTTATTGACATATTAGGAAGTACAATTTCAATAATTTTATTTATTTATTTTCAAAATATATTAATTCAATTTTTTCATTTCTAACTTAGCAAATTTATATACCATATATTTATTTATTTTAAAATATATTAATCCAAAATTTTCATTTTCAATGTAACACATTTACATAGATATGATATTACATTTATTTATGTTAAAATATGTTAATCCAACTTTTTCATTTCCTACATAACACATGTTATTGAATTTGAAACTTAAAAAAAAAAAAAAAAACTAATCAAAATAAAAAATTCTGCATGTACACTCAGTTACCTCGCCACTCAAAGTTTGACACTTAATTAAATTTTTTATATAAATTTCTTTTGACTTTTATTTACGTTTTTTTCTAAAAATTTGCCCACCTTATCACCTATTTTCCTTTTAATATGTTATAATTTTTAATGAACTTTATTTTTTAATATGTTGCTTACATATATTTTATTCGAAATCCAATATATTAATTAATATATTTTATTTTTCCTTTTTTTTAAACATATCAATTTTTGTCAAAATGATTAAATGATTAAATTTTCTACCAATTTATCATTGATGGTAAAAAGTTGATAGCAAATAATTAATTATTTTTGTAATATGCTTATTGAAGAACCTACTCATTTATTGACATATTATGAAGTAAAACTTCACTGATTTTATTTATTTATTTTCAAAAATATTGATTCAAAATCTTCATTTCTAACTTAACAAATTTATATAGTATGGATTTTTTATTTTCAAATATATTAATCCAAAATTTTCATTTTCAATTGAACACATTTACATAGATATGACATTTTTTTATGTTTAAATATATTAATACATCTTTTTCATTTCAAACATGCACATTTATATAGATATCACATTTATTTATGATCAAATATATTAATCCAATTTTTTCATATCCTACATAACACATTTACATAAATATCATATTATTTATGTTCAAATATATTAATCTAATTTTTTCATTTTCAATGTAATACATTTACACATAGTATATTTATTACAAATCTTACTAAATATGTAATAAATAATAATTTTTCCTACAAAAATATTTATCTTTTCTTTATTTATTTTTTTATACATAAAACTAGAAATGAAAAGAGAGAGAGAGAGAGAGAGAGAGAGAGTCATTAAATGCAATTTTCCCTCCAAAATGACTCTTTCATCACTTCTACTTTTATATATATATATACTAGTATACTAGTATTTCACTCGTGCGATGCACGAAAGTTGTTCTTCACAATATCGATTTTAATAAGTATTTATAAATTTTAATGCTTATACATAATCAACACATATATAAATGTATAAAAAATAATTTTCTATTTCAATAATTATTAGACCTTAAAAAATAATATACCTAATTCAAATTATTGAAAACATCTTTGAATAGTAAACATCAATTTATTTATTTAAATATTTGAATTTAATGAATAAAACTTTATTTACAAAAATAAGTAGTCAAAATAATAATTATGAAAATTTCGCAATTATCATGATACGACAATCGAGTAAAGTTAGAAATCACGAAATTGTACTTAAAATCTTATACCCTGTAATCTTTAAAAATTTATCAAACATAAGTATGGTTAAAAAAATATTAATCATTGTATTAATATTATTAACTTAAAAGAAATCAAAGTATTAACTATTCAATATTAACCTTCGTTCAATAACTTTTTCGATAAATTATTTATAAGTAACACATTTTTTCAACCCACTTTTTAATCACATATATTTCTCCAAAAATTCTCTCGACCACACATTTTACTATAATATTAAAATATAAAGAATTTAAGAATTAATTCTGTCAGACTATCCTACTTTCATACATAGTATAGATTTTCACTAGTGTAATGAACTAAAATTGCTATCCGTAATATCGATAAACATTCATTAAAATTTAATGATTATACATAATCAACACAAATGTAAAAGATATAAAAATAATTTCTCAATTCTCATCACATATTTAACATTTTTCTCAACTTTCATTCAAAAACACCAATACAATAATTAAAAATATGTGTTTAATCTTAATATATGAAAATTGAATAACGTTGAAGATCAAGAAACTATTATATCATATAATCTTTGCACAATTATTAAAATTAAAAATGATTAAAAAATATTAACCATTATTTACCATAATAATAGACTATTAGTGTGTGTGTGTGTGTGTGTGTGTGTGTGTGTGTGTGTAGATATATAAGGAAATAAATGCATTCATATCTATCTAGATTTTGCATTCACATTTGGTGTATAACTATTTTGTATTTACATTAATCTCGTTTTACATTCACACTAACCAAACCATATAAGGGATGTGCACTTTAGGCGGGAAAACAATAACTTCTATGGCAAGCTACACTTCTACTTTTATTAATATAAAAATATAAAAATAAAGATAAAGATAAAGATAGATAGATAGATTTGTATTCATTATCAATTTTCTTTTAATATATTTTAATTTTTAATTAAGTTTAATTTTCAATGTCTTGATTACACATACACGCGCGTTTGCGAACACAATTACATACATATGTATATTAAAGAAATGATAATATCTTGCATGGTGATCAAATAAAAAATATAGTACAAAAAAATATTTTATTACAATAGATTATAGAATTTGAAATTTTAAAAAAGATAACACTAATAAAAAAAAAATAAAAAAAATCAAGCATCTTAAAATTTGGTGCTTAATTAATTTTTTTGTATTAAATTTTTTTAATTTTATTTGTATTTATCACCAATTTCTTTTTAATGTATTTTAATTTTTGATTAAGTTTAATTTTTTATATATTGATTACATATATTTTATAAAAACTTCAATATACATACATACATGCATACATACATACTATATATATATATATATATATATATATATATATATATATATGACCCACATTTATTATTAACTTTCATTTAATACTAACTTTTATAAATTATTACATTTAATACTTGTTTTTTTTACTTTTTTTCTCTGGAAAAAAATTCCTTATGTAGAAAGAATTTTGGGCGGGAAAGTGTATGCGTAAAAATGGTGACGATTATCCTATTATTATATATAGATATAGATGGATAAAGATTCGGCCACAGTAGTTCAACGATCAATATTTACGTAAAATATAGCATAAACCAAACCCATTCAATTTTTTGTAATTTGAATCAAAGGTAAGATACAGAACCGCATTTGTTAAATTCTCCATGATGTCAACATATTGTTACTTTTAATGTTTTTAGTCCTTCGAATTGATTCTATGTCAAATCAGTGGCGGATCTAGGACTAAAGTTCAGCTAGAGCGGTCGGCAGTTGACCGTGGACCATTGATCGTTGACAGTTAACTGATGACGGATGACGGCGCAATAGCCAATTTTTTATGTAATATTTAATTAAATAATTTTAAAAAATAATAAATAAGTATACCATTCTAACATCATCTCTAATGTTAGGATCATACGAATCGATTGGGGTCTTTTCCCTAGATTCGACACAAGATCATTCATATTGAATGTAGTGTGATATTTTGTTTTGTTATCAAAGTCTAATAACTCTTGTGGTATACTAGAAGTAGTTGCGGGACCACTAGAACTAGAATTACTAAGTTGAGAATTCCGTTTAGATTGAAAAAAATGTTCCATTATCTGTAAATCAACGATCACAAGTCACAAATCAAATCTAATACTCAACAAATTTGTGATCCTAATAAACATAATCACAATTGAGAAGTCAAATATTCACCAAAATCCAAATCACAAATTACAATTCACTATATAATTTATTTCACATAAAGGGAATACGGGCCCACCAGTGAACACATTCTAGAAACTTAACATTTACGCAAAATTTCCAAATAACATTTCAAATTCAAAACTAAAATAAGGCAAACCTCACATACCTGAGATTCAAACAATGAGAAATTGAGTTGACAATAGACATTGGACTATTTACTCCTTAGGGCTTAGAAGTTAGAAATTGATAATCTAACAAAAATTGAGACTTTCATTAGGTTGAGACTTTCGTTTAGGTTGGAAAAAACGTTCCATAATCTGTAAATCAATAATCACAAATCAAATCAAATATTCACCAAATCTCAATTGACAACCTATAAATCAATAATCAAAATTCATAAATCAAATCATATTTTCACCAAATCTGAATTGACAACCTATAAATCAATAATCACAATTCACAAATTAAATCATATTTTCATCCCAATAATCCCAATTCACAAATCTAATTGTCTAACCATAATTCACATTGCAAAAACTTAAATGTAATTATTTAACATTTATGCATAATTCCCAAATGTTTAAAACTTAAAAATTCATGTCATATTATAAAATTTGAAATGTACAAAACCAAAAAAAAAAAAATACAGTTAGAGTCAGTGAGAGAGATTGTGAGTCTGTGATATTATGTTCATTACCTACCGAGGTTACCGTCGGACCAAAGTTGGAGTTGGAGGGCCGGAGTAAGTCAGGCAGGCGGTAGGCGGCAGCAACGACGATCGGTGGAGGCAGCAGTGGCAGCATTGCTGGCTACTAGAGCGACGGCGATCCTTCTTGTCGAAGGTCAAAGAATCGCGAAAAAGCAAGATTTGGAATTGGAGCTTGGGTTGGGGATTGAAATCTCAGATTTTGTATCTGTATCGTTAGCCTCGTTCTCTTCTGGGTTTGGGTTGCTTCCAGCATATTTGGGCCAAAAAAAAATTAAACTGCTCTGTAGCAGCGCCACAGGCTGCGCCCGACGGCCAGGTAGCGCGGCCGTGCTACCTTGCCTGCAGGTGGATCCGCCACTGTGTGAAATCCTTCGGGATAGACAGTCAAGTCCAATGTTAAATCCTTCAAGATGTGGGAATTCTAAAGTAATTCCTTAAGCTATCTGTTATCGCGGTCAGTTGCTCTGAAAAAGAAACAAAATGTATGGTATGGAGTGTACTCTATATTTATATAGGCGTGCTAACAAGCGGGGATAGAGTATGTGTAAACTTTAGTTGCATGCTTCTATCCAAAATTAAAGCATTAAAACTTACTTGAACTTGAAGAAATCCAAGATCTTCATGGTTAAACCACTTGCACTTTATCAAATCCAATAATCTAAATTTAAATCACTCCAAATGGTCTAGAACCCAATCACAATGGAAGGGGATCATTGTCCACTACCTAAATGCCTATTTTTGTGAGTTTTCATACCAAATGTTTGGTTTTAGGTTTTCCAATTTTTTTGTATTTCTCATACGAATTTTACCTTTTTATCATCACCCTTCATCATATTCCAAGAACACTATTTGAAGTTTATAGGAGCTATGGAGGTTATTGGGGAGTTACATGTTTGAATTCTAAATTCAAATACTCCCTCCAAGCACTTTGACATTTGTGGGTTGGGTCAACCCACATGGGCTACACATGAACCATATTCCAACATCTCCCACTCGCACATGATGGATTTGAAATGAACCATCAAGAACGACTCATGTTTTATATTAGATTTATCTCCAAATCTAACTTACAAAAATTCATATAGGAAAATAGGTCGTGCGACCAGCGAGTATACAAAGAGCCCATGAAACTATAAACTTGTTAAGGATATATAATAGCTCTACTAGAGGAACATCACATCTTGCTATACCCTAAACTCATTTTCTAACATTAATACAAGTATTTCCTATCCCTTGAATATTATGGAACATACTTGAACTTCATAATTTATTATTGTATTCAAAATTGTATTCTAAACCTCAACAGGCTAACATAATTGTCCGGCCGGTGAATAAAAACCAAATGATGTTCAAGTTTTCCTGTCCTACTCGAATCCTTCAACCTTAGATCAACTGCTTTCCTAGACATGTCCCATTAAACTGAATCAATCATAATTATCGATAACATGCTAAAGTAGCATCACTGAAATAAAATCTCGAGAAGTGGTCAAAAGTCATAAGGGTATAAGTGAGGTTATATAAACCTTAGGGTCTCACACAATAAAGAAGCAGGTATTCATTCACGTATTTATCCCATATAAGTCGTAAGAGCACACGCGGTATGAAACATGTGTTGTGGCATTTTCTCATGCTCGTGGGGCGTATGTTATATTCTATTCTATAAAATAATAACACCATATAGATTTTAGTTCAGGTATTCCTCGATACCTAACTTGAGTTCTCCTTATATTCATTCCTCTAGGCAATCTCAAAATGAAAACTCAATCTGGTTTCTAAATAGGTACAATGGATACCCAAATCCATTACTATTACTTATTGTAATCTCATCTTGATATTCTTCAAGGCGACCGAATCATGTGCTCAATACAATCACTGTGTCTCATCCCAGCACAACCAAAATGTCTGAGGCGATTGTTCATGTGACTGAATCAATCTCAGCCTGTTTGACATACTTTATATGTGCATGTAGATCATCGTTCAGTAGTCACAATGATATATTAAATATGAACTCAAAATCATTCATCTATGGGCATACAAAGCTCAATCAAGAGTTTTTTGATACACAAAGCATCATATTCTACGCAATTCTAGAGATTCGTCATTCCCAGCAAGTATATCTCTAAATATCTTCGAAGTACTATGATTACATATCATCATGCGTAGATATATCGAAAATATACTTTCTTTCCTAATGTGTCTCACGGAAATACCATTGAGTGTTTGATTCCATCGTGATTATTGAGATCCTCAACACTTGAGATAGTTGCATAACTATCATGGATCTCATATTCTTAACTTGTATCATTAGATGCTCAATACATTTTTACCAAACAATTTCTTCAGCTGCCAAGGGATATATTTCAAAATATGCTTCTCGCTATTCTATATAGTAAGATTGTACAAGTCCAATAACTACTTCTGCTTGACTAACTTTCATCCATAGTCAGCATATGCATTTGTATTCAAATCACAAGTTATTCCCTAAAACAATCGAATGACTGATCCTAGCCGCCTTAAGGTATCACAATATCCTTTTAAAAGATAACATTGATACTTACTGACTGATCCATGGTATGACAAATGTTAGGTCAAGTATACAAAATAGCATACTTCTAACTCCTAGCAGTACTAGATATTATTCTTTGGATATTTCTTTGTGCACTGAGTCCTTTGACATAAATGAAGACTCTTACGTTCGCCTTTCGATAGAGGAGTATCAACATGGTAGCAATTCTATAGCTAAGAAACATTCTAGAATCTTAATAGTATACAAATCTTGTGAAAAGAAAGAAGACTAGAATAATCTTCTATCTCAAAGTATACAATTTGCTCAACCCATGTTATTCATCTCAAAGATTGAGGACAATCATTTCAAAAATGGTCTCAATGCACTCCTTCTCAAGCTTAGCCAATAAATGTTGTCAACTTAAAAAATTAGAATTACAATTTACCATCAGACCTTCAAATAAAATAGTGATCTTCATCCACATGATGAAATTTTGTACGAGATTTTTAAACCCAATTGAAACTCAAGTACCACTGTCAAGATGACTGTATTAGGCTACAAGTGTAACTATAAAGTTATCACACTACTAGAAAGCCTTCAACATGAAATCAACAAGTCAATTCATGTAGATCTCTTTAATCAATTCTCAATGAGAATAAAAATACAGTGTCGAGATCCATTTGATGTAACTCTAAATCTGAACACACTATCACGGCTAGCATAGGCGTACATAAATATTTTTCTTAAAATGAAAATGAGCTTTAGTTATCATAAACTCATTAGTCTTCTACTCTGTTCTCGAGAACCAAAATGTTACGAATAAACATAATGTCTACTTAGAAATCCCAACTCATCTCAAATTTAGCTGGATTTCTATTCTCCATTCATATTTCCATCATTTCCAATTTCTCCTCTTTATATTCGTGTAAGGAATTTTATAAACCAAGAATCATTGAATCTAGATTGTTCCCATTTGGTTAAATTAGATTGCTCCCATAGGGAAACAAATTACTCCCACTTGAAACAGGAGTTTAAATCACTCATTACTACTTTAACTAATTCACCAAGCACATAATCTCAAATTCACCAATATATTTTCCAAAGGTCTCACCCTTACTAGGAAAAATATTATATGTCATATCTTATGACTCAATATCCATCATAAATCTCACAAATGTACCTTTTGGACTGTCATTGTATCTCATAGAGATGCAATCATTTTTAATAGACTCATGTTTCCGAACTTATTTGAAATTTTTTAACAACTTACGAAGTTCATCATGTGTCTAAGATAACTCATATTTGGTTATCTCATGTCCAACAATTAATACAATTTCGAAGGTACAAACATAGAGAGAACTCCATTGAGCATTAGGTTGCAGTTAACCAATTAAGGTGGACAAACTCTATGGAAATTTAGCACATATTGCCTTGGAAGTTTTCCACAACTCAAAACTTTAAACCATGATACAAATATCCGAACCATAATAAACATCATAACTGTTAGTATGAATAGAACTACCACGTATAAGTCCAAGTTAGAGACAACATAGAAGAACAACTGAGATCAAATTTACTGGAGTCTTTGATACTATAGTAATATCAAATAG
The DNA here is from genome assembly GCA_963555705.1 of Ligustrum vulgare. NCBI lineage: Eukaryota > Viridiplantae > Streptophyta > Magnoliopsida > Lamiales > Oleaceae > Ligustrum > Ligustrum vulgare. Next base: position 32,690,314 of record OY743187.1, read on the forward strand.
GAGGTCAATTTCTCCATTTTGTAATGCTAAGTTGCATATCATTCATGTGAACCTCCACGATCTTTCGTATTGGCATACATCTATACCAAGTCATAGACTCGATGATAGACTAAATTTTGACGTCAAATCGTATTTTTCTGACTTAAAAATAATTTTCAAAACATTGTTTACAACCAGATGAGACATAAATACTTTCTAAGTGTCTTTCAAAAAATTGGGAGCACATAAAAAAGAATTAATTACCTCACACTAGGTAATAGAATCCCTAATAAAATAATTTATAGTCCAATTTGCAATTTTTAAAAAATTAAAATCCCATGAAATTATATACACTAGAGTAATAGGGATCCAATTATGTAATTTTGAAAATTGGACTATTAAGGACCAACCAATAATTTTGAAAATCCATGATTTTCTAGGTACAATAGAAAATTTTCGAAATTTTAAGGACAAATATGCACTTTTCAAAAAAATTGTAGGAGCTTATATGGCATTTCAAATTTTCAGAGACCTATTGAAATATTCAGATTTTTAGGACCGATATGGAATTTTCAGATTCCCAAGGTCCAATCTGAAATTTTTAGAAATTCTAGGACCAATCTGAAATTTAAACAAATTTAGTGACCAATTTGAATTTTACACAAATTTAATAACCAATTGAATTTTTTCAAAAATTCTGTAACTAATATGAAATTTTCATACATTTAGGGGTCAAACTGAACAATTTCAGAATTACAGGATCAAAATTGGCATTTTTCAGAATCACAAGGACCAATCTGGATATTTCAGAAATTGCATAACAGCCCCCGTCACCATCTTCAACAGAAACACAGATTTTCCTCCAAACTTCAACAAGCCATAACTTCTTTATCTTACGTCCAAATCTAATGTTCTTTATATCAATGGAAAGCTATCGAAACGTGAAACCAAACATACAGAGATTTATCACGCGATGAAGCTTCCGGTATTCAAACTAGGTTTACATTTTTCTTCCAAAATAGAAATCCAATGAACATGAAATCTTCCAAATATGTTCTACATGTTAACATGTACATATGATATAAATTTCATGAATTTATGTGGAGTATTTCGTGATTTTCCATTAAAGCATATTCAAGCTTTCTTGAAAAAAAGATTTGAATGGCATTTCTCTATATCCAATGGCAATGTATCATCATAAATACATTTATGTGCAAGAAAACATCCTGTAAAGGCTCTGATACCAATGTAAACTTTAGTTGCATGCTTCTATCCGAAATTAAAGCATTAAAACTTACTTGAATTGAAGAAATCTAAGATCTTCATGGTTGAATCACTTGCACTTTATCTAATCCAATAATGTGAATTTAAATCACTCCAAAATGGTCTAGAACCCGATCACAATGGAAGGGGATAATTTTCCACAACCTAAATTCCAATTTTTGTGAGATTTCATACCAAAATGTGTGGTTTTAGGGTCTTTCCAATTTATGTGTATTTTTACATACGAATTTTACCCTTTTGTTTTTATCATCACCCTTCATCATGTTCCAAGAACACTATTTGAAGGTTATAGGAGTTATGGAGGTTATTGGGGAGTTACATGTCTGAATTCTCAATTCAAATACTTCCTCCAACCATCTTGACATTTGTGGGTTGGGTCAACCCACATGGGCGACCCATGAACCATATTCCAAAAGTATGATTTTACTACCATGTAAGAAGTTTCTTTCTATACAATGCATAAGGAAAATCATGAAAATCCTTTTAATGCAATGTTTAATAAAAGCATATCACGAAGTAGCATTTAAGATCACGTAAACAAGTACCAGTTCAGCCAAGCCAAGTTAAGTCAAGACAAGTTCATATGTTCATGAGTTACACACAGACAAGTTAATAATTATATATTCAAGATCAAGGTAATGTTCTAGTTACTTTATGTTCATCTTCTCAAGTCAAGTCAAATGGATATAATCATGTATCACATCAAGTAGATGACATATTAATTTATTATCATTATCACATCGACGAGTCTAAGATCACGTAATCAAGTATAAGTGTTACATCACATAAGCACAAATGTTATATCACATAAATAAGTACAGGGGTCACTTATGATGTTCATATAATAATTAACAGGAACAATGGTTATAAAAACAGACAATATCTTATTTGATCACGTTAGTTAATCTTATTCCCCTTTTTCAAGTAAACGACAAGTTAAGAACTGTCACACTTAGATTTACATTTCATTATGATCTTACGTTTTCAGATAATCATGTAACACATTACTTAGCAAGTATACAGAATAACTTTTGAGATCCTATTGTCATCTTTATTGAATTGAAAAAATAAGAGTTGAATACTGATCTTCATGTATCGATGTATCGATACAGGTAGTGTAAAAATCATACTTCAGATTCAAGATCATTTATAAATAAATAAATCATTCAAAATAATGTTTATTATCTTTCGGGTAACACTCATAAGTTTATTATTACATATCTTGAGAATTGTACTATATGTGAACTAAACCATTATGTTAATCTTTTACAAGTTATGTATAAATGCCAAGATAATGAGGGTAATTTAGTTAGTCAATGTCAAGATATTGATAGTGATGATATAACAATTAAATAGGGAATGCTTATAACTAGACACTAGTACACAAATACCCAAAAAAATTAACACATTTGCGTCGTTTTTAGATAAATCCGATACCTATATAAAATGCGGTGGCAATTCAGTAAATAAAACATAACAATAGGCGTCGGTTGACATGTATTGAATGACGCGCGAGTGAAAAATAAAATAAAAGGCGTAGGTTCTAAGGAAAGAACCGACGCCCAAAGATAACATTATAGGCGTCGGTACTTGTTTAGAACTGACGCCTATAATAAAAGGCGTCGGTTCTAAGACAAGAACCTACGCGCGTCGGTTCTACACAAGAAACGACACCTATAATGTAATTTATTTTCCCAATCACACCATTTTTCTTCATTTTCAGCACACTATAGGGCTTCTCCTCTCTAAACCTACGCGACTACACCACCACTGCCAACCTGCTACCGCCACCACTGCCAACCAGTCGCCGCTTGACACCACCACCACCACCACCATTGACCCGAGGCCACCATCTCTTTCTCACTCTCTCTAACCCCGAATCCACCCTCTCTTTCTCACTCTCTCTTTCCGTCGCCGGTGCCTCCACCTCTCGCGCGTCACCGGCTGCCTCCACCTCCTGCCGCTGGTACCCTCCCTCACGCACTTACACACACACTGATATATATATATATATATATATATATATATATATATATATATATATATATATCACACACACACACACACACCTAGGTAGACAGGAAATATTGCGGAATGATTGAAGAACAACAACAAAATATTGAAGAAATGACAAATGAAATCGAAACAATTGAACAATTGAAGATATAATTTGAAGAAAGAACTTTGATTTATTTTGAACATTACAAGAATATTGAAAGAGTAAAAATTTTGGATAAAGTATTCTCTAAGAGAATGTTTATCGCTCAGATTAACTCTCAGAATTTTGAAATGGAGAAATTAGTTTTTGTAACTCAAACTAATTCTGCCTTACAATTGAAATGAAACCTAACATTTATAGTAATTAAAAATGAAAGATTATGTTGAAAGGAATCATGAAAAGTAAACTACAGCTGGAAAGTCTTGATTGAACAGTGCTCTGTCGACTACTTTCCAAAAAGTAGGAATCTTAAATAGTTGATTGAAGCTTGAAAGTCATTGATTGAACAGTAGCTTGTCTTCAGCTTTTCAAAAAGCTTTCCAACCACTCTACCAACTCCACTGAAAGTTTGAAAACAAATTTTTCTTTAATAAAGAGAGCATCTTTTATTAAAGTTAAATTTGACAGCAATTTTTGACTTGAATTATTTTGAGGAGAATATCTTTTTATTTCTGAACATGGTATTATCTGAGGTCATCAAGAAAACTGCGTTCATGTAGTCATTTGGTAGTTTGAAAGTCGTCTGGAAGGGATTCATCCAAATTAATCCCATAACAGTCGTCCTCATTTTGATAGAAACTGTCTTCGACGTCAAAGTCCGCCTCTGAACTGGTTTCTGAAGAATCTTGAACTGAAGAAGCATTTTCAGCAAGAGCAGCTATCTTTTCTGCTAAAGTTGACATTTCTTCAGGGCTGGTGCATTTTACAAGAAGTGCTAATAATCTTCCTTTTTCAGCAAGAAAATCACCCTGTTTTTCTTGAAGCTTTTTTGAGGATAGTCCTTCATTCATTTTTTGAATGATCCATGATTGAACCGCTTTGGGACAGCAATTTGTTTTATGAAATTTGGCCCACCATTTTATTTTGAATCTTCTAACAATCCTTTTTGGACTGAAAGAATCATTTGAACTTTGAAGAAGAAAAAAGTCCCAACAAAGAATCCATGAGACTTTAAAATTGAAGGAGAATATTCTCCTGAGGCTTAAGCAAATCTTTTGCCTCATTTTTGAAATGATTAAATTCTTGAAGAGAGAGACTGGGAAGAACATTCTCTTCAAGTCCAAAATAATTAAACCAATTTTGAAACCATTTGGGAAAATTATTTTGGCAATTTTGATGAAAAAGGATAAACCAAGAATGATTCATTGGTCTAAACAAAAAGACATTAAACCAGGCATCTTGATAATCCAGGTAGTTAAAACGAGATGAGAAATTTTCACTTTTTGCAAGGTTCATCTTTTTCTCAACCCAAGGTTGTTGTCCCCAGTCGTCATACGACAAAACCTTACAAATTGAACATTTTGAAAAATCAATACTTTGAGGATTTTGTTTTTTTTTAGTGTAAGTAATAATTGTTGATCCTGTTTTGAGAAGGATCTTTTTGTAAAACTCATGAGATTTTTGAAGGGAAGAAGGCATGAAATGGAAGTTAGGAGGAAAGATATCTCATAAACATTCCTTGATATCAGAATATTTTTCAATCCAAGCTGGTTCCATTGTGAGACCAGAAAGGTAGAGATTTTTTGTGAAATATTGAAAGGGGCTTTTGTTGATTTCTGGAAGTTGTCCAGAACCGATTAAAACGACCTTTTTGAAGTTTGAAGGTCTTGGTTTTTCAGGAGTCTGGGGGACTTTACCAAGACCTGAGAAATTGTTTGAGGTAGAAATTTGAGGGATATATGAAGCAGAGGTACTTCTGCGGGAATTTTGAACAAAGCTTTCAATTGAAGGAAGGGAAATCTTTTTGTCCTTATTTTTTTCATTTTTTGAGGAAGTGGCCATGGAAGAAGCCATGTCTTCAAGAAATTTGTTGTACCAATGATGCGTGTCGCGATGCACCAAAATAATAAATAAATTCCTTGTTCACTATTACTAAGAATGTAGCAATGGAAGCAAGGGTCGATCCCACAAGGAACAGAAACTAACTTAGTGTCATGTCAATTAGAATCGTAAAGGGGGGTTTTGTTTTGAGTTGTTCGTAAATGATTTAACTAATAAAATAAAGAAATTAAAATGGTTGGAATAAATATCAAATGTTGACGAGTCCTAGTTCTCAGGTTCAGTTGTATTCTATCACAATGTTATCACTTTCCAAGTAACGGGAGTTCAATTTCTTCTTTGATTTATCACCCGTAAATAATTAATAAGCTCTAACTATTCCTATTCTCCCTTAGTTGCATTTAATTAGAATAAGCTCTCTAATCAAACATTAGCCATTGAATAACCTAAAACAAGCTCTTTAGATTTAAGACAACAACTATATAGTAGTTAAGAAGAATTACGGTGAATTAGATTATCAATCACACAAGTTCGTGACAATTAACCTAAGTTGGAATTCTCTATGGAAATATTAAATTTCCACTTGCTACTATGATTTGAACAAAAAGACGATTACGGATCCAATCATTCAAAATAGCAAATCTCAATACAACAAGTTAAATGATAAGGCCTTAATCAAATAAAGAATTGCATTGATTGAATTTAAAACGCATAAAAATCCAACAAATCAAAGTGAAGAATTTAGAACTTCGTTACTAGTTTGGAAAAGCAATAAACAAATTGATACGAAATACAACTTCCCTTTCGAACTAGGTATGGAAGCTTAGCCGAGCATAGTCATGAAGAATTACGGAATTTTTCTCTCTTGAATCACCCTCTCGAGTCGCTTAATTTCTCTTCCAATCCTTCAAGCGAGCCGATCCTCTTTCAATAATTATTTCACACCTTTTTCTGTCCTAAAATTCCCTTTTTATAGCCTCAATTTCGTGCCCTAGCTTTGGGCTCAAGAAATCCCAAAATTATGGAAAGAATTAAAATATGGAAATTTTTGACTGGAAAGTTACGACCGTGAATTTCCTTTAACGGCCGTAACACGGTTTCTGCATATTTTCCTTAAATTGAGGTTACAGCCGTAACATATCCAATTACGGCCGTAATTGTGTATCTGCATACTTTTCACCATTGAAGGTTACGGCCGTAAGTTCTGGTTTACGGCCGTGAGTGTGTTTCTGTTGATTTCTCTTAACACGGTTAACACTCTTACGGCCATGAATGTGTTACCTTACGGCCGTAACTTTATTTGCAACTAAGTCCCCAAACTTCAGTTTTGAGTGCATTTTGGTCCTTTTTTCTTCTTTCTCTTCTTTTATGATCCTATACAATATAAAATATAAGATGCATTAATAATACTTAGATAAAATCTCATTATTTCTAATTCAAGGATATAAGTGCATAAAATAAACGTTAATATAACACTTATCAACCAATCAATATTGGCACTCTTTGTTTGATCACTCTTTTGGGGTGGCCTTACAATCACTCGAAATCTCTCCAATTTATAGAGGAATTCATTTGTGAAAAGGTTGTCCAAAACATGATTTTGAAAAAGAATTTTGAATTTTAATTTTGAAAAATTTTTAAAAGATAAACAGTAATTTTGAAAGCTAATCCATAAACAGGAAAAGTAAAAAATTAGCTGTTCTTGATGTAACCTGTTTGGAATCTCACCGAACCCTATGTCTGATACATTATGATCCGAACAAGGTAGAATGACAAATGGGAGACTTTTGATAATACTTTTGACTCTTTGGTAAGCAATGGTATTTTCTGGGCCCCATGTATTTGGATTATTTTGACAACTTTTGAGGAGTGGGAAACAAGGAATCTTGACCTTTTGGATAAAGTGAGGGGTAAATCCAAAGGGAATATTTTGATCTGGAAATTTGTCCTTTTTGAAAATTTGTTTTTCTTTAAAACAGATATTGTTAATTTGAGAAATTGATGCATGTTTGAAAATTTTGACGTCATTGCATGAAGGAGGATTTGAAAATTTGAAAAATAAAATTTGACCGAAAATATTGGTCTGAAGACCATTTTCGTTAGCTTGAAAAGGGTAAATTTGAAAAATGAAAGGAGTACCAAGAATAACTTCTTGATCCAAATCTTTCACCAAGTAAAAAACATTTTTGAAACAAATGTTTGAATTGCAAACATGAGCTTTTGAAAGTTTATATTGAATATTGAGTTTTTTACCACTAACACCATAAAGACGCTCAGTAGTTTTCTCAAAGAATTTTGTAGCGATTAATCCTTCCCGTATGCAATTTTGATTTGCACCTGAATCAATTAAAACCCTGGCGGTAAGTTTGAAGGATTTGTTAACGATGATTGTCATTTGACAATACCATTTTTGAAGTTGAATATGATTAATAACATTAATAATTTCTTCATCAGTTTGAAGAGAATCAAAATCATTAAGTCGCTCAGAATTGGAATATTCTTCGGAAGAAGAAGAAGAAGAAGAAGAAGAAGAAGAAGAAGAAGAAGAAGAAGAAGAAGAAGAAGAAGAAGAAGAAGAAGAAGAAGAAGAAGAAGAAGAAGAAGAAGAAGAAGAAGAAGAAGAAGAAGAAGAATCATTTTGAATTTTTGAAGAGGAATTTTTTAGGATAGTAACATCAAGTTTAATTTCTTTAACTTGACGTTCCAGATTGGAAATTTGAGATTTCATTTCCTTCACTTCTGATCGGAGATCAGAACTTGAAGATTTAGAAACCTTCTCTTGATCAAACTTTTTTAGTATTTCTTTCATACTAAACGGCTCTTGGATTTTTGAGGAAGAAGGAAGGAGCGAAGAGAACTTCTTCTTTAATTGAGGATTGTCAATCTTCTCAATTACTTCTTGAATAAGTTCTTCTTCTTTTGTAAGAATATTTATGGGTTTGCAACAATCAAAAAAGTATTCCATGTCTTTCAATTATTGATCCAGATATCATTCTCAATCATCTCCTTAAAGCAGTTATCTTTTCAAAATTCGATATGAAGTTAGGGTTCTGGCAGATTCAAATTAATGAAAAAGATAGATACAAAACCGCATTCAAGATACAAAACCGCATTCAATGTTCCATTTAGCCAATACGAATGGAATGTCATGCTGTTTGGCCTAAAAAATGCCCCTTCTGAATTTCAAAAAATCAAAACCATAAATGTTCAAACAAAAGGCACTAACATTGTTTCGTGCTGCAAAAGGATTCATGGCTACATCATCAAGATACTTCAAGAAAAACAAGAAAACTGCCATCCTGGCAGATCAAAATTCTTTTTCAATTTCTCTTTCAAATAGGTTTTCGTGTCTTCACGATCTCCCTCAAGATTCCTACTTTGAGGTCCCAAAACCTTCAAAGTTCAAAAAATCCTTTCAAAATTCCTCTAATGATCTTTCAAAAGTCAACGAAGAAGCTCTTCTCTTTTCTTCTTCTCAAGATTCAGGTGATCATTACAATTGTAATACTTGTCATGTTTTACACAAACGTTTCACCTTTCAATATGAACCTTCCAAATGGAACAAAACCTGTATTCTTTCTCGACAATACTGGGGATCACCATTTTGCTCAATCAATTTTGAACAAAAATATTATGAAACTATTAAAGATTTCAACGAAAATATTAATAGCTTCATAATTCATTTTGCAACTTGTCACCATAGTTATGGTGAGAAATCAAAATTTTAATTTTCAAAATCAGGTACTATTGAGCCTAAGAAGTCAGTGGCTATTCCACTTCAAACGGTAACTGGTAAATAATTCTCAAATCCGTTGATGGCTATAGACTTGCCAAAAGTTCAGAAGAAGAGTTTCTCTTCACTTTCAAAAAATCAAAATCAAGATTTTGTCAAATCTTACTTTTTAAAGAAGATGCTCTCAAGCAAGCGTCAATTTCTCAAATCATCAACAATATTAATCTCAATTACTTCTTGAATAAGTTCTTCTTTTGTAAGAAAATTTATGGTTTTGCAACCACAAACTTCTTTATCTTCAGAATGTTGAGAGGAGGAGGAAGAATTAGATTCATTATCAGAATCTTCTTGATACTGATAAATTCTTTTTAATTCAGAATCAGAATTTTCTTCTGATGAGGAATTGAGAATATTGAGAAGTTCAAGTTTAACATCTTCATCAATTTGAAGATTATTAATCTTGTTCTTCATGGGACAATTGTTTGAAAAATGACCAGTTTGATGGCACTTGTAACAAGTGACCTTTGAGGAATTTTGAAATTTCTTTGGGTTAGATTGAAATTTTTGATGAAAAGTTTTTTGAGCTGATTTTTGAAATCGAGGAGGAAATCTTGAAGAAAATATTTTGGAATTTTGAAAATTTCGTTTTCTTAAAAAAGAAGGAAATTTCTTTTTGACGTTTGAATAATTAAATCTCAATTTATTGATTTGAAGAGGTTATTCTTCAATAAATTGGTTTTCAACATCTAAAATATCAATGGTGTTGATATTCTTTGATGCGCTTAATTTTGAAAATTGTTTGGTAAGCTCTTGAAGTACTTCTGAACTAGTAGTCAAAGATTTATTACCAAGATCAGGAGTGAGATTGGTAGGTTGAAAAAGTAACATTTGTTTGTTTGATGAAGAAGATGAAGAGGAGGGAGATTCTCTAATGGCTGTGAAGACATCAGAGGGAATTTCAGATTTGTTATCAATTTCAGAATTTGTTTCAATTCTGATTAACTGAGAACACATAGAATGAAGAACAATATTCGTGTAATTGTTCTGGATTTGAAGATTCTTGACATCAATAGCTTTTGCTGCTGAATTGTCAGCTCTATCTTCAGGAAGTTGTTTGAAACGAGACGCAATATCTTCTACATTTCCATGAGGAAAAATGATTTCTTCAAGAGGAGGTATTCAGATTTGAAAGTTTGACTTGAAGAAGTTTTCTACACACACACACACATATACATATATATATATATATATATATATATGGTTTCAAACACTTTTCAAATGAGGCAAAACCATTTCACAAGCCTCAAGAAAATATTTTGTTTCAATTTACCTACAACTTTAAAGTTTCCTGGATTCTTTGCTAGGATTACTTAGTTGTTTAAGATAACGCTATTCCTTATGATCCAAAACGAATTATGAGGAGATTCAAAGTTAAATGGTGGTCAAAATTTCATGAAACAAACTGCTGTCCCAAGGCAGTCCAATCTTGGATTCAACTCAAACAAAATGAAGGACAACCCTCAAGAAATCTTCAAGATGCCCAGGCTGATTTTCTAGCCGAAAAATCTAGGTTATTGGCACTCCTGGAAAAATGCACATCTCCTGAAGAAATGAGTAATTTTGCAGACAAAATTGCTGCTCTTGCTGAGAACGCCTCAAAATCCTCAGCTCACTCTGGCCTTACGGGACTTACGGGAATAAGCTAACAAGTGCTTCGGATGGACAACCTGCAAACAAAAATAGAAGATAACATAATATACCAAAGATATTTTAAACAAGATATGGCTTTGATACCAAAGATGACCCAGGTTAGCAAGCAGATTAGAAGGATGATAAATTAAACAAGCAAAAGAGAAGAGATGAAGAACATAAGTATTTTATTGAAGAAAAATTGAGAGTACAATATTTTGATAGAAAGTGAAAATCTATTGTATTTCAAACTCTAATCTTCATTGAAATGAAACTTGCGAATAAATAGATTGAAAAAAAGTTGCATTGAATTTGAAAAAGAAAAAGTCTTCAGACATCTGGAATCTTGAACAGAAGCCGCACTTTGAAAAGTTGATTGAACAATGAACCGCACTTTGAAAAGTTGATTGAACAGTGATGGCATCTTGAGTAGTAGAAATAAGCATATTCATTTTGAAAAGCTTGTCATCCATTCAATCAAAAGTTTGAAAAGGACATCATTTTCACCAATTATTTTGAATTTCTTGAAATCTTTTGAAGTAAAGCATATTTATCATGATTTCTTTTGATTTTTGGACACGATATTCTCTTAAGTCATCAACGAAAACTGTGTTCATATAGTCATTTGGTATTTTGAGTATCGTCCTGAAAAGACTTGTCAAAGGTAATACCATAACAGTCATCTTCATTCTGATAGAATTCATCAATATCAAAATCAGCTTCAGAACTGGTTTCTGAAGAGGAACATTAAGCTGAGGATTTTGAGGCTTTCTCAGCAAGATCAGCAATTTTGACTGCCAAAATACTCATTTCTATATATATATATATATATATATATATATTTTATTTTTGTTGTTAAAAGTTAACTATTTGGATAAGTTTGTATAAATAGATGTATGTTTATATAAATTTTAAAAACTTTAATATTTAGGTTTGTATATATGGTTAATTTCAAATTTTGGGATTTGTAAATTTGAGGTATGTTATTGTGGTTTTTGGTGTTATTGATGAGCTTTGATTATGGATTTTTGTTGTTGAGGAGTTGAGATTAGATTTTGGATTAATTTTGGAGTAGCTAACAATATAGAAGTTTGAATTGTGTTGGGTTTGACTATTGAATATGTTGAGTTTGAATATTTAATTTGGTTTTATTGTGACATTTTCATTCCTCCTACAGGTTGGCTAAGTCCAATTTATAGGGGGGATTCTGTTAAAAATTTTGTAGAAATTTTATAAATTAAAGAATAATGTTTAAAGTGATTTCATATGTTGAATATGCATTTTTATATAGGTCTTTAGAAATAGATTTGGGTTTGACTACTGAATATGTTGAGTTTAAGTATTTTGGTTTTATTGTGGCATTTTCATTCCTCCTACAGGTTGGCTAAGTCCAATTTATATAGGAGATTATGTAAAAAAAAATTTAAAAATTTTATAAATTAAAGAATAATGTTTAAAGTGATTTCATATGTTGAATATGCATTTTCATATAGGTCTTTAGAAATAGATTTGGGTTTGACTATTGAATATGCTAAGTTAATATTTCCTCCTACAGGTTGGCTAAGTCCAATTTATAGGGGAGGTTATGTCAAAATTTTTATATAAATTTTATAAATTAAAGAATAATGTTTAAAGTGATTTCATATGTTGAATACATGTTGAATATGCATTTTCATATAGGTCTTTAGAAATGGATTTATGTTTGACTATCGAATATGTTGAGTTTGAATATTTTGATTTTATTGTGACATTTTCATTCCTCCTACAGGTTAGCTAAGTCCAATTTATAGGGGAGATTATATCAATATTTTTGTAGAAATTTTATAAATTAAAAAAAAATGTTTAAAGTGATTTCATTTGTTGAATACGTGTTGAATATGCATTTTCATATAGGTCTTTAGAAATGGATTTATGTTTGACTATTGAATATGATGAGTTTGAATATTTTGGTTTTATTGTGGCATTTTCATTCCTCCTACAGGTTGGCTAAGTCCAATTTATAGGGGAGATTATGTCAAAATTTTTGTAGAAATTTTATAAATTAAAAAAAAATATGTTTAAAGTGATTTCATTTGTTGAATACATGTTGAATGTGCATTTTCATATAGGTCTTTAGAAATGGATTGTAGTTGGATGTATGGGAGATGTAATTCGTATGAATATTTGAAGGGGTTGAAGAGTTTATGAAAAGTGCTGATGAAGAAAAACGACTGTTTTTCATCATACGGACGGTGAAAGTAATTATGTTATTATTGATGATATCACCGACTTGCTTACAATGGGATGGTTGAATATATCTGTCCTACAAGTATTCACAATGTAAGACTACTTAACACAAATTCATAACTTTCGTTTAATTTTTCATTTTATTTTTATTCATTGGTGTAAATTTTTTAAGGTACCTCCATGAGTTATGTGAGGAATTTGGTGTCCAGTCAATCGGATTTATGTGTCCGTCACAGGTTGCATCGATTAGAGTAAGAACAAATTTAGATAGCGTTGTGAGTTACATGGCTGCAACCATGGAGACACTGAGATCGAAGAAATTCATTTTAGAGCCGTACTTTCATTAGTAAGACTATTATTATTGTTTATTTATTATTATTTTTACTTAATTTAAGCCATTTGATACTTAAATGTATACTTACAAGTTCATAATACGTAAGAATCATTAGATGTTGCTCGCAATTTGTTGTGACACTAGTACATTGTACTTCATAGATTCAACGCAGTCATGTAAACGTGACATAGAAATCAAGGCGTCATTGAATATGTAAGTATTTATTATATTTTCATGTTTTTTTTGTTTTGTGCACGATGGTTCAGTTGGCTATTTTTAATGTAATAATTATTGTGGAAAGTTTGATGTGAAATTGATGTGTTTGTGTTGTGATTATTGAGAAATGGTGTAGTTATCAATAATAAGGTCTTTCTACAGGTTGGATAAAGTTCAATTTATAGGGTAGACTCTGCCAAAATTTTGGTAGGAATATTTCTATTTTTAGGAATGATTGTTGTAACTTATTCATATTTATTGGCACTTTAGGGCCTTTCGAACATTTTGGGCATTATGAGGCAAGAGGGGAAACAATAATGTAACTTGGAAAAAAATTTCGGTATGAACTAATTAAATTTCATAAGTTACTATAAATTTTTTAATTAGTTTCAATTCAGTTATATTACTAACTTCAGTTTTCATAATTAATGTCAAAATTTCAGTGTCCTCAGCAACCTGGAGGTTCTGAGTGTGGTTATTATGTTATGAGAAACATGTATGAGATGGTCACAGCCTATTCTCATCTTACTTCTTTAAATAAGGTATAAGAATATGTACTAAGAATTGTTTAATTGTGAATTTATATTTAATTTAACTGTGAATTTATATTATTTTTAGGCATTTCAAGAATACTACTCAACGGAAGAAATCGATGAGATTTGGAATTTATGGGCTAAGTACTTCATCAAAGAGTGTATGTAAATTTTGATTTTTTATATTAACATGCATGTGCAAACTTTTGTCTATGTAACATAATATTGTAAATATAAAATTAATTTGGAATTCAATTTATTGATTTATTTAATTTTGTTACGCATTCGTCGGTTATATATATTCTGGGGATGAAATAGATTATGATTATGTGAATGTAAATAAAAAATCTGTAGCGAAAAAATTAATATAGGCGTCGGTTCTTAACTAAGAACGGACGCCTATAGTATAAAAAAGGCGTCGATTAGGCGTCATTTCTTAGTTAACAACCGACGCCTATAGTTAAATATAGGCGTCGGTCAACAACCAACGCATAAAGTCAACACTTTTTGCGTCGCCACCATACGCTTCGCCCTTACAACTGACGTCTTTGTGTTTGTACAACCGACGCGGATGACTCTTTCTGTACTAGTGAGATCAAGATTGGTCAAGATCAAGTTAGCATTATTTTATGTTTCACAAGTGAATAAATAAATATTATTGTCACGATAACGATATAACAATAACAATCATATTAAAAATAGACGTGGTACACTTATAACAAGACTATATATTTAATATATATCAAGTAAACAAATAACATATTCCACTCACGAAAATATTTCCTGCCTATATCAAATAATCAAATAAACATATCACTCTCACCTTAGTCCAGAAGTGTCTAAACGAGGTTTCCTAAATTTCTGATTCATGATGTATCGATACTTCAAGAACATGTATCGATACATGCAGTCGGGTCAGCACTGTCAAGTCTAATTCTGAAATTTCTTCAAGATTTATACTATATTTGGTCGAGCAGAATTTCATTTAGGATATGAAGAACATGTTATTATATTTAACATGTTTTGATCCTAACAAAAAATCAAACCCACATTTCTAATTTTAAAATTTCTATAATTTCGGAAGGAAGAACTATACTATTTCTCACGATTTCTTTGGCTTATGTTTTGGTGTGTGGAAATTCTTTCAACGTTGAAGGCTATTCATAGTAGAAATTGATTGCACAGCAACCAAAATGGGTAAGCCGTATGGGATTTTTTTTTATCTTGCTTAAAGATTAAGTGATGAGCAAGCTTATCAACAAGTAGGAGGTGGTAATAACAAGCATGAGGTGGAACGTATATTACATGCAAAGCTGGTGGTGGCTTATTTAGGTTGGACAGGTAATTAAAGCTAGGTGTAACCATGTTTGAACATAGAGTGCCACCCCATGGTTATAAAGTTAGGAAATTCAGTTTCAAATGACGATGTTTGAACACATATTCGAGGTATCACTACAAGAAAATTCTGCTTTCCCTACAAATAATGCGCATACAAAATGAGATTTGTATGTAAAGATTGCTTTTCTCCACAAAATGAGATTTTGTAGGTGTAAGATATTGGCTCCAAAAATATGTATATTTAACCTACAAAATTCTGCCTATAAAATGATATTTGTAGTCGGAATTTACTTTTAGTCACAAAAATAAATTTTGTTGGGATATAATTTCACCTACAAATTTTTTTTTTTTTCACATTTACGACTATATTACAATTATCAATAAAACTTACAAAATCGAAACCTAAACCACGCCCCCCAAACCAGTCACTCTTCTCTAAGTTCTCTTAACCCTCGCCTCGCCCATCTACCTTTGTCAACCTCCTTCTGCCGATCAACGCCTGAGACACCACCTCGCCGACCACCGCCACCATTCTCCCCACGGTATGTCACACTCCTTCTACTGATTTTATATTTGTTTATTTCGATTTTGTATTCCAATTAAACTTTTTTCACCTCTTTCTTCTACTGATTTTGTGCTTAGGACAGAGAGATAAGTGGGTTGGTGTTGAATCAACAGGAAAAGGCTTCTTTTCTGGTAAACTAAAGTTGTTTACCCAATTAAGTGTGTGAAAGGACAAGAATGCTTTGGTTTAGTTTGATTATATAAGAAAGTGTGATTATATAAGAAAGGAAAAGGAGGAAATTTTTTTGTTACGATTATATTTAAAAAAGAAATTCTGATTATATCAGCAGTTCCCAAAGTAGCTAATCTGTACAAATTTAAAAGAATCCCTGAAAAAAAAAACCTGATTTCACCATACAAAGCTCTATACAGAACCCCTTAATCAAATGAAGTATTTTCTGTTGACATTTTCCTTTGACTATTATTACATTTAGTGCACTACATGAAAAGACCTTAGCCTGGCCTTTGATTATCAACTGCTAAAGATAAGCCTGCATAAAGGCTTCTTCATATCCCTTATATACATAAGATTTAGTGTCCAAATGGTATTTTGAGGCAGATCATGTGGTTAAATTCCCCTTTTGTTCAATTGGAAATTTAGTATTCGAGATATTGTGGGCTCTGCAATGTTGACCATACAGATATTCGAGATATAAATACAGTAAATTTTGAATTTTATTCTTCGGATGGTTGTTAGAAATGAAGTGTGTGCTTCTTAGAACTTATTGAATGTGAGATTTTGCAAATTGTAACCGTAAGCTAGGCAGCTGGATTGTACATGAGGTATGTGAATTCATTGTTATTGATTTACATCCTGCAACTTTTCTAACAATCAGCCTACACGTTATTGTGGATTTGCATTGGCTTAAAGGATCTTGTTTGATAGATAGCACACATTTATGACACAATTTTCTTGTTTACATTTTTACAAATCAATTTGTAACCATGTGTTATATATATATATATATATATATCTTACTAAGAAACAATAATTCATTCGTTACTTTGCCTTCATTCTGTCAATACAATTACTCTTTTGTTCAACAAGAAGATACTGATACTGATTGGCAACATTTGTAGGTCATTTCCACTGCCTTAAAGACCCACAAAGGATGGATATAGCTCTTTTTCAAGGTATGTAACATTGTCTCCTATTCAAGTAATTTATCACTTACGTGAAATTCAGCATTTTCAATGAGAGCACAAAGATTCTCTATTTCAAGAAAACATTTTTTCTCCTTTGTGCCAGTTACTTTTATTTTTGGACAGTTGACATCACTTGATTCTTGTCCTTGTGGTCGTCTCTATACTTCGACAACAAATAAATGTGGGAATGGAGTTAATAAATGCAATGTACCATTTCCATAAGGAATGTACAATGGATAACACAGGATCTTCTAAATTAGGACCAAAATCGGACATCTCCTTTTTCTCTGTTAATAGTGTTTATTACATGAATAAGCGTTATTTATAATATATTATTGTATATAATAATCACTATAAACAATAACCATTCCTTTGACTATTGTATTAGTTTTGCGTAAAACCAAAACATTAGAAAACAAAATAGTAATAATTGGAAGTTCAAAGTTTTTACATAATGGTGTAAAAGGCGGTCTCTATACGAAAATCAGATTTCTTTGAGATATCATCACAATTATTCATGAAATTCTTCTTACCAGTAAACCACATACATTCAAAAAATAAATATAAATGTTATTGTTAGGGATTCTTATTTCTTTGGGTTAAATTGCATATTTTAAGAGTTAAAACTTAACCTATACCCCAAATCGCAATCACTCTCAGTCTCAACTCAACCTCTCCGCCTCTTTCTTCCTCTCATCCCTCCTTCTCTCTCGGTCTACCTCTCTCTCCAATCCACCGGGAACAACCAACGGTAAGCCACCTACATTTCCTCTCCCTCACAAAGTCACAATAACACCCGCACACACACAGTTACGCAACAGCCACACACAGACACCGCGCATAGTACACAAATGAAACACACACACGTGTAAATAATGCTGTTATTGTATGTATATATGTGTGTATACAAATATGGGTAAATTTTTACATTTTAAATTCATGGATTTAGTGTGTATATATATGAAATAATTGCAAATTTCGAATTTTGTGGATTTGGTATGAATTGTTAGCTTTAGATTGTTGATTTTGAGTTAATAGATTGATACACTTCAACTTACAAATTATTGGGTTTTTAGTTTCAGAATGTTAGGTTGAGTTAGATTTTTAGTTTTGGTTTTGATTTTATTTTTTTAATATATGGGTTCTTCATTAGTGCTTTAGATTCTGCTAAAAATTACTGATGGAATCGAATGATTTTAGGATTACAATTAGTTAAAAATATGAGGCTGTGCTGGGCTTTCTTGGTTGTTTTACATAAATTAAGATTAATTTTCATCTACACTAGGGAACAAGATCCGACTGCTTCAGAATTTATGATGGAGAGTGATTGTCTTAAGCCTTTCTCCTTTTCAGAGGCGCTAAAGTCTTTATTATTCAGGGTATGTACATGGACTATTTTTGAATAAAAATTATCTGTGTCAAACATAAATATTCTGTATAGTATCTTCACTGATTCTAATGTGGCAAAGTAATATTCTGTATAGTATCTTTAGTGATTCTAATGTGGCAAAGTGCTTCAATCGCTATTTCGTTTAAAGCATATGCATATGTACTTTGATTTAGAATTGTTCTTTTTTCAATAGAAGTGTTATGTATAACATTGATTAGTCAGATTTGTCATTTTTCCATTTCTAGATGATCGTTCTATCTAATTTGTTCTTATTTTAATTTGATGTTCCTTTGAATGACCAAATCATGGTTATCTAAGTGGAAACAGTATATAAATATAAATGAAGCCTATACCTAGATCTTTGACAGCCAATGATTAGTGAGGCTCCCACTATTAACTGGCATTATCTTCATCTGTGATTAGCTAGACAATTTTTTTCCTCCTACTTAACGTTTGAACTGACTTTGACACATACTTCATATTGTAAAAGGAAATTGTTGCAAAGCAAACTGTTGAATAGTTAATCCAAAAGCATAAGCTGTCGGAAATACATATTTATAATTTAAACTTTATCTTCAATGTGCTCTCTTACGGGTAGGAATTGTTCACTTTTTCTTATCAAAGTGATATTGCACAGTTTCATTAACTATGCGGTGGAGAGAATTGAACTTAGGGCATTTGATAACTGTGGTAGTACTCATTTCATTTGATCTAAAAGCTTATAACAAAAAGCATAAGCTTGTTATTCTACGTGTCAAAATCTTCTCTTTTTGTGGTTGTCGGAGGTGGGTGGACAGTTAAAATTGCTTCAATATTAGTCTTTATTTAGCATGTTTTTTTATCGTTTTACACTTGTAATTTTTCTCATGTTCCGTTTGTTTAATTCTTTTTTGGTCGATGTCACTGTTAGAAACTCGTGAGATTGTCACTCTGTATTGCATTTTGAAGATGTGTATGTTGTAGCTTCTTGATGGAACAAAAAGTTCTTAGTTTCCATCTCTTGTATACTGCAGATTAAATTAGCATCTCTCGATCTTGAGTTACACACTAGGTATGTGTCAGGCGGTTCAGAGTCTATCTATGATGTTGAAAGAAGAGTTTGTAAAAGAACGCAAATACTTCCTTCACTTCCAGGGGATAAGTTCCTTTGCAGTTTCAGTCATATATTTGCAGGTGGATATGCTGGTGGGTGGATACTATAGTTACAAGGTATGATTATGAGAAATTATGGTTTTTGCATTTAATGTTATAAAATTTATATAATAGGATGAAATACTAAATAATATATAACGTCTGAATTTATGCAGTGGGAAAATTTATCATCAGGGGGCTATTCAGCTATTATTTCAGAACATCCTTAAGGACTTTATTTTGGCTGAGCCGAATTACCAACTCGATGTGTTTACAAGTTGGTCAAGAGCATTGATTGGATGAGTATTATATCAAATTCATGAGGATATTATGTAATTACCACTAAGAACATTTATGTTTATTTTTTAGATATTAAAAGATTGTTTGTGGTACTCTTTTAAGTTTCAGATGTAATTATGTAAATAGGATTAATGTGTTTTGGTACAATATATTGGTTGGATAATATATTCATTGCACATTAATTTCTTTATTTATTGTCTTTTTTTACATGTTTAGATTATTTTTAATTAGGTAAAAAATTAATACAAAATAAATAAAAATTAAAAATATATAAAAAAATTTGATACGAATTATTTTGAGACAAAATTCTTTTCCCCAATTTTTTATTTATTTTTTTGTAGGGAAAAATATGACTTAGCCTACAAAATATTATGGTCACAAATTCTTTCTTTGCTGGGACAAATTTTAGTAGACAAATATTCATTCCCTCAAAGTTATATTTGTAGGAAAAAGTAGAATTAAGCTAACAACATATTTTGATGTTGTGACCACAAAATCGCTTTGTAGGCAAAAATTACTTTTATAGACAAATTGATTTGTTGGGAAAGATCTTACACGACAAATAATATTTGTATCCAAAGTTTTTGTAGGGACAACTCTTAGCACACAAACTTCACAAATTTGTAGGCTTAACCCTTTCCCCACGATGTTTGCGCTACAAAGTTCCCCACGAAATTTTTTCGTAGGGAAATGCCTTTACCCACAAATATGAACCTTTCCCCACAAAAAAAATTTGTATGCGGAATGTAAAATTCTTGTAGTGTATCAAACACAGTTTAAATCTTGGTTTCTTGATACCATTTCAAATTACTCACGGAGTACTTTAACGTGCAATTTACCGTATGAGAAATGGATAACTGAGGGTTATGGCCTTCCAAAGTAGGCTACTTGAAACAGTTTTCGGGCTAACAGATTTTACCATCTTAAATTTAAAAATTCATTGAGGGCTATCCATTGATCAGAATGACAAACCGTTTTCATATTCTCGAAGTTCACTCCTAGAACTGCCCTTACATATATGACATATAATTAAATGAGGTCGAGAGTGCTAGAAAAAGTCTCGAGAAAAGGGACATTTTAAATATGTTTTTTATGTAACTTTTCTTTATTCAATATTTTCGTTTCTCTTTCGTTAAAGCATGTTTTTCTTTCTTTACATTCCAAATATTTACATAAATTATAAAATAATTTTATTACGTCATAAGGGACAATAAAGGACGTCAAATTTTTTGGATCGTTACAATCTTCCCCTTTTAAAAGAATTTCGTCCTCGAAATTAACTGAAGGAGAGAGTAGGTCACATATACTTAGTCAATAATGAAATATATCTTTAAGATCTCAAATATGATATAGGGATCAAGACTTTTAAAATATTTTGAGCAAGTGAAAACAAGTTCAACACTAAAATAATCGAATATAATCTTTTGAAAAATGACATTTTACCCATGACTTCCACAAGGATTACTAAACAAGTTTAAACTTTATATAGTTGTTTTGGAAGGGAAACTTATAACACGCTCATGCTTCTAGTGCGCACTCTAATTTTATAAAGAATGACACTATCAAGAATTAGAAAGGGAACTTTCAACATATTTATGTTGCGTATTCGGATACTACAAGGAATGATATTATCAAGTTTCAATCTTTAAACATTTAACTTTTCAGCTCAAGGCATTCTATGGTAGATCAAATGAAAAGATGAAAGACTCAAGAGAAGGATGACCTCTATCTAGAAGGTCTTAACTTAATGGCTGATAACATGGTTCTCGAAATATAACACCAAAATAGTGATGTGAATATTTTTATGAAGCTAGCATTTATAAGTTAGTCACATCTGCCAATCATTATTCAAACATGCCAATCACTATTTCTCGAAAATAATAAAGGCAAAGCACAAAGATTTGACTAGTTTAAAATCAATGTATTTAAATGAATAGATACTTTGGAATACCACCATATGAAGCTTTATATGGAAGGAAATGTCGATCTCCTTTAAATTGGAATGAAGCTAGAGAACGTTCCATAATAAATTCTGATACGCTGCAGAAATGTTACAGGTGGTGAAAAAGATAAAAATTCATATAAAAGTGGCCCAAGATCGAAAAAAAGAGTTATGCAAATAAGAGAAGAAGACCTCTTGAAATTGCAGTAGGTAATCAAGTATTTGTAAAGATTTCACCAATTAAGCGATTATTAAGGTTGGAAAAAAAAAAAGGAAAATTAGCTCCAAGATATATTCGTCCTTTCCCCATCCTAGAACGAATTGGTGAAGTAGCTTATAAATTGAAATTATAAGAACAACTGCAAAGGATGCATGACGTTTTTCATATCTCAACTCTTCAAAAATACATTTCTGATCTATCTCACATTTTGAGTGACATTCCAAATGACGTACGACCAAATTTAACTCTTGAAGAAAAACTCGTTCGGATTATAATGAGAGAAGTCAAACAACTTCAAAACAGGACTTTACCATTAGTACGAGTTTTATGGAAAAGTACGGCAACTGAAGAAGAAATCTGGGAAAAAAGAGAAGAAGAAATGAAGCAGAAATATCCGGAACTCTTCACAGGTAATTTTGGAGGACAAAATTTTTTTAAGAGGGAAAGATTGTAACGATCCACTATTATTTTTTTTTCAAATTTTAAGAAAAATAAAATTCTGAATTTTTTGATCCATGTATCGATACATGAATAATATGTCCCAATACTTGCAGAAAACCTTGGTAGGGTTTACACGTGGCTGAATTGTGACTTGATTTAATAGATTCAACCACCTGTCATACATGTTGAGAACGTCACCCTACAGCTTAGCTGCACCTGCTTGTAACTTAGGTGAATCCTCCATGCTAGTTTAGGGTAATAATAACCTAGAAATAATATTTTAACCAAGGCTAATCTGAATTTTGTGCTACAGCTCGTGTATAAATAGGTGAACTTCATTTAAAAACTACACCTAAAAATCCAGTTATAAACGTGAGAGGAAAGTGAGAGTTTTGGTTAAGTTCTTGATTTTTAATTTCAAAGGTAGTTCATAATTTTGATTTATAGTTTTTCTGTTAGAATCATGTTCATAATGCTGGGGAAATTCTTCCATGATTCTGAATCAATAATTTAAGAAAAAGGAGGGAATTCTGTTGAAATAAGATATCATTAGCAGAAACAATTCTTTAAGTAACTATGTATCAATACCTGAAGAACCAAGATCTAAACATGTATCGATACTTTCATTAGTTTTCAGAATAATGGTAGTTTGATTTTTTATTCTTTCTTTGTTTTCAGGTTCTAATCAAGGTAAGTAACATTGTAATTTTGAAAATAGTCTTAAATGCTACTTCGTGAAAAATTACTTGATATTTTAAATTGTTCTTGTCTTGTTAAATTATTTCCTTGCATTATTACATTCATCGTGTTATCCCGCTTGATACTTCACCTAATGGTGCTTGACTTGTTATTATTGAATTACATGAAGTTTGTTCCTGCTTGAATTCTTGCGTGCACATGATAACATATGTTTTGTAATACGGGCACTCTTGAAACTCATGTTTTTAAAATGAAAAGTATGTTGCTTGCTGAATACATGTGTATTCATATTTTTCATATTTTAAAATATTGCAGATGCTTGATCATGCTTACTTTAAATCTGTCTCTCGTGGGTGGAAAGTTTCAGAGGATAGATTGACTCATATGTATATTGCGAAAACAGAAATATGGAGCTACCATTAAGATCACCCAACCTTATCTCTTTATGAATATACGAAAATGAAAATGGAGTACTATGATATAAATACTTTTGAGCTTGTGTATAGTGATTTTTACCAGTTTTAAATTAATTAAATTATTTACAATTTATATCTATCATTTTTTTAAGTAATTTATGAAAGGAAAGATTAACTCTTGAAAATCTTTCTGATTCAACCAGTACCGATACATGTATCGATACTTGTAGCAAAATGACCAAATTTGTAAACAACATATTGATAGTAGAAATGAAAAAAATTTATATGGAAATTTTGTGCGCCAAAAGTGTTGGTATCAAAGCTTCAGTTGGCAAGTTCTGTAGACATCGTGATAAACATATAAGTCAACATCTTATTTCCAACCCATTAAGGTATGCTTATTTTATGTTTCCATATTATGAATGATTAGATAATACATCAAATAAAAGGGAAACTTGAATATTTCATAACAAAGATACGAAAGTTGATGTTCATAATTTTACATCTCCAAAATATCAGTCAATATGGATATATTAAAAAGGGAAGGGAATAAACTAAGTCTCAGGGGATGCGGGATCTATAGGAACATTAGGAGCACGGGTCTCGATGGATAAACGCTGCTCTATCACACCAACTTGAGCAGATAAATCCTGGATCGAAGGAAGAATAGTAGTTCATGCTCTCCTCGACCTTCAACAAATGTAGTCCAATCAGGAGCTTGAGATGATGTACCCTGAGTCTCGGTGGCATGCTCCTCTCTAACTCGGCTGGATTTAGCTTGAACTCCCACGTCCTCAATACTAGCACCAACATCCTCGCCTACAGCTTCAACTCCTTGTCCATGACCACTTACAGTAGGAGGCTTCGGTACCCAAAAGCCAGGACGTGACTCAGTATAACCCATCTTGGCCAATGTAGATGGTCCACAAGTTTGGTTCGGATGAACCGGCTGTAGGAACTCTCCCTCAAAACTTATCCCCTCATGACAAAGAGTCACCATCACCACTCGATCGTATAATAACCCACTACTACGAATGCTCGCACTCTCTATCAAACCGTCCAAAATGAGATTCACCAAATCAAGTTGCATATCTCTACACAGCCTGTCCGAAAACCATAAGTCCTCGGCTTGTAAAGTTGAATGTTTATACCCACGAAGTTTAATTAATTGTGTAAACATTAAATGTAGGAATCTCTTGTGAAAAGGTAAAAGTGGTGTATGATCAAAAACATCCATAAGAGTAGGATCATCGAAAACAAACCTACATGCACCTACTTTCTCAAAAGTGAAATCATGACTCTCTCCACCTTCTCGCATCTCAAAAATTTCCCAAATCTTCATCACAACTTATCTGATTCTTTGCATTTAAATAAAACATTTGAATTAATCTCTCACATAACCTCTCCCCATTTTCTAGAAATTTATGCCAACCAAAATGCTCGAAATACAGTAAGTATTCAAATTGAAAGGAGCGAAGAAAAGAAATTTTTAAAACTCTTCCCGGTACAATGGGTAATTTCTTTAATGCAAGAAAACGAGGTTGAGTTTCCACACTAAGGAAAAACAAATTTGAAAAAGTAGTTAAATCATCAAAGTCACTATCACTATCAACTATCTCCTTACCTCTACTACTTTCACCTCTACTCCTACCCCTACCCCTACAACGATTAGAGGAAGAAGGAGCCCTACCTCGAGATGGTGTAGTGGCAACTCGTTTATGGTGCTGGGTAGGACGAGGATTTACATAAACATCATGAGAACATTTGGTGCATGGCTCACGCACCATGAGGTAAGAAATTTCAGTAGAATTTGGAGTATGTGATTGAGAATTAGTATGAGAGGAAGAATTTTTGTAACTTGAGGAAGAACTTGAGATAGATACGGGTCTTTCAATGGCGCCACATCTGGAACTAAACCAATTGATTGGCCACTTTGTTTTGTTCTTAGAGAACCCCCATGCTTAATCCGAGCCATGGTGATGAAATTTATGAAAAATGAAGGCAAAAAATTGTGAAGTTGCAAGAAAACGAAAGAGTTTAGAGAGGATTTGAGAATAAAAGTTTGAAGTTACGAGAAAATGACCTCTGAAATCCTCTTAAATCGCGATAATGTATCGATACATTACTTATATGTATCAATACATTGAAGCGGGGTAAAGTTTCTGCTTAATATAGTATTGATACATTAAGTGATATTTTGTTAAAATAATTAATTTTTGGAGTTTTGATAAAAATTTTCTGTTTTAATACATATTTCAAGGTTTAAAGATGTCACACATGAGTTCATCTCGACCTACAAAAACTGCTACATCAATGGATCGTTTAACTCGGGTTGTTCAACAACAATCTTGACAAATTGAACAGTTAATAAACCATAATGGTGATAGTAAACCTAATCAGTTCCAAATGATGGTGGAGCAATTATTGAACGGTTTGAATGCTTAAAACCTCCTATATTTGAAGATGCTAAAGATCCGATAGATACTGAAAATTGGATCAGAACAATTGAACGGATGTTTTTGTATGCACATACACCTAATGAAGAGAAGGTGAATTGTGCAACATTTATGTTATGTGGAAATGTTGGATATTGGTGGGATACTTTAATTCAATTGGAAGGAGCTGCAGCTTATTATTATGAAAAGTTTTATGAAAAGTTTCGTAACAAATATTTTCGAGCATCATTTAAAAATCAAAAACTTAATGACTTCATTTAATTAAAGCAAGGATACATGACGGTGATAGAATATGTAAAGAAATTTGAAGAGCTATCTCGATTTGCAGAACACATGGTTAGTCAACCTCAACATAAAATAGATCGTTTTATTGAGGGATTGAAACCTGAACTAAGTAGAGATGTGTTAATGTCCTCTTCTTATACGGCTACTTTTTCGAGTATTGTAGAAAGAGCTTTGATGGCTGAACAAGCTGAGATCAAAATAATGAAAGCTAGAGAAGTTCGAAATCAGAATCCTCGGATGCCAATAACTCGGTGGAATCCTCGATTTTCCAACAAAAATGGTGGCAATATATTTTCAAGGCCAATTCAACCTCAATCAAATATTAGGAAACCTGAAATAAAGATTTTGAAAGTGAATCCACTATCTTGTTCTTATTGTGGAAATTCGCATCGAGGTCCTTGTCAAACCCAGCTAGGTTATGTTATGGCAGTAGAGAGAAAGGGCATTTGTTAAGAGATTGTCCCAAACAAAAAGTCAATCAGACCAAACCGTTACAGCAATCTGGCCGATTTTATGCTCTCATGCAACCAGAAGTATCGGAAAGTAATAAAGTGATCATAGGTACGACTTACCTTTTTTTCTAAACTGGCTCATACCTTATTTGATTTTGTTGCTACTCATTCATTTGTATCTACCCAATTTGTACAATTTCATCAAATACATACTAAACAATCATCTAGAATCTGTGAAACGTTTTACCTGATGGAAAAGTATATCAAACACAAAATCATATATCCTAAGCTCTGATTCAAATAGAGGATAGTAACTATCCTACTAAACTTATCATGTTTGATATCAGAGATTTTGATATCATACTGGGAATCCATTGGTTATCGAACTATGGGGTAATTTTGAATTGTAAACCTAAAACTTTAAACTTTCTCGCAAATAAACCTATATCATTTCTACCCCCAACAAAAACTTTCAAGATCATTATTTCTCCAGTTAAAGCTATGAAATTGATCTCTCAAGGACATAGTGGATATTGGATAAGTTTATATCAAGTTAAAGCTGATACACTATAACGCCCCTGAAATTTCTATATTTTATGCACCTGAATTTCTTATATGGTAAATATATTATCGTTGAAATAGATACCCATATATTTATTTAATTCCTTGAAAAGTAGGAAACATTTTACTAATTAAATTTGGGGACCATATTTTTATATATGAAAGTCAGATGAAATATGGAAGTATTAAATTGCCATAATATGGTAAATTAGGGACTATTAAAGAAATTGTGAGAAAACTAGTTAATTACGATTTTGTCACTTCATCATGCAATCTTTTTCGTAGTCCTACGAATTAATTATTGACCCGAAGTCATTGCATGTTATACTATCACCTAGTTCATAGTGTGGAGTTTAAATCGATGTATTGTATTGTATATGTGTTTTCGAGCCTGGATGTGCCGGGAAAATCTAATCAAAGAAGGGTAGCTGTAATATTGAGATTTTGCCTTAACACTACAAAATTTTTCTTAGTGTTAGAGAATAGTCAAGCATAAATGTTTACCAGGATCGTATGAGCTATGTATTGGTCCGATGCTTTTGCATGTGTAGTCTTTGTAAAGTTCGTAGTGTAAGCTTTCCAATGATATAAAGTTTGTTGAATTCGGAGGTTGTCTCGACCCTCAAATTATAGGTTGAAAAGGGCTCATTGAAACACAAGAAATTGAAAATATATTATTATTATAATGTTAGTGGGACACATGGCAACCTCCACTAGTGTGTCTTAAGGGGCTATTTGGCATATTTGCTTATTCTTGTTTAAAACAATTGATTTATCAGAATGTATTTTAAAAACATTCAACTGATTTATAACTGTAAATTATTCAAAAAAAACACTTATAAATTAAAAGCTTAGAGTTTATAAAGACCAAACATGCCCTTATACCCACTTCCATAAATAAGACACTTAGCTTCATTTATTTTCCTAAAAATCTGCTGACAAGGTTAAGGTAAGGAGAAAAATCCATATTTTCAATTTTAATTCATGGTTTAACAAGTAAGAATAGTGAATTCTTGTTTCTACTTAAAGTTCATCACTCCAAATTATTAAACATAAGGAGAAATTCAAGTTTTAAACCCAGAAAGATGGCATATTTCGGAACAGTGCTATGTCTGGCGAAATAGGCTCTCAGTAGCATGGGTTCTTCACTGTCGGATGCTATTGATAGCCTCTTAAACCAGAACAACTTACTGCTTTGAATAGAAACTGAAATCTGCTACGTTTCTAAGTAAGAATCTGACTAAAACTTGTTTATATATATTCATTTTTATAAGATTCTAACTACCAAATAACATATAAATGCAGGAAAATCTCAAAGAATTCATCTATAAAGCAGTGAGTAAAGCAAAATGTGTTTCTTTTGTGATTTTTGTTGTTGTTAATCAATTATATATGTTTTTGTGTTTAGATCAGGCTTCTTTTATATATTATTAAAGATACTTGTTGATTTTGATGTAAATATGTGCAAAATTGAAAGTTTTAGCTTAAAAATCTTAGAAAGGGTGAAATAAGAATCTGCCTACATTCTATGTTGCTTGTTTTGTATATATAAGTGATATAAATGTCTTTTTATGTTAAAGCTATTAGAAATCAAAATCTGGGTTCTGTTTGAAGGGCTGAAATAGGAGTTTGATTGAGAATTGATATTTTTAATATATCTAAACTCACGATCTAAACCGGTTCATACGTGCATGCCTCAAAATTTGATTTCTAATAATGAGGTTAATCATACATATATATGTAAATTTAGATACAATAAGTTTATGACTTAGGAAGTAACTTAGATCCCATAAATTTACCAGAATTACAGATTTTTGGTTAGTTGAAAAATGTCCCTGCACAGCGCTATTAGTAGCCTCCTGCAGCATGTTATTTAATGTATTGCCAAGCTATTGATAGCCTCCTGTAGCATGTCATCTAGTGTATTTCCATGCTATAGATAGCTGCAAGCAACATGTTGTTTAGTATATTGTCATGCCTTTGATAGCTGCCTGAGTATATTGTCATGCTATTGATAGCTGCCTACAGCATGTTGTTTTGAATATAGTCATGCTATTAATAGCTGCCTGCAAGCATGTTGTTTAGTATATTATCATACTATTGATAGCTGCCTGCAACATGTTGTTTAGTACATTGTCATGCTATTGATAGCATCCTGCAGCATGTTATCTAGTTAAGGGCCAGGTTTTTGATAGCCTCTTGTAGTTATCAGTTTTATTTGGATTGAGTATAACATTGGAAAGTGTATCTTAATATTGTTACAGATTCTTGAATAATGCGTATCTTAATATTGTTACAGATTCTTGAATAATGTTCTTTGAGCATTAAGGTATTTTCAGATTCTAAATATCTAAATATTTTTATTCAAGAACACTTTTATGTATTTCAGATTTATAGAATAGTTTATAAGCTTCCTAGTTCAACTATGTACTTATGTGCATGACTAAAAGCTGATTTCAGGTTCTTAATTACAGCAGTCTATGAGTTACTAAAGTTTTATAAAGTAAAAGATCAAGTTTATTTTTGAGCACCTCAAATTTAATAAGTTTCTCTATTAAGCTTAGACTTTCTTGTTTAAAGCATACGAGAATTTATTTGGCATACTTAGTTGCTACTACTATTATGCTAATCTAAAGGAACTATACCTGCATGTATTATATTGAACAAGATTATTTGTTTTTATGTGAAAGCAGCGAAACATGCAGTTCCTCTTATACATCTTGGATGTATTGCATTCATTTATGACGCATCATTTATGCACTTAAGTCTAAGAAGAATACTTAAAAATGTGCATAATTAAGAAGCAGAACCCTAAGTAGTTAAGTATTCACTAGTTGGGATTCTAGATGCCCAAGGGATTATTCCCATAGTTAAGGTCATTGAAGTGAATCAAGTTTTGATTCTAATACTTCCAACAGTTATTACAGTTTACAGTAAGCTTTATGCTTAACAGACTATCACGATATGAGATGTTTACATCTTCACAGGTTTATGTCATGACAAAGTTCCGTGATAGGTGACCTATGTACCTTAATGGTACCAGATTTTTGTACCGAAATGATACCAGAAATTATATTGAGTGCTCTGTTAATACTTACTCTTAGGGTAGGGGCCTGAATAATCAAGAAATGCATTTAGAGAATAAGTGCATCCTAGCAACACACATTTAATGTATTCATCATGTCATTTGAGAATATGAGATAACATGTGAATATGAATATGCTTATGATGAATCTTCATTATGTATTATGGACTACATGTTGAAAAGATACTTGGAATGATTGCGAGCAACTTTATGTACAATCTCATTATTCTCTCAAAGTTAAGGTAAGGTGCACTTAATTAAATTGATCATGTTGACATGATTTTTGTTAATATGCTTATTTGCTTGTTTGTAGTTTTACTCACTAAGCCTTATAGCTTACAGTCGTTTCATGACTATCTTGTAGATCATAGACCCAATGTACATGGAAATTGTGCGTAGCTAGGGGAGGACTTCTCCCGATGGCCTAGAATATCACATTATCACGAAGAGGGGGATATGGATGAAGTTCAACACATGGCCAGGCATCTTTATGAAGGAACGAACCTACCTATAATACTATTAATGTTTATGATGCCCTTACATTAGTTCCCCTTAGGACCTTAATGTTTATCTATTGAAACATTGATAAAGTTAGGGTCCTAACTTTTGAAATATTTCCACTCATAGTAAAACTTGTACTTTTGAAGGCAAGGAATGTGATTTTTTGAAGTAAATACCAAGGCAAGTAATTCTTCGACCACAATAGTAATATCAAGGGGGTATATTTTGTAATGGCTTGGAAACTTGATGGACATTAGAGTGGGAAACATTTTGGAGGGCAAATGGGATGGAGAAACTCTTTTGTAAACCTTCTGTTGAAAACTGATGTATGCTTGAACTAAGTTAAAAATGGAGTTTTATTATGTGTTTCTGATTATCCTTGATTTATAGTATGGATGCAAGGGACTCCATGGTAGTTAAAGAAAGCAAATCCTGCATAATGCTATTAGTAGCGGTCTGCAGCTTATTCTTCAGTGCAGTACTATGCTACTAATAGCCTCATGTAATCTAGTTGATTTATTTAGTATAAGTATAAAATTTATTTGGTACACAAATATAACTTTAAATATTTACAACCTTATTTTAGTATGCATATACAGAAAAAAAATTGTAATTTTAGCATATATATATATATATATATATAAGTTTGAGTTTTACATTGGAGGTCCCCACATACACTTTCCCTAGGATTTACCCAGATTACCTCCTGAACGAGAGATCAAATTTAGTATCGAAGTTATTCCAGGTACCAATCCCATATCTAAAACTCTGTATCGTATGGCCCCTACCGAATTAAAAGAATTATGCAATCAACTTGATGAATTACTGGAAAAAAGAATTTATCCAGCCTTGTAAGTTCACTTTGGGGTGCACCAGTATTATTTGTAAAGAAAAAGGAAGGATCAATGCGATTGTGCATTGATTATCGTTAGCTGAATAAGGTCACCATAAAAAATAAATATCCTCTTCCTAGAATTGATGACCTATTAGATCAATTACAAAGATCAACAACTTTTTCAAATATTGATTTACGATCTGGTTATCATCAATTAAGAATTAAAAATGAAGATATTGTCAAATCAGCTTTTAGAACTCGATATGGACATTTTGAGTTTTTAGTTATGCCATTTGGATTAACGAATGCCGATTTGATGAATCATGTTTTTCAAGAATTTTTGGATAGATTTGTTATAGTGTTCATAGATGACATCTTGATCTCTACTCAAGAGATCGTTATCAGCGTGTCAAACATTTGAAATTGATTTTACAAACTTTACAAGAAAAGAAACTTTATGCAAAATTCTCCAAGTGCGAATTTTGGCTAGATTAAGTGATTTTTCTTGGGACGTGTAGTATCAAAAAATGGAATTTCAATAAACCTCAATAAAGTTGAAGCAGTTTCACAATGGAGACAGCCCACTGCCCCTACAAAAGTATGAAGTTTTCTTGGTTTAGCAGGACATTATCAGAGATTTGTTCCAAATCTTTCAAGAATAGTAGTGCCGCTAACTAGATTGACAAGAAAGAATGTACCTTTCAAATGAACGGAAGATTGTGAGAATAGTTTCCAGGAATTAAAGAAAAGGCTAACTACAGCCCCTGTATTAACCATTCCTTGTGGAGATATGGAATTTACAATATATAGTGATGTATCGAAAAATGGTCTTGGATGTGTACTAATGCAACAAGGAAAAATAATTGCTTATGTGTCTCGGCAATTGAAATCATATGAACAGAATTATCCAGTACATGATTTGAAATTTACCTCCATAGTCTTTGCCTTAAAGATTTGGCGACATTACTTATATGGCGAACATTGTGAGATTTTTACTGATCATAAGAGTCTTGAGTATTTCTTTACTCTAAAAGAATTGAACATGAGACAAAGAAGATGGTTAGAATTAGTGAAAGATTAAGATTGTGAAATCAACTATCATCCTGGGAAAGCTAATATTGTTGCTAAAGCATTAAGCTGCAAGACACCCACTGAAAAGAAAAGACCAAAAGAACATCAAAAAGACATTGAGGGATTACAACTTGAAGTTTTAGAATCCGAAAAAGCTCAAATATATACTTTAGTGATACAACCGACATTGTTAGAATTAATACGGGAAGCTCAGAAAACAGATCCTTTTGCAGATATATTATCGCATAGAATAAGTCGAGGATCATCTAATTTTAATAAATCAAGTGAAGGAGTTATTACATGTAACGCCCGAATTTATGTTCCATCGCAAGTCAGAAATAAAGTTTTGAAAGAAGCACATAGTATTCCATATTTAAGCCATCCCGGAAGTACAAAAATGTGTCAAGATATTCGAACTCGATATTGGTGGCCAAAGATGAGAAAAGAAATTGTAGATTTTGTTGCCATATGTCTAACTTGTCTACAAATAAAAGCAGAGCATCAATGACCAACAAGTACTTTAACCATTGTCAATACCAGAATGGAAATGGGATAAAATTACCATGGATTTCGTCTGCGGTTTACTATGAGCAACAAAAGGTTATGATGCAATTTGGGTGATTGTGGATAGACTTACAAAATCAGCTCATTTTCTTCCATTCAAGATAAATTATAAAATGGAGCAACTTGCTAATTTTTATATCCAAGAAATTATTCGACTACATGGAGTACCTTTGTCCATCACTTCAGATCGTGACCCTTGTTTTCTATCAAGATTTTGTCAAGAGATACATAAGGAATTGGGAACAAGGTTACACTTTAGTACCGTCTTTCATCCACAAACTAATGGACAATCAGAACAAACAATTCAAATATTGGAAGACACGCTAAGGGCACGTGTACTATACTTTGAACAAAGTTGGGATCACTATTTACCCTTGGTCAAATTTTCATACAATAACATCTATCAAGCATCTATTGGAATGCCACCATATGAAGCTTTATATGGAAGGAAATAGTGATCTCCTTTAAATTGGAATGAAATTGGAGAACGATCCATAATAAATTCTGATATGCTGCAAGAAATGTTACAGGTAGTGGAAAAGATAAAAATTCATATAAAAGTGGCCCAAGATCGAAAAAAGAGTTATGCAGATAAGAGAAGAAGACCTCTTGAATTTGCAGTAGGTGATCAAGTATTTGTAAAGATTTCACCAATTAAACAATTATTAAGGTTTGGGGAAAAAAAGGAAAATTAGCTCCAAGATATATTGGTCCTTTCCCCATCCTGGAACGAATTGGTGAAGTAGCTTATAAATTGAAATTATAAGAACAATTGCAAAGGATGCATGATGTTTTTCATATCTCAACTCTTCAAAAATATATTTCCGATCTATCTCACATTTTGAGTGACATTCCAAATGACGTACTACCAGATTTAACTCTTGTAGAAAAACCAGTTCGGATTATAATGAGAGAAGTCAAACAACTTTGAAACATGACCATGCCATTAGTATGAGTTTTATGGAAAAATGCGGCGTTTGACAAAGAAACTTGGGAAAGAGAGAAGAAATGAAGCAGAAATATCTGGAACTCTTCCCAGGTAATTTTGGAGGATGAAATTTTTTTAAGAGCGAAAGATTGTAACGATCCACTATTTTTCCCAATTCTAAGAAAAATAAATTTCTGAAATTTTTTATCCATGTATCGATACTTGCAGAAAACCCAAGTACGGTTTACGCGTGGCTGAGTTGTGACTTGATTTAATAGATTCAACCACCTGTCATACATGTAGAGGACGTCGCCATGCAACTTAACAGCATCTACTGGTAACTTAGGTGAATCCTCCATGCTAGTTTAGGGTAATAATAACCTAGAAATAATATTTTAACCAAGGCTAATCTGAATTTTGTGCTACAGCTCGTGTATAAATAGGTGAACTTACTTCATTCAAAAACTGCACCTAAAAATCATATTATAAACGTGAGAGGAAAGTGAGAGTTTTGCTTATGTTCTTGATTTTTAATTTCAAAGGTAGTTCTTAATTTTGATTTATAGTTTTCAGTTAGAATCATGTTCATAGTGCTGGGGAAATTCTGCCATGATTCTGAATTAACAATTCAAGAAAAAAAGAAGGGCATTATGTTGAAATCAGAGATCATTAATTTTTTATTCTTTCTTTATTTTCAGTTCTAATCAAGGTAAGTAACGCTACAATTTTGAAAATAGTTTTAAATGCTACTTCGTGCAAAATTACTTAATATTTTAAAATTTTCTTGTCTTGTTAAAGTATGGTCTTGCATTATTACATTCATCATGTTATTCCGCTTGATACTACACCTTATGGTACTTGACTTGTTATTTCTGAATTACGGGAAGTTCGTTCCTGCTTGAAATACATAATAATTATATTAGGATTACAATCCTGCTTGAATTCTTGCGCGCACAGGATAACATATGTTTTGTAATACGGGCCCTCTTGAAACTCATGTTTTTAAAATGAAAAGTATTTTGCTTGCTGAATACATGTGTATTCATATTTTTTATGTTTTAAAATATTGCAGATGCTTGATCGTGCTTATTTTAAATCTCTCTCTAACGGGTGGAAAGTTTCAGAGGATGGGCTGACTCATATGGATATTTCAGGAAATAGAAATATGGATCTATCCTCCAGATCACCCAACCTTATCTCGTTACGAATATATGAAAATGAAAATGGAGTACTACGATATAAATACTTTTAAGCTGGTGTATAGATATGTTTTAACTTTACAAATATTTAACTAGTTTGAAAATATGGGGTTTTATTTTGATAACTGTAAAGAGCTCGTACATGGCTCTAAAATAAAATAGGTATGTAATTACGTGTGTTTTATAAAAGTTATGTTTTCATGTATCGATACTTGTGTAGTTTTATTTAACAAACTAACTTTCAAATACTAACGGTAACTAATTAACTCTCATGTATCGATTAATCAGATTTTATGCTCTTTAATCTTAGACTTAAATGAATTATTAAATGAGTAATTCTGTATAGTTATTTTTACAAGTTTTAAATTAATTATATTATATACCATTTATATTTATCATTTTTTTATACATTAATCTATGAAAGGAAAGAATAACTCGATAGATTGAAAATCTGTCTGATTCAACAAGTACTGATACATGTATTGATAGTTGCAGGAAAATGACCAAATTTGTAAACAACATATTGATAGTAGAAATGAAAAAAATTTATAGGGAAATTTTGTGTGCCACAAGAATTGTTTGTTTACTTTTACTTCTTTTGTAACATTGACAATCTCTTCTGGAATTTAGCGCATAAATTCTCATCTTCGTTATCAATAGCTTTCCCTTTTAGTCTTTTGAAAACATTGGGACGTGGCTCGTCCTCTTCTTCATCTACCACCAGCCTGAACTTTACAGAATCAAAGGTAGTTCACCTAGATTTTATGGCATCCTGTATTACATTACGAAATACCAAGCAATTGTTAGTCATAGGAGACCATGCATTATGTCATTTACAATATATTTTTCCTTAATTTGTTTAGGGTTTGGCGATCTGTGCTTGTCGCTTATTTTTATTTGCTTATCCTTGTATAGCCGGTCAAATATTATGCCGAATCTTGTTACTTCAAATGAAAACGCTCTGATTTTTTTCTTCTCTTGCCACTTCATTTTTATTTGATTTTTCTAGTTTGGTCAAAACAGGACATTGATATGTGTCTCCTTTAACCAACTCGGCTAAACATACTTCAACTTCATCTTAGCCAGTATCAATGGCGTGTATCTCAAAATTAGGATCTCTGTAATAAGTCCCTTTACTAGAACTTTTCATATGTTCCCCTTCTCTCAATAGAAACTCATATCTAATGACATTCTCGCTAAGTTGAAAGAGACCAGGGAACTCCCTATCTTGGAACTTCTTTCTTAGTTCAAAACTAAAATTACTTTGGGCGATTCTATCAAACTTCTTTTCAGGCAAGGGGCAAAGGATTTTCTCCTAGCTATTTTAATCTTTGAAGAAATTATTCAATCATTCATTTGGCAATTGCTGCAAATTTGCTAAACTGCTAATGTGACTTCAAATTTAGTTTTATAAAATTTGTTGTGGAAAAACTACTTTAACGGCTGCCAATTTTCAACAAAATTTGCTAACAAGTTGATAAACCATGAGAATGCAACCCCAATAAGTGAACTTCGGAACAATCTCTTTTTGTGATAATTTGTGACCTAGCAACATTTTAATGTGAAACGCCCTATGTGCTCCAAAGTTGACACTTCTCCTAAACCAGTGAATAAAGAGAATTTAGGTACTCTAATCCCCATAGGCCAAGGATACGCTTTTGATCTATCCAGTCTGGGTAAGGCTACCTATATGTTGGACAAATTACTGGCTGTGTTCCAAAGGCCATTTGGTCTTGTAGGATCTCAGTTACTTATTCCCTCAACATGGGCATTGGGATCAAATGGAGATCCTTCTTGTTGTTGTACGAAAGGTATTACTGGTGGTCTAATATGATTGACCCCAACATTAGCCATGAATGGACTATTTGATGTGATCCAGAACCCCGATA
Organism: Ligustrum vulgare; assembly: GCA_963555705.1. Lineage (NCBI taxonomy): Eukaryota > Viridiplantae > Streptophyta > Magnoliopsida > Lamiales > Oleaceae > Ligustrum > Ligustrum vulgare. Next base: position 32,727,718 of record OY743187.1, read on the forward strand.
ATTCGAATCATAGCAGGCTTGATGGGAAAGTTTAATTATTCAAGCCGAAGAAGGAAATTTTGAAGTTTCCAAGTTACGGCCGTAACATATATTTCTTACAGACGTAACAAGCTCACTGCTGAAATTAATATTGCGAGGAATTGGGAATTACGGCCGTAATTGCTGAATGTCACGGCCGTAATGAAGGCACTGCTCAAAACTGGAATTTGGACATTTTTGGATTTACGGCCGTAAGTAATATATGTTACAGCCGTAAATGTGAATCAATAACAAGGTTACGGCCGTAAAGGATAAGGTCACGGCCGTAAATATCCATACGCGTAATTTTAGGATTTTATTTCTTTCCTTATTTTTAGCAATTTCTTTCCTAGTATAATTAAAACTCTTAAGCTAGGTTTTGACCCAATTTATAGGGATGTAATTTTCATTATTATTCACAACTTTGATATTATAATTGAGAGGCTATTTTGCTTTCACAATCTTATTCTTCATTGAATAAAATCCGAACTTGCGAGTTATTCTTGTTTGTTCAAATCTCGGTGAGAATTATTATTGCTTGTGATCAAGAGGTCAATATATCCCAGTGATTGTATTGGTTGCTTGGTTCAATTAATTTTAATTGGATCCATAAATCGTGGTTCTTTGGCGTTCTTGGGTCGATTTCAATATTTTGTGGGTTGCGTAGCTACAATTGCTACGTGGTTTGCATCACCGTTGTTTGCTTCATTAACACCATTGAATGATTATTTTGCTCCTTCATTGGTGTGTGTAGCATTTGGTCCTATGTTTTGGACATTTTATCTCATATTAAAGGTACCCCCATGGTGGATGTTCCTACACCTCCCATATTGGAAGATCCAAGACCCCCTATGTTGGATGCACCAATATGTGATGTTTCTAGGCTTTGACTCATATGTATGGTTGGTAAACTAGCATTTACATTTACATTTGGTGAGTCGTTATCTATTGGGCTCCTAGTTTAGAAGTTATTATCCCCTTCCATGGGATTTGACTGATATATTTGACCACCATTTGTTCATTAACTCGTTCAAAGTGTCTAATTGTTTAGCCATATTGTCATAATTCCTATTTCAGTTTTGAGCAAGTTTTTCTACAATATGAATACTTTGTAAATTTACTTGCTCAAAGATGTCCTGAGTGAGTTCTCCCTGCAACGCACACGTGGTACATGGGCTCAATTACATCGTTAGTTCATAACAACCTCGAGATCCTCCTACATCCGGGTTCTATTAAGCCTCTTAACCTTGAATTATGGAAGGAAGAAATCGATCTACAACTGGCTCCTTGTAGAACTTTTTATGAGCCATGATATTTTAAACTTTTTTACACCAATTGTCCCACTGGGCGTGCCAAATTGATTCACACGGGTGTTGTTTTGCTCGTACTAACAATTAAAAGTGATCAGACGAAAGTGAAATGGACAAACTTCTTGAGACAAAGTTCTAAAAATGGATGTTTGCACTGACAAAAGCTTAATTAATAGGATGCCACCAAGGAACACAAGCACACAAATTAAACTAGGATAGTTCTAAAATCTAAGATAAGAGATTTACATCTCTATTTTGAGAGTTTTGATTTGTTGGTCCTCTAAACGTCTAACTTTTTACTACATATACAAATTGACATAAAATTTCCTACTACTCTGAAATTCAAATTTGTCTTCTTCACTATAACAGATTTTTAATAACTTCTATCCACCATGTTGCGTAACTGTCGTCCACTTCCTTGCAACAAATAACTTCCATTATCTTCTATAATCATTCACGTCGTGGTAACTGCTCATAGGTAACTCAGATGAATTTCCTTGGATCGTGGCATAAGTTATGGAAATGACCTCCTATTCACCCAATCGTCCAATTGTATAGACACCTTCATCCAATCATCTCATCGTTCAGATACTTATGCAATCGCTGAATTACCCAAACTCCCCTACATCGCCTTGTTATTGGTAATATATTTTGGAGTTGTATGTTGGGCCATCAAATTAGGTATTTTTGTATGTCAACAAAAGTGTTCTCTCCTTTCCACTGTGTATCTCCTCTCTGAAGACCTCTCAGCCTCACACTCTTCAAGTCTAGCCTTCTCATTCTCGAAACCCACCATCTACTCTGGCTCTTGTTAGATACCAACATCCCCACTGCTGTATATATTCTCCTCTCCATAATTCATCACATTTTCTCGGCCAAAAAATCTATCAAGTCCATTTCAAAATCGAAAAAGGACTGAAATCTTTGGTGATCACGTTGATATTGAGGGGAAAGATGGCCACTAGTTCTTTTTTAGGGAAATTTTGGGATGCGTGGAGGGGGTGGGCCTAGGAGACGAGATGATGAGATTCGAAGAGCAGAAGAAATGCCGAAATGTTCCGAACCCAGGTTGTTACAGACGGTGGAATCTTGACCCGACATTCACGACGTGAAGATCGACGATGCGGATTGAAGAACCAAGATTTGTCAAACGCCACAAGGATCTTTCCAGCTTCCTTGATAAGTTTCTGGTTTTGAACGCCACAAATATTCTAACGAATATTTGATAAGTTCAGGATGAACGACACAAGATGGTAATCTTGATAAGTTCTATGAAATATAAAAGGAATCCACCTTTTAACGAGTAAAACACTCAAAATGTTTATTCAATAATCGAAGTCTGAATTACAATGAATAGAAAGGAATATAAATAAGTAAAATAACCTAGCCACTAATTGACTCAAAATAGAATTCTAATTAGACTAAAATTCTAAAATAGGCAAACAAATAATTAAAAACAAAATTTAACCTAAAAATACGCAAAAACCCTAATTTCCGTCTGCATAATTGACTTGCTGTTTTGAAGCCCCAAATGATGGAATTTGGCCATAAAATCAGTCGGCTCAAGGGCTTTAGCCCATTAGTTTTGCTTAGTGGCCAATTTCTACTCGAAAAACACATATTATGCATCTAATTCCGACATGGTTGACTGGATTGCACTTTTATTTGGCTTGAATATTTAACTTTTTCCGTCAAGCCTGCTATGACTCCGATTGTCGAGGGTCCGGAACACATCATACCCTCCTTTTTTAGGATGATTCGTCCCGAATCATAACTTTATTCCTATTGTTTCACTTCACCTCCTAGATCAAACGGAAAATTATTGCTTCCATGCCATGAGTTCAATAAATTAAGCTCATTTGATTGGAAAACATGGAAGAGATGGAGCTTGAACTCCTTTTGCCATACGTAATGTGGTTGAAGCTTCCAAACATAATTAACCTGCAAAAAAGATTTAAACAAAATAGGGAGGGACATGTTAGCTTCATGAGATATAAGGTATGGATCCTTGTATTCATGATAAACCACCATCTCCAATTCTTCTTTAAGAACCACGAGGCTCTCCTCTTCACCTCGTTCTTCCTTTGCATCTTCAACCACCTTTTCAAAATTTTTACTCTCAAACTCAACCACATCTCCTATCTCCACATTTTTATCACCACGCTCGTGCACTACCTCATTGCTACCCAAATGCGGATCTTCCAATTCAACGCTCAAATCTTGAACTTCAACCTCAACTCCCAATTCCACCTTCTCCTCATCAAATTTTGGAGTTTGTTTATTTGTTTTTAATTTCAAATCTCCCTCCTTCTTATCAATATCCTTATCCCCATGATGCCTCCTATTATACCACTTTTCACTCTCCTTCCTTACTCTCCGTGAATCTTCTAGTGCTTCCTCTAATGTCAACCAATAATACGCATGTTTTCCCTTTCTTAAGGAATTGGTATATGTGCATACTCTTATCATAAATAGACTCCCTCCTATGTCTCCAAGGTTTTCCCAATAAAATATGATAAGATTTCAATGGCACTACATCACACCATACATCCTCTGATGTGTTCCGGACCCTCGACAATTGGAGTCATAGCGGGCTTGACAGAAAGTTAAATATTCAAGTCAAATAAAAGTGCAGTCCAGTTAATCATGTTGGAATTAGATGCATAATATGTGTTTTTCGAGTAGAAATGGGCCACTAAGCAAAACTCATGGGAAAAAGCCCTTGAGCGGACTGATTTTATGGCCAAATTCCATCATTTGGGGCTTCAAAATAGCAAGTCAATTATGTAGACGGAAATTAGGGTTTTTGCATATTTTTATGTTAAATTTTGTTTTTAATTATTTGTTTGCCTATTTTAGAATTTTAGTCTAATTAGAATTCTATTTTGAGTCAATTAGCGGCTAGGTTATTTTACTTATTTATATTCATTGTAATTCAGACTTGAGACTTGATTTTGATATAAACATTTTTTATTGAGGATTCAATAAAAATTATAGGTGGATTCCTATGTTTTTTGAACTTATCAAGAATATTTCTTGTGGCGTTCAAATACCGAACTTATCAAATATTTGCTAGAATCTTTGTGGCGTTCAAATCAGAGACTTATCAAGGAGATTGGGCAAATCCTTGTGGCGTTTCGAAAGTCGTGATTCTTTATTCTGCATCGTCGAGCCATCGCGTCGTGAATGTCGTGTCATGATTCATCCGTCCAACCACAACCTAAGTTCGGAACTTTCCGGCGTTTCTTCCGCGCTTCGAACCTCATCATCTGGTATCAGAGCTGGACTCTGAATTCAGGTTTTTCTATCCAGTTTGATTTTTATGTTTATCATCGAGTCCCATAAAAATCATCAATATCTTATTGAGTGTTTTGTTTTCAGTTTTTTTCCGTTCTTCTTGAGTTTGTTGAGTCTTTAATCCAGAAAATCGTTCCAAAAAATTTTAAAAGTGTTTCTTTTGCTTAATTCTTATCCAAATTAAGTTTCTTTTGTTTTGTCGCGTTAGTGTCGAATTTTCGGATTTATATATAAAAAAAAAAATTATTTTCCGAAAATTCATCCATTGTTCAAAAAAAAAAAAAAAAAAAAAAAGTCATTCAAAAATTCAAGAACCACTTTCTTAAGTTTCTTTAAAATTCTTGATATTCATTTCCTTCCAAATCAATAAAAGTCGTTCTTGCTATTTGATGTCTAAATCCTCTACATTCTTGAATTTTTTTTAACGTCACATAAGGAATGGATTATGATCCGGGCTGTTTATTCCAAACTAGATGTTATGTGAATCACAAGGGGTGCAGTTTGGAGATTGATGGAAAGTGCTTTACTAATTTCGTTAGTAGCACCGTGGTTGAAAAATTAGGATTGCCCCTAGAACCACACTATAAACCTTATTGGATGTCGTGGATGAGTGAGTTTGGGAATTTCAAAGTAACCAAACAAGTTCTAGTGCCTGTTGCCCAGGGAAGGTATAGTGAGGATGTATGGTGTGATGTAGTGCCATTGAAATCTTATCATATTTTATTGGGAAAACCTTGGAGACGTAGGAGGGAGGCTGTTTATGATAAGAGTATGCACATATACCAATTCTTTAAGAAAGAGAAAACATGCATACTATATGAGTTGACATTAGAGGAAGCACTAGAAGATTCACGAATGGTAAGGAAGGAGAGTGAAAGGTGGTGTAATAGGAGGCATCGTGGGGATAAGGATATTGAAAAGAAGGAGGAGGAGTTTAAGTTAAAAATGGATAAACAAACTCCAAAATTTGATGAGGAGAAGGTGGAGTTGGGAAGCGAGGAATTGATTAGGAATGAAATTGTTGATGATAAGAGGAATGAATTAGAAGTTGGGGTAGAAGTTCAAAATTTGGGTTTTGAATTGATAGATCCACATTTGAATAGTGATGAGGTAGTGTGCGAACATGGTGATACGAATGTGGAGGTAGAAGATGTGGTTGAATTTGAAAGAAAAAAAATTGAAGAGGTGGATGAGCTAGAAAATCTTGAGTTAGAGGAAGTAACCGAGCTTGAGAGAAAAGAGATAGAGGGGGGTGAGCAAGAAGTTGCAAAAGGAGAACGAGGTGATGAGAAGGGCCTCATGGTTCAAATGGTGGAATTGACGGTGATAATTCATGAATACAAGGATCCATACCTTGTACCTCATGAACCTAACATTTCCCTTCCCACTTTATTTAATTTTGTCTTGCAGGTTAAATGTACTTGGAAATTTGGGCAACACCACCAATGGCTACAGGAGTTTCTACTTCAATCCATTCATGTAACCCAAGTTACAGGATACTATTGGTCATCCTTCTGGCATGGAAGCAATAATTTTTCGTTTGATCCAGGAGGTGAAGTGAAACAACAGGAACAAAGCTATGATTCGGGACGAATCATCCTAAAGAAGGAGGGTATGATGTGTTCCGGACCCTCGACAATTGGAGTCATAGCGGGCTTGACAGAAAGTTAAATATTCAAGTCAAATAAAAGTGCAGTCCAGTTAATCATGTTGGAATTAGATGCATAATATGTGTTTTTCGAGTAGAAATGGGCCACTAAGCAAAACTCATGGGCAAAAGCCCTTGAGCAGACTGATTTTATGGCCAAATTCCATCATTTGGGGCTTCAAAATAGCAAGTCAATTATGCAGACAGAAATTAGGGTTTTTGCATATTTTTATGTTAAATTTTGTTTTTAATTATTTGTTTGCCTATTTTAGAATTTTAGTCTAATTAGAATTCTATTTTGAGTCAATTAGCGGCTAGGTTATTTTACTTATTTATATTCATTTTCATTCATTGTAATTCAGACTTGAGACTTGATTTTGATATAAACAGTCTTTATTGAGGATTCAATAAAATTTATAGGTGGATTCCTATGTTTTTCGAACTTATCAAGAATATTTCTTGTGGCGTTCAAATACCGAACTTATCAAATATTTGCTAGAATATTTGTGGCGTTCAAATCAGAGACTTATCAAGGAGATTGGGCAAATCCTTGTGGCGTTTCGAAAGTCGTGGTTCTTTATTCCGCATCGTCGAGCCATCGCGTCGTGAATGTCGTGTCATGATTCATCCGTCCAACCACAACCTGAGTTCGGAACTTTCCGGCGTTTCTTCCGCGCTTCGAACCTCATCATCCTCACTATACCTTCCCTGGGTGATAGGTACTAGAACTTGTTTGCTTACTTTGAAATTCCCAAACTCCCTCATCCACGTCATCCTATAAGGTTTATAGTGTGGTTCTAGGGGCAATCCTAATTTTTCAATCACGGTGCTACTAACGAAATTAGTAAAATACTTTCCATCAATCGCCAAACTGCACCCCTTATGATCCACATAACATCTAGTTTGGAATAAAGAGCCCGGATCATAATCCATCCCTTATATGACGTTAAAAAAAAAACAAGAACGAAGAGGATTTAGACACCAAATAGCAAGAACGACTTTTATTGACTTGGAAGGAAATGAATATCAAGAATTTTAAAGAAACTCAAGAAAGTGGTTCTTGAATTTAGAATAACTCTTTTTTTTTTGAATAATGAATTTTTAGAATTAAATAAAAAAATAATTTTTTTTTAATAAATCCGAAAATTTGACATGAACGCAATAAAACAAACGGATCACGATTTGGATAAGAATTGAATAAAACAAACACTTTTGAATTTTTGTTGGATTTTTATATGGATCAAAAACTGAAAAATTTTACTGACACGAAGAACAAGAAAACTCAAACAATTGAAAACAAAACACTCAACAAGATATGGATGATTTTTATGGGACTCGATGATAAACATAAAAATCAAACTGGATAGAAAAACCTGAATTCAGAGTCCAGCTCTGATACCAGATGATGAGATTCGAAGCGCGGAAGAAATGCCGGAAAGTTCTGAACCCAGGTTATTACGGACGGTGGAATCTTGACCCGACAATCACGACGCGAAGATCGACGATGCGGATTGAAGAACCAAGATTTGTGAAACGCCACAAGGATCTGTCCAGCTTCCTTGATAAGTTTCTGGTTTTGAAAGCCACAAATATCCTAACGAATATTTGATAAGTTCGGGATGAACGCCACAAGATGGTAATCTTGATAAGTTCTATGAAATATAAAAGGAATCCACCTTTTAACGAGTAAAACACTCAAAATATTTATTCAATAATCAAAGTCTAAATTACAATGAATGGAAAGGAATATAAATAAGTAAAATAATCTAGCTACTAATTGACTCAAAATAGAATTCTAATTAGACTAAAATTCTAAAATAGGCAAACAAATAATTAAAAACAAAATTTAACCTAAAAATACGCAAAAACCCTAATTTCCGTCTGCATAATTGACTTGCTGTTTTGAAGCCCCAAATGATGGAATTTGACCATAAAATCAGTCGGCTCAAGGGCATTAGCCCATGAGTTTTGCTTAGTAGCCAATTTCTACTCGAAAAACACATATTATGCATCTAATTACGACATGGTTGACTGGATTGCACTTTTATTTGCCTTGAATATTTAACTTTTTTCCGTCAAGCCTGCTATGACTCCGATTGTCGAGGGTCCGGAATACATCACGAGTGTGGGTGGTAGTTTGTGGGGTGAGAAAAATAGGGGTAGATAGAGAGAAAGGGTAGAGAGAGAAGTTGAAAATGATATTAGAGTTTGGTGGGGTGCAGTGCGGTGCTGTGCAGTGCGGAATGAAGATAGGGTTGGGTAATTAATTTAATTTTATAATATTATTATTAATATTAAAATTTTAAAATTTAGAATAACTACCTTCTTTTAGTATAAAAATCTTAAGAATTAACTTTTTAAAATTGGTAGTTAAAATGTAGAGTATGATATAGTTTCCTCTCCATCATTTGAGGTGTCAATCTACTGAATTAATTTTTTTTTACGGAAATTTGTAATATTTCCAGAATTTCAAGATTCTTAAGTTTCCTTTTTATTCTTGTTTTCCAATTAATTTAGGGCTTTATTTTTAGATTTTTATTTATTTTCTAATTAGATTAGCAACCTGTTTGGTACCAATGAAAAATTGATTAAAATTTAAGTTAAAGTCAAATAATTAATTTTAAGCACACATTTTACAGTGCTCACAACTTTTCAGCAACACATTCCATCAACTTTTATCAAAATCTACTAAAAATCTAATTTTAATTTATACAAAAGAGGAGTTAGATTTATTTAGTTTCATAAGTAGATTATGATTTTTTTTAATTCTTGTAAAATATATCTAGATGTCTTTGTTTAAAAAAAGAGATTATTAATCTTAGATATTTTTTTCGCTTTCTTTTCATTATTTGTTGAAAAAACTTAAACTTATCAAAGATCCATCATCTTTAGGGCTTTCACCCTTAGAACTTATGAAATAATTAGACAACCTTTGTAGCATTCACCAATTCTCAGTTCTTGTCTTTGTATATTATTGGATCGAAGGTTTAACATACCTTAGGTCATTGATTCCTAAGGCCCTGTTCAAAATTATACCATCTACAAACTTGAACTTGGCTTTCTAGGGGGGATTCAATAAATCGTTCATAGGTTTCAAACTAATTCTTATACGAGTTTACATCATTTAGTATCAGAGATTGGCTCTAAATTCAAGCTCTTTGTCTATCTTTTTATCCTAGTTTGATTCTCGTGTGTCTTTCTTTTTAAGTTGTTCACATCTTGAATCATCCACATCATTTTTTTTTATCATTTTTCATTAAAAAATTACCATTCCGAAAATTCAAAAATAAAAAATCCGAACAAATTCAAGAACTACTTTCTTAAAATTCTTGAAAATTCTCGAATTTCTTTTTTCCATTGTTTTCCTTGGGCGAGAAAATAAATTATTTTTTGTCCACTAATATCTAAATCATCTTACTCATAGAATTATTGAAATTATTGGAAAAAAAAACTACATAAAGGGATGGATGATGATGATCAAGGATCTACTTTCCAAACTCAGTGTTTTGTGGGTAGTAAGGTATGCAGTATGACTATTGATAGGGAGCACATCTTTAATTTGACTAGTATCACAATGGTTGAAAAGTTGGAATTACCTTTACTACAACATCCAAGGCCTTAGACAATGCTGTTGAAGGAGTACTGTGGGAGATAAATATGACCAAGCAGGTTCTAGAGAATTCCACCTTCGGGTGATATAGTGATGAAGTATTGTATAATGTTGTTCCTATGGAGTCTTGTCATATCTTGTAGAGAAAACCATAGAGGGATGAGGGGATTGCAATTCATGATAGGAATACGAAGATTACAAGTTTATTAAGGATGAAAAATCAATCACTCTTGTTAGTTTAACACCAGAATAATCACTTGAAGATTAAAAGAATATGAATAAAGAGAGTGATCCATTATCTGAATTGAATGATCTGTTAAAACTTCTAGAAAATGATATCATTGCACAAAAAAGGGAAAACTATGGTTAAGTTACAAAGAGTGAGTGAAGAAGAGGTGCTCATGCATGAGAATGAAAAAATAGACTAGCAGGTCTGTGAGCATATCAGTTAACCTAGTCAACCTTGTCTAAATATGATGAATAATATATGTTTTTCAAGCAAAAATTAGCCAATGAGCGTAACTCAGGGACAAAACCCCTTGACCCCACTGATTTTATAGCCAAATATCATCGTTTGGGGTGTCAAATCGGTTATCTAATTATTCTAACGAAAATATGTAACATTTCCATAATTTCAAGATTCCTAAGCTTCATTTTTATTCTTTTTTTCCAATTAATTTAGGACTCCATTGTTAGGTTTTTATTTATTTCCAATTAAATTGATTTATTTAATTTCCTAAGTAGATTAGGAATTTTTTTTTTTTTTTAATTCTTGTAGGCTATATATAGACGCCTTCATTGTAACTTTAAAAAAAAAAATTGAATTTATTTTTGAGACATTATTAATCTAAGAGAGTTTTTCACTTTCTTTTCGTTCTTCATTAGCAAACTTGAATTTATCAATTATTCATCATTTTTGTGGCATTCACCCTTAGAACTTATCAAAGAATTAGACAACATTTATGATGTTCGCCAATTCTCGATTCTTGTCCCTGCATATTATTGAGTCTAAGATTTAATATACCTTAAGTTCTTATTCGTGAGAATTGATAAGTGTGTTTTACGTGCTTACTTATGTAACAATCCGAAAATTTTGACGTCATTTATTGTCCATTATGACGTAATAAAAGTATTTTATAATTTGTATAATTACTTTGGAATGTAAAGAAATAAAAAGTGTTTAATGAAAGAGAACCGAAAATATTAAATAAATAAAAGTTACGAAAAAAAATGTATTTTTATGCCTATCTTCCATAGACTCGTTTGATCACTCCCGACCTCATTTGATTACATATCATATATGTGCAGACAAGTTCTCGTAGTGAACTTTGAGAATATGAAAATGGTTTGTCATTCCGGCCAATGGATAGCCCTCGGTGAATTTTTAAAGTTAGGACGGTAAAAACGATTAACCCGAAAACTGTTTTGAGTTGCCAACTTTGGAAGGCCATAACTTTCTCCTCGGTTATCCGTTTCTTGCGACATAAATTGCAAAATAAATTAATCCATGAGTACTTTGAAATGTATCAAGAAACCAAGATTTGACTCCATTTGATACCTCAAATCTGAGCTCAAACTTGGCTGCATGAAACTGACGTTTGTGAAAATTCAAGCATGACATGGCACCTACCACTAGACACGGCTGCACCTTCTCTTTATCTCTAATTAGTCATCCAACCTAAGGGTTCCAACTCCCACCTCTTACTTTAATATATGTAGCCGACCTATTATTTAATTTCAAACAAGGAAGAATTCTACTAGAGCCAAGAGTTTGTTTGCTTATTATGCATTCAATTATCAGTATAAATAGATCATCATGGTGAACGAGTTCTTCACACCAAATTGAGCCAGATAACCGTAGGAAAAATATTGGTATTATTCCTTCAAATTCTCAAAATTCTAAAAGTAAAAGTTAGAATGCGGTTTTGAATCTTGTGTTAGGATCAAGACTTGTTAGTTTAATAACATGTTCTTGGTATCCTAAATAAAATTATGATTAGCTAAATATAGTAAACTCGTCAGCAATCCTAGAAACCAGGATTGGAGATGTTGAATCGACTGCAATTATCGATATAATGTATCGATACATGAAGCTTAAAGATGAACATGCATAGATACGTGTTCATGGAATATCAATACATCCTATAAGCAGAATATACAAAGATTCCTTTTAGGCACTTCTAGACTCATGTGAGTGGATATGTTTTATTATTTACTTGATTACGTGGTCTCATTATAATATTTAATATGATATTTTTATCGTGATATTATCATGACCTCGATATAAATCCAATAGTATTATCATCTTGATATTGTGATCTTATTATAAAGCCCATAACATAATTATATCGTCATGATCTCTTGATAAGTTTCCATATTTAATTTCCATATAATTGATATATTATTATTATTAATATATCTTGACATTCATATGATTAAAATAAAGAAGATGATTAAATATGTTATTATCACTATCTTGATACTAAAATCATATTTAAAAGATTAACATTGTAACAACCCGAAAATTCCGTACCCTAAATAATTTATTTAGATAGTTAGAATCAAGTTTTTCTTAGAGAAGAGACAATCTCACGTGTTGTATGACGAGATAATATATATAATTAATAAGAAAATGGGAGAGATTGATGTCATCAGTAACTTTGGAGACTAAATTGGCATAAAAGAAAGTTGTATGTGATGTTTGAACTCAATCGGATGGAATTTCATGGTTGAGGACTAAACTGAAAATTTTAGAAAGTCCTATGAATTACAGTTTTACCATTGTAATGAACATGACTTTGGAATCATTTTGTGGATTATATAGTGATCTTTGGCCATTACAAGTTATACCAATTTATAGTTCATGATGAGATCTAAGTATTGGTAACAAGTTTGATCACAATTAAGGTCAAGAAGTGCTTCAAAATATCGAGTTAAAGTTGCCTACTTGAAATGGTAAAAGTGCTGAAAAATCAAGAAATTTGACTAAGTATGGAAATCCAGTCAAACAGCCATTTTTGGACGAATGGTACGGGTGGCTTAATGATCCAATTTCTTTGCATGAATGATCGTTACGAAGCTTGAAGTATGAACTTTACAATGGTATAAAGATTGGTCAAAACGGAGCTCGTCTTGACCTTCAAATATTGACCCCGAAGGTTGCAACTTGAGATGAAAAAATCTAGGAGTTTTAGTATTAAAATAATAGGAAAATGGACACTTGGCATTCCCATATTATCACTTGAAGGACATGTTTGGCACATCAACATATTTTGGTCAGAAGTAATTATTTATCAAAATTTATAGGGCTTGGATGATAGAAAGGAAAAGTTTGGGGAATGAGTTCCAATTATACAAGGACCAAATCATGCTTTTATGGAAGTATAAGGGCTTGTTTTCATATATAAGATATATGTGCCTAGAAAGAACGAAATTTCAGCCCCTTCCTCCTCTTCAAGTCGGTGGAAAACAGAGAAAAGAGAGAGAGAGGCCGAGAGGAGGCGAAGAAAGAAATTGAGAGATGATGAAGAAGAATTAGAGAGGTCGAAGCCATGAAATCCTACCTAGTTGAGCAAGGAATGATTCTTTGAATCCCTATTCCAATTTTTAAGATAAGAAAAAAATATTTTCTTCATGTTTAAGTTTTAAATTAGAGTTTTGGATTGATTTATCAAGTTTGAAGTTAGTAGAGTTGAAGATGATTGAAACAATTGATTCTAGGAATGATTTAACCCCATTTCTCCTTCATTTTTCGGTGGAGACACAAGACAGGAACCATGGGCAGGCTGCTGGATGAAAAATGGAAGGAAAAAGGAGAAGAGGGGGAAAAAGATAATATGAAGGAAATTCTACTGTACCAAGAATACTAGTAGCATCGACAGATGCAAAACGAGAGGCTTCTAGTAGCCTTTCCCAGTTCTGGGCAGATTGTTCCAAAGAGAGAAACCCTCACTTTTGGATGGATTTTCTAGGTAAAACTTGGATTAAGAAGTAATATTTTAGTCTATTGAAGTTACTCTATCACTTGATTAAATAATTGTAGGTGTTATGACTCAAAATCATCTTATCTAAGTTAAAGGTGAGTGAAACTTGATTTGTGTAATATTGTGTCAAGTTTTTCATATTTTGTTGAAGCATTATCTTTAAATTTCAGATTCTTATATGTTTCTTATGGGTTATGATTGATTGGATAAACTATGTTTAAGATTAAAAGTTAAGAACACAATTGTCCTCTAAGTATTTGATGAATTGTTTGAGTAAAGCAACAATGATTTTGTTGAATTATGTTGAAGTTGTGCTATATTTTAGATGTTGGGAATTATATTTTAAGGATGATAACAAACATTAGATACATTTTGAATATGATTATTAGTGGAGAAATGGTTGGATGAAGGTTAGGAAGTATTAGAAGTTGAGCTGGGCAGAAAGTTTAAATGCTGTCCTTGATGTTCTAAGTGTTGTTTTTGATGTTTAATAATCTCAAATCATCACTTATTGATGGATTTATTCATGTTTGAAATCTGATTTCTAAGGGGAGAAATAGATTAAGAATTTAAATGAGATTATTTTTGATCCATTTAATGATTTATCATGCTTAGGATGTTGCAAGTATTAAAATTCAGGTTTATAGTTGATCTTGTTGAGTTGAATGAACTTAATACTTTTGAAGGAGTAAACAAAGTTTTTTAAAGGGGTTTTGAGGCTAAAGATGTTGTTGATCTTATGACTAAAATTTTTATTAGTTTAAGTTATATTCTATATTCAAAACTCATGTTTCAAAGTATGTTAAGATGTCTATAAAAAAAAAAAAAAAGTGTTTTCAAAATCTGCTGAAACTATTTGTTTGAAATGGTAGTTTGCAAGTGTTTTCAATATAAATTTTGAGATTAAGAGTTGTTAGACTTTATGTCTAAAGCATGTTATTGGTTTAAGTTAAATTATAAGTTAAATACACATGATTAGAAGGGTGTAAATAAGCATCAAAAGTAGTTTAAAAATCTAGCTTAGTTTCACATTCAAAAGACCACTTTATAAGTGTTGAAACATGGAAATTTGATGCTAATTGATGATGGACTTCATGCCTAAGACTTTCCATTAGCTTAGGTGTTGTTTTATGTTCAAAATACAAGATTAAGAGTGTGTTAAGATGTCATAAATAGACTTTGAAATTCTGTTGAGAATTCTCATTCAAAGTTATCACTTTACAAGTGGTTAAAAGTAGATGTTGAGGTGAAATGTTGTTGGACGTGATGATTAAAACTTGTTAAAGGCTTAAGTTATGTTTTATGTTCAAAACACATGATTAGAAATGTGTTAATAAGCACTAATTGTAGTTTACAAGGCTGCTGAAATTATTCAGTTAAAATGTTCCCTTGTATATGTTTAAAAAGAGAATTTGAAACTAAATGATATTAGACTTAATCTTGATCCTTTATGTGTTAAGCTAAGGATAAGATATTGTGTTTCAATATGTGATTAAATGTTATTATGTAAAGTCTTTCACATGATATTTGAAGAATAAAATTTCATCTCATCATTACAAGCATGCATGATCATTTCACATAAAAGAGCAAAGTATGTGTTTTCAAAATATGAAGAAATGATTATGTATAAGATCTTTCAAATGATATTTTCAAGAAAAATCATGAACAATTAAGAATGTCCCTGTTTAGGTCGTGGCATCTAGGGAGAAAGTCCATAATTGGTCACGGGCTGTGAGGTGCCCTTCGAGGGTAAGTATCTCATGAGACACCCTTCGGGGGTAAGTGTCTCTTTTATAAATATGCTAGCAAGCCCAAAGAAAGAATGCCAAGTCTTTTTGTACTTGGAGGCGTAAAAACACACCAACTATTTATGAATAGTGACCTTTTGTTGTAGCTACACATATGATGCTGGCGATGCACGACCTAATATGGGAAGAGCCCCTAAAGTAAAAGACAAAAAATGAATGAGAAAAGTGAAAAATATTCTCACTGTGCACATCACTTTTCAAAGAAGAAAGAAAGAAAGAAAAGAAAGAAAGAAAGCATGAGAAAATGAATAACATTATTACTCATGCATATCACCTCATGCATGACATTTATGTCATAAATATGAAATTGATTAATTAAATGTAGTTATATGGAAGTAAATGTTGTGAAGTGATTACAAATGATACGTTGGATTGACTATGATTTCTTATACTATATGATAATTGATGTTAAAAGTAGAAAGTAGTAAAAGAAGCAAATTGATAAGTGTATTTTATACACTTATTTATCTGTCAAAATTAGGATATTATTTTGTTTTTCTTGAATAAATTCTACTAATTAATTGTTGTTATTTATTATTATTTCAGATTTTATCCCAAAATCAAGAAAAATAAGAAATTGTAGCAAAACCCACATTTGGATGCTAATTGGAGCTAAATTGGACAATCGAGAGGCTAATGACATCAACGGGAAAGATGCAACGTGCCAAAGTAAAGAAATCAGAAGTTGAAGGACTGAAGAGCAAATTAAACATGAGGGAATAACTTGCAAATATACAATGATTGACTTGGATCACAAGACAATACTTTGAGTATTTTAGGAGTCAATTGGATGCAAGAAGAAGCCAAAAAGGAATGGAATATAATAAGAATATTACCATAAATTGATTACAACCGTACAAGATTCTGGACAGATTTCTAATCAGACTTTGAGACCTAATTTTAGGGTAGTAAACGTTTGAATTGGAAATATCCTATTTCAGGAATAATTGTAGTACTTTAAGTTATATTTCTAAAGCAATTTGAATCACCTCAATAAGATAAGGGAATAGAAAGATATGGTCAAAATACTGAACATTGTGCAGATACAAGAAAAGACTCGCGGGTTTGACGAATTTCTTTCCTTCTTCAACCAGGTCTCTTCACCAACTACATAAGAAACATGTCTTGCACGAAAATAAGACTTTGTCTCACCTAAGAACATCATAATTTTGGGATTTCAACATCAAATTCTTGGGAGATTGGAGAAGCCGACTGGAACCAAAAGAAAGGGGCACGACTGGACTAATTTTGGTGGTGCAAGATGATGTTAATTCATAAATTCTTCAAAATCAGGGTTTTATTTTCATTGTTTATTGATTTTTCTTTCAAGAACATGAGTAGCTAAATTTAATATTGGGATTGATGATGTAGATTTAATATTTCCAGTTTTAATTTCAATTCTCCAGTTGGGATTTTATTATTTTCATGTATTGATTTTACTATATTTTTTATACTTGAATTAATTGGCCACTAATTCATGATTTAATGGTTGTTTTCAAAATCCGAGAGGTGAGTTAACAATTAGATCGTTTAGTAAAATCGGGGCAATTTCAACAAAAAGATAGAGATGTGAATTTGTGGTTGCTTGTGATTATTTATGAATTCCTAGGTAATTTAATGCATTTAGTTAAGGAGAACTCTGACCCGCTGTAGAAATACATGGTTGAATTAGTTAAATAAGCCTAATTTAAACTCGAGAAAAGTAAATTAGATACATGTGTGAATTCGATCAAATACAATTTTAGAAAACAACTTGAGATGCGAAATTACGCTAGAATATTATTTCGAAGTCATTAGTCCCAATAGTTCTTTATTGTTAAGAAAACTCATCGTTCAATTTCTCATTTTTATAGCTTAATTTAGTTGCTTTAGTTTAATTTTCTATTTCTTAGTTTTTGGAATTGTTAGTTTTATTAATCTCTCAATTTATTGTCTTTTTGGAATCGTTTGCGTTTTATTTTCTTAGTTAGTGTTTGCTTTAGTCTAGGAATTCTCTTTATCTAAGTAAATCGATAGCAAAAACATAGTCCTCGTGGGATCGTCAACCGGGACTCAAAAGTCTACTTTACTACTTGTTAACGATATCGTGCACTTGCGATAATCAAACCAACAAGTTTTTGGCGCCGTTGCCGGGGACTATTTTGATTTGTTGTTTATTTATTTTTTAGTTTTAGTATTCTTAGCTTTTATATTTAGTTTGCCTTTAATTTTTAGTATTTTGATTCACAGTAAACAAAAACAACCAAAACATCAAAAAAATTCAAAAATTTTCTTCTTGTCCTTTTATACTCCGTTCGCAAAGGGGAAATATATTACATTTCGAACCTGAAATTGAACAATTATATAGGGGACGACTTAGGGAACAACAAAATCTAAACCAGATGGCTAATCCTCTTAATCCAAATGAAAACCTTGATCTTAAGCTCAATGCCGCTACAAGAGCTTTTGCCCAAAATGCAGCACCACAAAACAATCAAAACAATTAAGTTCATGAACCAAACGTACATGATGACAACGTAGGAGACCTTCCTATGGGTCAATTCTTGACTCCTGTTGCCACTGCAAACCGTTCTAGTATATTATATCCGCCTTTTGGAAGGAATGACTTCCAATTAAAAGCAGATTTAATAGACTTTTTAAGTAATAATCTCCATTTTTTTGGAAAGGCACACGAGGACCCCAACGCACATGTTGCAAGATTTGGGAGAATGTGCCAAAATTTCCAATTTCAAGGCATAAACGATGATGCCATTCGTTTGAAACTATTTCCTTACACTTTAAGAGATAGTGCATTAGAGTGGCTTGATTCTGAGCATGGACTTAGTATAGCTACATGGGATGACTTAGTTAGGAAATTCTGTAACAAATATTTTTCACCTGCTAAAATAGCTAAACTAAAATTGGAGATATCTAATTTTCAACAACTAGATGTTGAGAGTTTTCATGAATCTTGGGGTAGATTTAAGGATCTTCTTAGAAAATGCCCTTATCATTGATATAACAAAGGCCTTTAAGTGCAGTACTTTTACACTGGGTTGTCACCACAATGCAAATCCATGGTGGACTCATCTGCTGGTGGATCAATTACCAATAAAAGTGTCAACCAAGCATGGGATCTGGTCGAACTCATTGTAAAAACACATCATGTTCACATCTGAAAGAGCTGTGCAAAAGAGAGTTGCTAGAGTTCATGATGTAGATACACTGACCAACACAAATGCGCAACTTGCTTCGCTAACAAAAAAGGTTGATATGTTGTTTTCATCACAACATCAAGGAGTTCACACTATTCAATCACAGGTAGTATGTGAAAATTGTAGTGAGAACCATTCAACCGAAAATTGCATGATGTTGACTTCGACAGAGGAGCAGACTAATTTTGTCCATAACATTCATCAACAACAGAATAACCCGTATGCTCCTACTTACAATTCAGGTTGGAGACAATACCCTAACTTCAAATGGTCTAACAATGAGAATGAGTTTAACCAACCAATGCAGGAGAGAAGACCAAGTTTGGGGGAAATGTTTCAACAACACATACAGAAGAGTGATAAAATGTTTGAACTGCATCAAGCAACCATACAAAATCATTGTGCTGCACTTAAAGGGCTTGAAAATCAGATAAGCGAAATTGCTCAAAAACTGTCTGAGCGAGCACCTGGAACACTCCCAAGTAACACAGTTAAAAATCCAAGGGAGCAAGTCAACATGATCTCTGCAGTAGAGATGGCAAAAATCTACACTTCAGCTTCTGAGGTAGCTGTTGAGGATGAATCATACATTCCCACAGAGGAATATTTTCCACCAAATGGATATGTACCTCTAATCCCTTTCCCTCATAAACTCCTAAGAAATAGGATACAGAAGGATGTTCAGGCTATCGCTACCAAAAGTGATGTGCAATTTCCTGAAATACATGAGAAGATGCATGAACAGAGGGAAAAGCTGATGGAAAATGAAGACAAGGATATGGAGACAAATGAGATATCAAATTCAAATTGTCAAAATGATGTTGGAAAATCAAAGGAAGAATCTCAATCGCCTGTAAAGACCTATGTCCCACCAGTCCCATTCCCCCAACGTCTGTAAAGTCACAAAATGGATAAGTAGTTTAGTAAATTTCTGGAAGTATTTAAGAAAATGCATATCAAGATACCATTTGCAGATGCACTGGCCCAGATGCCAGCTTACCTCGATTTTATGAAAGAAATGATTTCTAAAAAGAGGAAGTTAAGAGAATTTGAGACTGTGTCTTAACTGAGGAGTGCAGTGCAATTCTGCAAAATAAACTACCTCCAAAACTCAAAGATCCAGGGAGTTTCTCTATCCCTTGTGTTATTGGCAATTTCAAATTTGATAGAGTTTTATGTGATTTAGGGGCAAGTATCAGTTTGATGCCTCTCTCACTTTACAAGAAACTTGGATGTGGAAACCCAAACCAACCAAAATCACATTACAACTGGCTGACAAATTTGTGAAGCATCCATATGGTGTCATTGAGGACATTTTAGTTAAAGTGAATAAATTAATTTTTCCAGTAGATTTCGTGATTTTGGATATTGAAGAGGATAGTCAAATGCCACTTATCTTTGGTAGACAATTCCAGGCCACTGCTTTGATAGATGTTGAAAAGGGGGGAGGTGATCTTAAGGGTTCAAGATGAGCAAGTGACTTTGAGCGTCTCTCGACATCCTAATAAATACTATCAATAAGAAATTTTCTTCAAATTGGAGAAAGTGGTACAAGAACTTGGTAATAATTTGAAGCAAGAAGAAAAACCAGGTGGCACTCAGATCTGCAATCAAGAATTCAAGAAAGTACGCAAAAAATTTGAGAGATGCAAATCAGGAAATTGCAAGGAGTGCAGGGCATCAAGAGCATCTTTTAAGCCACCAAAAGAAAGTTTGCAAAAAGTCGGGCTTTATACTATAAACGGAGCGCTTATTGGGAGGCAACCTAATTTTCTATCCCTTTTATTTATTCTTGCTTTATTTGTCACTGTAAATTTTTAGGTAGTATTTGCATTTTTTCTTTTTGGAGTTTTTGAAGTTAGCATCCCTAGCACCAACCTCTTTGATTTGATTTTCAAGTGTATTTTTAGTTCTAATTCATACATCATCCATGAGCTTACAATTTTGCATCACATTGTTTTAACCTCATTTCTTTTATCACAGCAAAAAGCAAATCATAGGCATGATTTTGCACACTTTAAGGAATTATGTGTGATAATTGTAATGTTCATGATGGTCGACCATGTTTGAAAATTCAAAATTTTGCTATGTTTTAGTTGGGATTGTTGGTGTTGATTTATTTCAATTTATTAATGATTTGTATGATTCTAATGTTGTTTATCTTTTACTTGCGAGGAACACACTACTTGTAACACTTCCAACCAAGCATGGAAACAGAAGAAAAGGGTCGAGATCATCAAAGTTGGATCAAAACGAAGCCTCAAGTTATCACATCACTCCTCTAAACCTGGGAAGTACTTAACTTCTCTTTTATGTATTGTTATTAATTGATATATCTTTTCTTTTACATTAAGGACAATGTAACTTTCTAGTTTGGGGGGTGGTATCGCGTTTCTTTATTTTGTTCATTCGATACCTTATTTTTGGGATTCGTATAAAAAAAAAGAATATATTGAAAACTTTGTTGACATGTTTATTGCCTAGGATGAGTATGAATCAAATTTTGCTCTAGCTTGAATTTTGGACAACATGAAAACATGAATTTTATGAACTAGTTATCACTTCCTAAGTTTCATCTACATTGCGCACATAGCCATTAGTGGATAAATACTCGTATAGGGATTTTTTTAACACGTGTGGGGCAATTATTATGCACATTTAATATAGGAATGACTATTAATCCCTAAACTTAGATCTAGAGGCATCCCAGCCTTTAAAACTTATAATCTAAACTAGCTCAAGAGCAATTTGGGGGTGGGAAGAAGTGGTGAAGGTAGGCTTGAACTTTTAATGATCTGTAGTTCCTGAAAAGTTTCATTGGTTGAAGAGGTCTTGGTCAACGGGTATAAACCACTGCCAGCATAAAAATAGAAAAATGCTGAATGTCTTATTCTGCTCTTCAAAAACCTTTTTGACTCAAGTAATTAAGTTCGAGAGGTCTTTCAAACCTGGTGCCCTAAAGTCGTCTGGCTTGGGAGTCACCGATCTAAAGCTCACTAAAGGGGTCATATAGAAAGCAAGTATGAAAAGTTCTGCACAAAGATGGTAAAGACATGGATATAAACAGAAAAAGTCGTCCATAAAAAAAAAAAAATATATATATATATATATATATATATATATATATATATATAAATGGTATAAGCTTGTTGATTGAGACTTTGATACTAAAGGCATGGATTAGGGAACCGCTTACCACTGATTGTTTGGGCAGACTTAGCTAATTCTGACCACCTGGTGTAGAAAATGCAAATTTTTGATGTTTAGAAATCGCATGAATAGAAGGAACCTTGGGGTTTGAAAGAAAACCAGTTAGTTGTGATCATCCATAAGCGATGCAAGGAAAATCATTAAATTCATTAGAGTAACCACATGGAATTCGGGCTTGATTGTGCATAACAAGCAACACAGTGTTAGGTCTATCCTTTGCATCAGTAGAAGTTTGATATTGGCTATCACATACACAATTTGAAAATTTGGTATGAGATAACTAGAAACTATTTTACTGTGTTGTTCATAATTCTTGCTCAAAGGGTGAACTCATTTAGACTATTGAGGCAGTTGGTATACATGATGACAAATTATTTTTTATTATTTTTAATTTGTAGTTTAGTTACGTTATTCGAGGACGAACAAATACTCTAGTTTGGGGGGGCTTGATAAGTGTATTTTATACACTTATTTATTTGTCAAAATTAGGAAATTATTTTGTTTTTCTTGAATAAATTCTACTTAATTGTTGTTATTTATTATTATTTCAGGTTTTATCCCAAAATCAAGAAAAATAAGAAATTGTAGCAAAATTCACATTTGGATGCTAATTGGAGCTAAATTGGACAATCGAGAGGCTAATGACATCAACGAGAAAGATGCAATGTGCCAAAGTAAAGAAATCAGAAGTTGAAGGACTGAAGAGCAAATTAAACATGAGGGAACAACTTGCAAATATCTAATGATTGAATTAGATCTCAAGACAATACTTTGAGTATTTTAGGAGTCAATCGAATGCAAGTAGAATCCAAAAAGGAATGGAATATAATAAGAATATTACCATAAATTGATTCCAACCGTACAAGATTCTGAACAGATTTCTAGTCTGACTTTGAGACCTAATTTTAGGATAGTAAACGTTTGAATTGGAAATATCCTATTTCAAGAAGAATTGTATTCATTTAAGTTATCTTTCTAACGAAATTTGAATCACCTCAATAAGTTAAGGAAATAGAAAGATATGGTCAAAATACTGAACCCTGCGCAGATACAAGAAAAGACTCTCGCGGGTTTGACGAATTTATTTCCTTCTTCAACTAGGTCTCTTCACCAACTATATAAGAAACATGTCTTGCACGAAAATCAGACATTTACCTCACCTAAGAGTATCATAATTTTGGGATTTCAACGTCAAATTCTTAGGAGGTTGGAGAAGCCAATTGGAACCAAAAGAAAGGGGCACGACTGGACTTATTTTTGTGGTGCAAGATGATGTTAATTCATGAATTCTTCAAACTCCGGGTTTTATTTTCATTGTTTATTGCTTTTTATTTCAAGAACGTGAGTAGCTAAATTTAATATTGGGATTGATGATGTAAATTTAATATTTCCAGTCTTAATTTCAATTCTCACGTTGGGATTTTATTATTTCATGTATTGATTTTACTATGTTTTTAATGCTCGAATTAATTGGTCACTAATTCATGATTTAATGGTTGTTTTCATAATCCGAGATGTGAGTTAACAATTAGATCGTGTAGTAAAATCCGGTAATTTCAACAAAAAGATAGAGATATGAATTTGTGGTTGCTTGTGATCATTTATGAATTCCTGGATAATTTAATGCATTTGGTTAAGGAAAACTCTGACCTGCTGTAGAGATACATGATAGGATTAATTTGAACTCAAGAGAAGTAAATTAGATACATGTGTGAATTCGATCAAATACAATTTTAGAAAACAACTTGAGATGCGAAATTACGCTAGAATATTATTTCGAAATCATTAGTCTCAATAGTTCTTTATTGTTAAGAAAACTCATCGTTCAATTTCTCGTTTTTATAGTTTAATTTAGTTGTTTTTAGTTTAATTTTCTATTTTAGTTTTTGGAATTGTTAGTTTTATTAACCTCTCAATTTATTGTCTTTTTGGAATCGTTTGCATTTTATTTTCTTAGTTAGTGTTTGCTTTAGTCTAGGAATTCTCTTTATCAAAGTAAATCGATAGCAAAAACCCGACTCAAAAGTCCACTTTACTACTTGTTAACGATATAGTGCACTTGCGATAATCAAACCAACACAAATGTAAGAGAATAAGTAAATGATGCTTGTATGATATCAATCTCCATGAAATTTGTTATTATGATTGTATTGAATATGATCTTTAGAGTTGCTTGAGTTGGTTAGCAAACTAAGTTTGCTATTCGAATGCTCAAATTATTACTTTAGGAAATGATGGAAGTTAACGTTAAGAGGTAAAGTGTATGATTTATATTCATTCATGAAAATGTGAAAGTTTGACAAGAAAGTAATGAGAAGGGCAGATGTTTATATGACTCCATACACTTTATGTTGAAATTAACCTCTTATTACATGTATCAAGTTTTATTCACTGAACCATGTGGTTCACAGTTGTTTCACATCTTTTTTTATAGGAAATGGAGCATTAATTATTGTAGAGGGGATTCCTTATGAAGATTGTCAGCCGAGAATGAAGAGTACTTTTTGGTAACCAAAAGAGAGGAAAGATTAAGCCTTTTTGTCCTTTAAACTATTTTGTAATAAAGTTTTATTCTTCTAGTATTTAAAAGTTAAATACCGTTTGAAGCTCGATTTTGAGATGTATAAGTAGATGTTTATGAAAATAAATGGGCCTTGTATTTTAAAGTTCCACTTAATGTTTAAGTATCATTTTTATGAAGCATTGAAACTATTTTTATTTGATTGTTATTAAAAGGTTAAATTCAAAGTAAGGATGATGATCTTAAATGTTTAACAGGGTAAACTTATTGTTTAGAACAATTTAATTGGTTCTAAACAAGTTTAGAAAGAGTTTTTAGTAAATGTATTAAAGCTGCCATGTTTCTGAAAGTATGCTACTAATAGTCATCAGCAAAAAAAAAAAAAGCTTGTATTTTGGGGTCGTTACAAACATCATGTATCGATACATGAGGATTGAAAGAAGTTCCTACTCTCTAATGTATTGATACATTGTATTGATACATGAGATACCAAATCATTACTATTTGGATGTTTAAAGGACGTATTGTTCTTGTTTACGTGATCTTAGACTTGTTAATATGATAAAGATAATAAATTGATATGTGATCTACTTGACACAATACATGGTTATATCCATTTGACTTGACTTGAGAAGATGAAATTAAAGTAAATTTAATATTACTTCAATCTTGATTATATAAGAATTAACTTGTCTATTTGAACTCATGAACATATGAACTTGTCTTGACTTGACTTGGTTGACTTGTACTTGATTATGTGATCTTAAATACTACTTCATGAAATGTGTCCATTATGCATTGCATAAAAAGGGATTTTCATGTTTTTCCTGATGCATAGAAAGGAACTTTTTGCATTACAGTCATACTATATCCCGCTTATTAAAACGCCTATGGTGCTTTTCTTGATATACGTGCCACGGAGTCCAGTAATTAGATCATGATAGGGTTACGCTTGTTAATGAATTTTAGGGATCTCGGCTCCCTGTTTGAAACCCGTGATTTAGAAACCACGCTTGTAAAAGAACTCGTGGAATAAAATCCACTCTTGAACTCGGGGTTACATTCCCTGCTTGTGCGAGCTCGGGATTGTAGTTGATTTGTAATATGGACCCCTTTAAAAGTCATGCTCCCTTGAAAATACATACCTTGCATAAGTCTTGAATATATGAGTTTGACTTGATTATATGAACTTGACTCGATTTGATTAATATGTAAATGCATATAAACTTGATTATATTATCTTGGCCCGGCTTAAATATATGTCGTCTCGACTTGTCTTGTCTTGTCTTGATTATATGACTTGAGTATAGGAATTAACTGGTTTAAATATGTAAGACTTGTATTTATATTAATCTTAATTATATGAAGTTTAGCTTGACTAGAATATGTGAATTTCAATTGATTTGAATACATGGAATTGACTTGATTGGATTGGATATAACTCGAAATACATATAATCTAAATTGACTTGACTTGGGACTGGACTTGATTTGGATATAGGGCTTAACGTGAATATAGACTTAACTGATTTAATAAGTAAATCTTCCACGAATCTTGAATAAATGAGATTGACTTGTCTATGTGCAATAGCACATGTGCACCATACTCCACTCACTGGGCAAGTATATACTCATTCCACGACATCTCTTATATTTTAGGTAATAATAGAAATGAAAAAGGGATTAGCGAGGATCTTCATATGTTGAGACACATAGTGCTGCAGTAGGTGACGACCTGTGAGTGTTGGACTTACCGAATAAGGTCTTGTCTTTGAACTGTCAAACTCGTTATTTTATTATTGTTACTTTTTATCTAAAATATTTTAAAGCCAAGATCTTATATTAAAAGCCTTAGCGTCACTTTTAAAATTGTTGGACTTTCTTGTGAAATAAAGTGATTTTGAAATCTCAGTCAAGTGACATCATTTATGTCACTACTTTAAGAAAAAAAATGAAAATATTTCTGCTATATGTTTTATGCGCCACGTGTTGGCATCGAATTTGAAAATAAATGAAAAAATCGGCCGTGCGCCGCAACTTATATATCTAAATTAGAACGATTTATTATCAATCTTGAATAATTACTAAATAATGGTGTGTTATTTGTTTACATTGTAGAAATATTCCCAAGACCATAAGAGTGAAGCAGTGAAATGGAATAATGCACATTTGGATGACATTTCGAGTTAAAATGGACAAAATGGATGTTGATGTCATCCACCGAAAATTCCTAGAAGAGCTAAGTGGAAGAAATCAGAATTAGATGGCTTAATTGAAGATGGATTGAAGTTTGAAAGAAGAAGTGAAGTGTTTTGAAAGTTCAAGGACTAAATTGTTGCAATCAAAAGTTGAAGGACCTACGCGCAAATAAAGTTTAGAGACCAACTTAAATGTACCAGAAAAGATGGAAATTTCACTGGAAGAAATGAACCGTGCGGTCATGCCAAACCTATCAAGGGCTGCATGACCATAAGCTATTTCAACATAACCACTTTTGGTTCAATTACGCAGCCACCAACGTTTATGTTGCGTGGAAACACAATTGTCCGGCCCAGTGGGAAAAGGCCCATGTACATTTTCAAGTTGTGTTTTACCTAGGTTTCGGGAAAAAGATATATATTGGACTTTTCATCCCCGAGAAGGGGAATTTTGCACACATATTCAAGAGGCAAAATTCATCTTCATACGTGGAAGATCATTAAAGCTTATTAGAGGCAAAGGCATGAGGATTGAAGATCAACACGTGGAGGCTAATTCTTCGTGCAAGAGTTCTTTCACTTGTTTATTTCATATGCTCATGATGATGTTCTATTTATTTATTCATGTTTTCAATCCCAAAGATATGAATAACTAAACTATTTTTTGAGATTAACAATGTAGCGTAGTTTTCTGCTTTTAATTACATTGTTCAAGTTTTACATATTGATTGCATGTGATGGTTTTATTTTTTGATTAATGTGTGAATTAACTGGCCACTAATTCATTGAGTTAATGGGTTGTTTTCATAATTCGAGAGGAGTGTAAATGACCAAGATCTAGGAATAAAACCCGGTAATTGAACGACCGATAGAGATATAAGTTTGTTGTTATTACGATCATAAATTGAGTTCTTGTATTCAATGCACCTAATCATTACAATATGTTGTCTAGAAACACAGTTGACTAAACCCGAGAGGGGAATTTCAAATGCATAAATGAACTCAATCGATCACATTAGTAGATTAAAACTTAAACGATGGAATTAAAAATATTGACTAAGTGAAATCATGAAATCCCAACTTTTCATTCATTGATTAGAAGAACACATTTGTTTTAGAGTTTACTTGCTTGTAGTTTAATCATTTAGTTCACCATTTTCTCATTATTGTGTCATTCAAATATGGTGAAAATTAGAATAAGTTCGATAATTGATCATAATCCTTGTGGGATGATAATCCGGACTTTTTGTCCACTTTATTACTTGGATGCAATATCATACACTTGCGATTAGCACACATCAAGTTTTTGGCGCCGTTGTCGGGGATTATTGATTATTATCGATATATTTTAATTTTTTCTTTAATTTGAATTACTTTTCCCACTTTTATTTTTATTTCTATTATTTTAGTTAATGTTAAGGAGATCTAAGAATTGTGATTTACTTCCTTTTGATTCAGAAATCGAGCGTATATTGAGACAAATGCGTAAATAGCAGCTGAAAGCAATTCAGCAACTTAATTTGAGAATGGCAGCAAACGGGGTTCCAAATAACCCCATTATTCCTAACAATCCTTTGATTCCTAACAATCCACCAAATGTGGTACTTGAGAAACAGCCTCAAGTTTGGGGAGCACAACCATTGAGGGAATACATGATCCCGCCTGTGAGGAACATCATGACTTGCGTGGTACCGCCAGATATACCAGCTAACATTTATGAGATCAAAACTTCATTGATTTCATTGACCCAATAGTCAGAAATATTACATTGACTACAATTCACTAATATCTCGCGATGTGAGATATCCCCGCAAGTGCACGGGTCGTGAGAAGTAATAAAATGGACCTAGGAGTCCGGATTATCGTCCCACGAGGACTGCTATTAATTACCGAAAATTTTAGTTCTACACTTTATTTGAACGAACAAATGAATTTGAGGTTTTAAACTAAAACTAAAGAATTTAAAATTGGAGAATTGTTTTGTTTTCAAATACGATTGTAAAGTAGTTGGGATTCACGAATTCACATAGCTAATTAAATCAATTCCAATTCCAGTTTTATTTCCTAAATTTGCATTCGGTTGAATTCACTAATTTAAATTGAAATTCCTCTCTCGAGTTTAAATCAATTCTACCTAAATAAGTCAACCATGTATCTCTATAGAGGGTCCGAATATTCCTTATCTAGATGCATAATACACAATAATTCACACACGACCGCAGTAATAACAAAAGTATATCTCTATCTCTCGTTCAATTACGTGATTTATTACCTAGATCTATGTTATTAACTCACCTCTCGGATTATGAAAATAACACATAAAATCATGAATAAGTGGCCAGTTCATTCATGCATTAAACACAATAATAAATCAACACATTCATTAAAGCGTTAAAACAAGAAATATGGAATTAAAATAATTAACTCGGCTACATCGTTCATCCCAACATCAAATTTAGCTACACATCATATTTAAATAGAAAAAGCAAAATATAATGACGTTCATTGAAAATAACAACGAAGAATGGAAAGATTGCACCAATTATCAATTCTTCAAGTATCTTCAATTCACGCCCCTCTGCGATGTTTGAATCTCCAAGAATTTGAATTAAAATATCTGTTGTGGCTCGTTCTATGGAGAGGCAAAGGTTTTTAGTTTCGTGCCTCACGTGTTGTATATATAGGTTTTGGAGAAAACCTAGGTCAAAAAGCCCAAAGCCTGTTAAAAATCGCGAAAGAAATTTGATCTGCGACCCAATCGGACAAGCGCGCGATCGCGCATGCGTATGGCCGGCGATCGCGACTTCATCTTTCCTTCAGATGTGTAAGTTGGTCCCTGACTTTTAATTGCACCTTCAATCCTCAACTTTCAATTATTGCAATTTAGTCCCCAAACTTTAACTTCTTATCAATTTGCACATTCAAGCTCTTAATTCATTCAATTAGGTCCTCCAACCTCTGATTTGTTCATTTGAGCACCATGAACCTTCCCGGTTGACGTCACAAATCTATCACTTGCTCAATTAAGCTCCAATTAACATCCAGTATTGCCCTTTTTTCCATTAATTGCTTCATTCTTCTTCGATTGTGACATTTTCTACAAAGTAAACAAATAAAAACAAATTAAATAGCATATATTCTAAAACGCTAATAATTTATTCTAATTTAGACGTACAAATAAGTGTATAAAACACACTTATCAACTACCTTCTGAAGATCTTCATGCACATTTAAGAGCTTTTCAAGAAATCTGTGACATGCAGTGCATGGATGGAGTTCCAGCAGAAGCAGACAAGATGAAGCTATTTTTCATTCTCTCTTGCATACAAGGCTAAGGTGTGGTATTACTCTTTTCCAGCTAACTCAATGATGTTACGGACTATATTGAGTTAAAAATTTGTGGATAAGTTCTTTCCACCGGGTCGAATGTTAAAGCTAGGGAGGGAAATATTGGCCTTTATTCAATAGTAAGGAGAATCAATATTTGAAACTTGGGAGAGATTTAATAAATTGCTCAGGCAGTGTTAGACACATAGCATCTCTAACTGGATATTGCTTCAGCAGTTCTACAATGGTTTGACTTATGAAAAAAAGAGGCATGCAGATTCAACTCCGGGTGGATCATTGATGGATTTGACTTATGAGGAGGCTTCAGAAATTTTCAAGAAAATGACAACTAATAGTTACCAGTGGTATTCAGATCGAGCAATGCAAAAGAATGGGGGAACTCTTGAAGTAGATGGACTCACTAAGATGAATGCAAAAGTTGATGCTTTGGTAAATAGATTGGACAGTTTGGGGAAGCAACCATTTCATGCTGTTCAAGAAAATCAAGTTTGTGATATTTTTTTTGAAACTCTTGGTGTTAACGAGTGTCCTACTACACTTCAACATCAGACAGTTGTGGAGCAAGCAAATTAATTGGGGAATAATCAAATGCAAAAGGACCATATTCTCAAACTTACAACACCGAGTGGAGGAAACATCCCAACTTTTCATGGTCAAATAATCAGCATGTTCAAAATTCGCCAAGTTTTCAACAACAACAACAATAGAAAAAGTAGCAATAGGTTCAAATGACACTAAAGGAGAACATGGATATGATAGTGCAGCTTGTAAAAAGTTAACAAGCTATCCTGCAAACTCAGCAGGAAAAAACAAAAGAGCTGAAGAATCAGGTAGGTCAGTTGGCAGTGAAAAAGATAGAAAGACAACCTAGACAATTGCCTAGCAATACTTAAATCAACCCAAGGGAGAATGTTTGTACAATTACTACTCGAAGTGGGATTCAGTTGAAAGTAATTAGAATGGAGAAATCAAACCAAGTTGTTAAGGAAAAGAAAGAGGAGAGTCCAAAGGAGAGAAATCAATTTGAAGAAGGTTAGAGGACCACAGTAGAGGAGAAGAAAGTAAAACAGAAAGTGAAAGTTTATGTCCCCCCTATTCCATATCCTCAAAGGGCGAAAAGAATAATGAAGACCATCAGTTTTCCAAATTTATTGAGATGTTGTGGAAGTTGCATATCAAAATTCCTTTCATTGAGGCAGTAAAGGTGATCCCAAGATATTTAAAGTTTTTTAGGGAGGTGATGGCAAGAAAAGAAGGCTTGAAGATTGCGAGATGGTATCTTTAAATGAAGAGTATAGTGCAATCCTTCAAAATAAGCTACCCCCAAAATTGAAAGATCCATGGAATTTATCTATCCCTTGTTCAATTGGTAATTTAAGATTTAACAAAGTTTTGTGTGATTTAGGATCAAGCATTAATTTGATGCCTCTCTCTGTCTACAGGAAATTGAACTTGGGAGATCCTAAACCGAAGACCATTATGTTGTAGTTAGCTGACAGATCCATCAGATATTCATATGGGGTAATTGAAGATGTGCTAGTAAAGACTGATAAATTTGTATTCCCAGCAGACTTTGTAATCTTGGATATGGAGGAAGATGAAAAGATTCCATTGATCTTAGGGAGGCCATTTCTAGCAATTGCACGGGCGTTGATTGATGTTCAGAAAAGGGAAGTGATATTTAGAGTGGAAGAAGATAAGGTAACATTTAACCTTACACAAAATCCAAAAAGGGAGACATTTTCTCAACAACACATCTTGAACCACCTTGAGGAAATCTATCAAAAGTCGAGGTTTAGACTCAAAACGGAGCGCTTGTTGGAAGGAAACCCAACATTATATCATTTTCATTTTTTATGCTTTCTTTAATGTTTTATTAGTAACTTAGGATTTAATTGCTTTGTTTGTTTTTGCTGACATCATAGAGTTATCATTTTTCTTTACCTTGCATATTTGCTTCACATTAGGGAGTTATCACAAGCATGTTCATTGTTTGAATGGTTAGAACATAAATTCCATCATAAATTTTTGACCTTATGGTTGAAAGCACAAGTAGATGCATATTGTCATTCACAAGCATGTTCATTCCATTGAAATTTTTTGTCTCCATTGCATGCTTGAATTGAATTGTTAAATCAAAAACTCATGCATGAAACTTTAGTTCATGATATGAATCAAGCATAAGTGAGTGAGCACATTGATAACAAAGTGTTTTTAGGAAAAAAATCGAGTTTGAATTTCAAAATTGGCATAGAAAACATTTTCAGTCGGAGACCTGCGCGGCCACGCCATGTCACTTGGTGGCTGGGCGTTATTTATTAAAATTGGCAGAACCTACAGCGTTTAACCACGGGCAACCAAAAGTCCTTCTTCACGGCCGCAAGGTTATCTATAGCAAAATTTCAGTAGCCTTAAACATACAAAGGCAATTCTTTCAAATTCATAACTCTCAAACTCGTTTTCTCCCCCCCCCCCCCCCAAGTTCACCTCAACACAGCATATCACTTAATTTGCATTCATTCACATGGAATTGAACATCACACAAGTTTGCATCATATTCCAATCTTCCAAAAGGTATGAAATTCTTCTTTACTTTACAATTTTGCAAATTTTTAGGGTTTTCTCACTTTTATGGAGATTTTGGTTCGTTGAATGATTGACTTAGTGAATAGGCTAGTATTTTGTGATGAATTGATTGTGAAACTTAGGTCAAAACTTTGGGATGACTTCATGCCTCAAATTCTATCATTTGTCTTTCTATTTTAAAATGTACACCATGTGTTTGTTAAAAAGTCTAAGTGAGACTTTCATCAAATTTTTGCAAAATCTTTTGAACAAAATTCGTCACTTCGAATTTTACATTAATTATGTGCCATCCATTCATGATTTGCATCATCACAAGTGGACAAAAATTGGATTTCGAATGATAGGCGTCACTGCAAGCAATTTGCCTTCATTTCAGCTTGAACTGACGACTTGGCTACCTTGCTCCGTGACCTAAATGAACTCCAAATGCTTTGAGTTTTTAACATGTTATAGACCATATTATGTACTTTCTTGTGTCTGAAAATGGTTCGGGAAAATTTCAATTTTTCATGTTGATGTCAAGGCCTGAATATGAATGGTCAAACATGTTTTCAATTCAGATTTGTGTTTTATCTTTAAATTGGGGGTTGTGGTTGTGTTTTCCTTTGTTTTCTTATGATATTAATATACTATAATGTTACTTATTTCTTAATTGCAAGGAACACACCACTTAGGACTCATCAAACCTAATTTGGAAACAAAAGGCAAGGGATCTAAACCATCTAAATGATATTAAAGAATGACTCCTCATGAATACATTGCATCTCTAAACCCGAGAAGTACTTGAACACCCTCTCATACTTGTTTGTTTAGTAATTATATCTCGAATGAATGTGAAGCAAGAATGAATAATTGAAGAGATTCCACCCCAAATTAGAAGTATACATTGTTTAGTAATTATATCTTTAAGACAAACATTGAGGACAATGTATACTTCTAATTTGGGGTGGAATCTCTTCAATTATTCATTCTTGCTTCACATTCATTCGAGTATTTGGGATTTTTAAAAAAAAAAAAAAAACTTGAAAATTTGAAAATTTTGCTAGCATGTTTATTATCTAGGATATAATATGGATGTGCTTTGGCTTGACTATTGGACAACATCAAATTATGAATTTTGTTAACTAGTTATATCTTGCTTGATTTCATCTTCATGCGCACATAGCCATGTGTTTATTACTTGTGTAGGAATAAGTTTAATACATGTGGTGCCTATTTATACAACTTGAACTTAGGAACAACTTGCTAATCCCTAAACTTAGAACTTCAGACATCCCGTCCCAAAAAATAGAACCAAAGAGCTTAGAAAGCATTTTGGGGGTGGAATGGTTGGAATTTGCATGTATTGATGGGTTGTAGGTTTGTGGTTCTTGGTTTTGCACTCTTGTTAAGACGGCTTAGTCAACGAATATAAACCAAAACTAGCATAAAAATAGAAAAATGCTAAAGGTCTTATTCTACTCTTCGTAGCATTTTTTACTCGAGCAAGTAAGCTTGTAAGGGTGTTGAAATTTGGTACCCTAAATTCAACTAAATTGGGAGCTATCAACTCAAAGCTCGTTAGATAGGTCAATTAAAAATCTTAATGGAGAGTGGACTTACACATAAGACGGTCAAACATGTTAAACTTTTCTCTGATGCCTTTGTGACTCAGGTTATTAAGTTTGAGGGGTCCTCTGAACCTAGTACCTTAAAGTCGTCTAGCTTGGGAGTCATCGACCCAAAACTCGCTAAAGGGGTCACATAAAAAACAAACGAGAAAGGTATTGCACAAAGATGATAAAAGACATGAACAATAAAAAGAAAAAGTCATCCATAAAATAGAATTGCATGGTATAAGCCTAGTTGACTGAAACTGTGAAAATTAAGGGTCTAAAATTGGGTATTGCTTACCATTGATCTGTTATGCATGCATGTTTCTAATTCAAACTATCTTGTGTGGAGAATGTAATGAAAAATGTTAGAAACCACTATAGATGAAAGCTAGGGAGGTGAGAGAAAATCAATAATTTTTTATCATCATTGAGCGATTAAAGGAAAACCATTAGAATCTAATAGGTTAACCACATGGGATTCAGACTTAATTCTGCATAATGAGCTACACAATGTTGAGTATTGATAAGTAATTTTTTCTTACTTATTTTGATCTCAAATTTAGGAAATTGTAAGTATTTTAGAGTGTGATATTACTTAATTTTTTTTATTTATTTTGATTGTTTTAGAAAAAACTCGAATTTGGAAAAGATTTAAGCAAAAACGAGAAAGTCATATGCGGAGTATGTGAAGAAATCAGTGCACAAATTTTAGTACAAATATCTCCATGGATCCCATAATATATCATTGGAATATAATTGAATTTAGAGTGCAACGCAACAAACGGAGTACAAATCGGAGTTGTAGATCAAAAGTTATGCGCGTTTGAAGTTCGGCTGACGGATCTGAAACATCAAATGCGGCCGACCTGCAGTCTCCGTTTGGGCCCTGTTTTCCGCGGCCCGACCGCAATTTGCAACCCGCAGCCCCCCATAGGGTGTTTCGCGAATTTTTAGTTTTTTCCTTGATTTTCTCCATTGGTTTTCAAGCCCAATAAGGATTAAACCACTTTCTTGACTTCTAAATTATAAAAAGACATATTTTAACCTAGAGAAGGGTTCCCCAATTCATATTTTTTTCATCTACATTCTACAAGAAACCAAGGAGAAATTCCAAGAAGCCAAAGAAGAAATCAAGAACTTGGGTTGAAGATTGGATCTTAGTGCACGAATCCTTTCATCTCATCAACCTTATTTCTAGAATTTGGTGATATTTTTCTTATATATTCTTCTTGTTTTTCTTTAATTATGTGTAATTAATTTATTAGTTGGGACAAACGATGTAACTTTGTTTGAAGATTCAATTTTAATTCTCATGTTTTGGGAAAATTGTTGAATGTGTTGATTTTATTATTGTGTTTTAATGCATAAATTGCTTGATCACCAATTTGATGATTTGTGGGTTCTTTCATAATTTGAGGGGCGAGTTAACACCTAGACTTAGTAATAAAATCCGATCACGACGGCCAGACCCGTTTTTGAATGAATTGGTTTTGACGATGATGAATGTGGTTGAGATGTGGTTGATTTTGTTTAAATTATTATGTCGGTTATATTGTCTCTCTACAGGTTGGTTAAATCCAATTTATGGAGGAGACTCTGTCGAAATTTCTGTAAAATTTTATAATAGATAAATGAAAATTTTAATGTTTAAACGATTTATTTCCGCATATAATGTGAATGGAAGTTAACACGCCTAGATTTTAGATTTTTAAACTTGGGGTGTTACACAACTAGTAAGGAAGAAAGAAATACAAAAGGCAATATGAAAGGAAAGAGGATAGCATGATTGAGTTGTTTAAGCATTGTAATTTTCTGTGTTTGCTGTTCAACTTGAATGATCCACTGGAATTTGAATTCTGTTATGTATTTATCTGTGTTATGCTTTTTAGTTTGAACTAGGAATTATAATGTAACTTATGCTTTAAGTTATGCACTAGAGTTTGAGTTATGAACTGATTTTGAGTTTTTTAATGGAAATTTATTCTCGGTTGTCCACTTATTGGTGTTTGCTTTTCAATTTGAATTTAAGTTATGCTTTGAGTTGTGGGTCTGCTTGACTAAATGTTCCATTGAAATATCTGCATATTTCATTTAAATCTATTTTTAATATTGCTGTCCAATATTTATTTGAAGCATCAGTAGTAACTATTAAGTTATCTTTTTTCATCTGATAATCTTAATTTTGATAAACTTTTACATTCTTTTTTGAGTAATTTAACAATTTCTGTATGTTCATCACTCAATTCTTCAGTATTTTTTTTCTTAGTAATATCTAAATTTT
This sequence comes from Ligustrum vulgare, assembly GCA_963555705.1. NCBI lineage: Eukaryota > Viridiplantae > Streptophyta > Magnoliopsida > Lamiales > Oleaceae > Ligustrum > Ligustrum vulgare. The sequence continues at coordinate 32,764,324 of OY743187.1, forward strand.
ATGTCTTTTTCTTGAAAGATTTTTAATAAATCCTTCTACATAATTTAAACATCCTAAAAAAATTTGTATTTGATCTTTTGAGCCAAATTTATCTAGAAAATTTTCTATCTTCTTAGATATATGAGTTTGTAATTTTAGTCGTCTTTTATCTATTCACAATCCAAGAAAGTCAATTTCTTATTTTTTATTATAGCTTTCTTTTTTTAAAGAACAATTCCTTCTTTTTCACATTCATTTATGAATTTTATTAAGTGGTTCCTATGTTCTTCTTTATTAGAATATATTAATCCTATATTTGTTATAAAAAAAAATTGTTTAAAAACATTTTTTTTGCTTAAAAACATATTTTTTTATATTTTCTAGGTAAAATGTGTGATTGAAAAATGGAGAGAGAAAATGTATGTGATTAAAAAAGTGATTTGGGAAATTGTGTAGGAAAAAACATGTTTAAAAATATATTTTCCAAACGGAGGCTAATATATCATCAACATAAACAATTAAAATTCATTGAATTTTGTAAATATGTTGTCCATTTTTTTTTATATATTTATGGTGCATTTTTTAATCAATAAAGCATAACTATCCATTCAAATTTACCTTGAGGTGTTTTAAATGCTGTATATTGTATACTATCTTCTTCCATTTTAATTTTCAAAATCCCGATTTACAATCGAATTTAGAATAATATTGTTTTCCTTTTACAAGATTTATTAATACTTCGTATTTGGTAAAAAGTATCCATCAAATTTGATATATTTATTCTCTTTATAATTTATTACTATTCTAGCTTTTCATCTAATTTGTTCAGCATGTTTCATAACCATAAAGGCTAGACTACCATGTGGTCCATTACTAGGTCTAATAAGCTTTTGTTGAAACAAATCTTTTATCTGGGTTTCGAATTCATGTATATCTTGTATGATATACATCATTGGTCCGACTCTTATAATAACATTTTCTGTTAGCCCTATTTTTGGCTCTAGGATGATGTAATTTTCAAAATATTAAGGAATATTCTCTATAAACTTTTTCTAATTGTTCAAAGATTTTTTCTATACTTGTTTCTATTTCTGATTTAAAATCTTTTTTATATAATATTCTTTTTTTTTTTATTCCATTTTGTATAATTGGTTTTTTCTTCCATTTATCACCACACTTGGTTGATTGAACTCTATATCTTCTAAATTCTCTTGATATTTTTAATAGATGTGCATAAGGTGTTTGTAGCATTATCATGTAATTATTTTATTTATTACTATTTGTTTACTTCCAAGTATTATACTAATTTTATTAGCACTATTGATTATTAATTTCGGTACTTTTTCATGTTACTCTTGTTATTTTTATCTTACTATTAGTATTCCAAGACTTTATTAAGAAAGTTTCAAATATTGTTATATCACTCACTATATCAATTAATGCACAAATTGTTATGTGTTTCTACAATGATAACTTGTATATAAACTGCTAATGGAAAATTTGTTTGATTATTCATTCATTTGGCTTTTCTACATAATATAGTTTGATCATTATGAGTTATATATTGTCCTTCTCTTTTTATACTATAATATTCTAATCCATTTAAGGAATTCATTCCTAGTAGTATACGAGGATTTATATCCATACTGCTATCTATATAACATGGTACTAAAAGATTGATTTCCGCCTATTTTTATTGATACCTTGACTTCTAGTTCAGTAGCATGTAATTGTCCATCAAAATTCATGTATCTATATGGTTCTGTTCTATGAGCTATTAATCCTTTATTCCTATTTAAAGCTATATGACATTCACTAGCTCCAGTATCTATTGATATATTTGATCCTTTTATATGCTCTTTTCTATTGAAATACTCTCCTTCTATCTTCATATTTTCAATACTATGAAGTATTATTTTTCTTGTATTACTAGTTTCTCCAATTTGTTTTCTATCCGTTAGTCTAAGACTTTTTTGCTCTTCTAATTAGTTTTCCATCTTTGAATGTTATTTTATTATCGGGGTATTCTTCCTCTCTTAATTCTATTATTTCTGGCTTATTTTTTGTTATGTTAAGTTCATAGTCTTTTAGGACTAGATTTATATGTTTATTTGGTTCTCCAATTTTACTAATGTCTTGACATTCTTTACGGACTTTTATATATGATTTTTTAGAACAGATATTCCCATAATTAGAATTAGTAAATGTATATAATGCTCTATATTCTATAGTCATAATTTGATTTCCTGGTTGCATTATGTCATTTCTATGTAATTTGAAGTGTAAACCTAACACTTCATTAAAGTTTTTATTTTTCAATGAAACACAATATTTTTGGTAACATGTAAATATTAGTTTCTAATATGCTAGATTCCCTTGTATTGTTTCTAAATGGCTATCTTTCAGATTTATTATTCTTCAATCATGTAGACTTACATTTAAGGGTGAATCTATCCCTTCTCTGAATAAGAATTTAAACATTATTTGGATTCTTACTAAATAAACATATTGAATCTTTTCAATTTTTTTAATAATCTTAGTTAATAATTCTATAACGTATTTTTTTGTTAAAAAATCTAATTTATGTGTTCCTTGAGTTGTCCTAACATCTATTGTTTTTTTAAATTTTGTAATATTCATTTATTGTTATTCTTTCTTTTTCTTCATATTCTATCTAAGATTTGCCATTTTCTCATTTTCAAATTTAAGGATAATTTTTGTATTTTCTTAAACTTATTATTGTAAAAAGTTACTTTTAATCTATAACCATCTATTCCTTCATATTTTTGTACATCTATATTATTGTTTTCTTTTTCTCTGTTCAGATTCAGATTCATTGTTTTCTGAATCTACTTCACTTATACAAACTTCTTAATCATAATATTGTTCAATATCATATATTTCACTTAATTCATTTTCTACTTTTAAATATTATTTTTGTAATATTTTAACTTTTTTCTTATTACAATCAGGACTTATATGACCTATATCTCCACAATTTCAATATTTACATTGACTTTTATCTTTTTTATAAAGTTTATTTTTCTGTTTTCTATTTGGAATATATTTCCTTTTATAATACCTTTTCTTAGGCTTTATATTTTTTTTCTCTCTAAAATTTTTCAATTTTTTTTAACTTTCTATTTTTATATTTTCTCTTATAACTTCTTCTTCTTTTATAATTATATCCTCATTGGGTAGGTTTTTCCATATCTTCTCAACATATTCTTGTTAATTTCCCTGATCTTTTAAATAATTGTCTTTGTTGACATATATATGCTAGTCTTAAAAATAAAAATCTTATTCTTGACCCTAAAGTTCTAGATCTTTCAGGGTTATCTCTAAACAATTTTTCAAATTCTATTTTAAAATATATTCCCAATTAACATGGTAACTTATTATAGTACATATCTTTATATACCTCTTGATTTTTATTACTATAAAATTGAACATAATAATAATATTTAAATTCACAAGTGTATTTTTTAATTTCACACATCACATATTGTTAAATTTATCAATTTCATCCAAGCATTGTCTCTTTCTTTTATTTCCTCTCCTTCATCATTTCTTATCCAATTTTCTCCTAAAAATTCATCTGCAATATATTCTACTAATCTTTCTATGCATTCTCTATCTGATTTTATTATTTCTGTTTGTACATTTCATCTTATTAATATTTTTGTATCACTACTTATTCCGTCTCACAAGTTTCTAATATTTCCTTCAAAAGATGTTATTAAGAAATTTATTCTCCTTTCAGTACTTTCTTATGTATCATCTTTATTATATAAAAAGAATAATTATCATTGAATCTGCCCAAATTAAAGTCTTTTTTAGTATCTATTTTATAGTCTAAATCTAATTTTGTTCCTGCATGATTAATAGATTTATCATAATTATCATTTGGTTCAAATCTATCTTTGTATTTATTTCCTTTTGGTGGTTGCCTATCTCTAATTCTATCATAATATTGTCTGTGTGGTTTATTAAATAGATGTGCATAACTTTCATTTGGATAGGGTAATTCTTGTTTATAGGTTTCTATTGGAGTTAGATTAGGTGATCCTCCAGTATTTACTAGAACTGGATATTCATGTAAATTATCTAGACTTAATTGATCAAAATTTTCTATAAGTGTAACGCCCCGAATTCCGTAAAACCCGGGTCGCCATGCCGTCTTCTAAAAACTAAAGATTTAACAAAATATTGTGAAAATAAACAAAATTTTTAAACCTCGCATTCATTTGGAAAATTAGCAATGGTAGCTCAATTTAAATAAATCTTCTTAAAAACATTCCATAAAATTTCAAGTTTCAACAAGTAGAATTAACAAGTTCCAATAATCTTGACTTCCAAAATAACTTAAAATAAATGTTTGCCATAATTGCCCCTCATTCGCATTCGCCTCCGAACTCTGCAAATGTTGTTAAAAACGGAGTGAATATTTCAAAAGAAATACTTAGTAGACTCATCGCCAATAATTAATTTCCAAGATAATCGAACACGTAATTATGCAAATAATACAATGACATTCTCTTCTTAATCATAGGCATCACATAGTGAATGCAAATGAACATATTCTTGTCTTATGCAAATAAAGCATATTATTTATGATATGCATAACATAAATTTCTCTTCTTATCTCATAAGAGATATTCATGTCTTGTCTTATCTCATAAGAGATATTCTTGTCTTTTCTCATGCAATTAAGCATATAAATCACGTAAATCCACATAACACATGCAATTATAATATAAATCGATTCGTGGGGGCGAATCTACCTTAATTTATCTTGAATCACGTAAAAATTGGAGCAGGAAGTAGCCTCAATCTCTCAATCGTCCACACGTTTCGTCTAGCCAAAATGTGAAATAAAGCTTTGAATTAGTAATTGGAAATTTTAAGGTTTTAAAATGATAAAATAAAATTTAGAGATTCAATTGAAATTTATTAAAACTGAAAATAAAAGTTTAGGGACTGAAATAAATATTTTGAAAATAGTGGGGCTGATTAGAAACACTTTAAATCTGCAGGGGTTGAATTATAAGAAATCTTTAAAACTGAAAGGACTGAATTAAAACATTTAAACTAAAAGGACTGAAATTAAACTATTCAAAACTTGAGGGACTAAAATAAAAGCTCTTAAAGTTGGGGGCTAAATGGGCATGCAAATAAAATCATAATATATACATACACACACACACGCACTAACATCTCTACCCCCCCCCTCTTTACGTGAATCAGACAAAGGGAGCGAGAGATCGGCGATGGGGAAGAGGACTCTCGGACTCCGGCTGCTGACTTCACAGCCGACGATATCGTTATCGTCTCGTGGTGGCGCCGATAGGTGGGAGGGGGTGGCTTTGGGCAGATTTGGGGTGCGAAAGGAAAGATTAACCGAGGTTGGATTGGGTTTTGGAGTGTGATTCCCGGCCAACAATCAGGTCGAATATTGAGGTAAGTGCTTGGGTTTGTCTATTTCTTGTGTTTGGGTTTGATTTGAGCTGGTTGGAGGTGATGTTTTGGGTTTGGTGGTGGTTGGTGGTTCGACATTTCGGTGGTGTTGCAGGTGGCGGTTTGGAGTTGGGGAAGTTTGGGAGCAATGGGCTTGATAGCTCAGCCGGCTATGGAGGGTTGTGGGTTGCTTGAGTCTGTTATGGTGGTGCTTTGGTTCGGACTTGGTTCGGTGAAGGGGCTGTGGTGTGCGAGTTTGGTGTGGGTACAGACGGTGGTTGGGTGGTGGTTATTGGTTGGTGATGATGCTTGCGGTGGTGGTGCTCGAACGTGAAAGTGGTGTGGCTGTTTTGATTGAAGTCAGGAACTTCTGCACGACTTGGCTTGTGGCAGTGTTGCATTTGGTGGTTGGTGATGAAGGTAGAGTGGTGTGGTTGAAGTTGGAAAGAAAAAAAAAATAAAAATATATAGCCATGGCGATTCTGGAGTTGAAGAGGAACGTTACTTGGCTGCGTGAAGGATGCTGGGAAGAGGATTGAACAGTAACTTGGTTAGAGCACAGTTTTCTAGGTTGGTAAGTGGGCCAGTTTGGGCTATAGGATTTATAATTTGACTGAAAAATATTCAAAATTGAATTACATAATTTTTGCCCCAAAATAACAAAATATTAAACTAATTAAATTGGACTCAAAATTATTACCAATTTGGATTTTAAAACTTAGCGAACACGCTTTCACTTTTAAAAAAAAAAAAAAAAAATTGGGGTAAAAACTTAGCGACACGTTTTTCAAGAAATCGATTTTATTTTATTTAAAATTTCTCGGTCGCTATAATAAACAAATCTAATTCTTCATTCATTTTTTTTATTTTGTTATTCTAGTTTTTCTTCAACTTTTAGTTTTCCTAATGTTGTTTCTATAGATTTTTGTAATTTTGACTTTTCTTCTACTATTTTTGGTAATATGTTTTTCTTTTTTAAATTCACCATCCATGCTTTCTGCATCTATCACAATTTTTTCTTATTCAATGTGTTTCTTTCCTATTCTCAATACTTCCTTTTCTATAAGTTTTTTGTCTATTTTCTTATCTTTATTCTTGTCATTTTCTTTTAATTCTCTAATTTGAAGTTTTAATATATTTATATCATTTCTTGCTTCTTTTAATTCATTTTTTACTTCTTGAACATCACTTATTAATGATTTTATTAATATCTTCAGATCTTCAATATATTCACTATTTGACATTTAAGTTTAGTACTTTGGTTTTTTTGTACTTTAAATAATTTGTCATACATATCATCTATTTTTATTTCTAATTTTTTAATTCTTTCTTCTATTGATATAATTCTTTTATTATCTTACTTTCCTAGTTTTTCATTTAATTTTTCTATTTTTTCTATAATTATTCCAATTTTATCTTGATTAATTAATTCTCATGATTTTCTTTGAAATTCTTTTAAAATCTCTTCATCTATATTTTTGACATCTCCTATCTTTTCTTTTCATTTTTTAAATTGTATCGTTAATTTATTTTGGATATCTTGTAATTTCTCTTTGACATTTTATCTTGTATATTTAACTATTTTAATTCTTCAATAGCTATTTTATCTTGTGAATTTATGTTTTTCTTACCATAAGAAAACACTTATCCAATTTAATTGCATATTAAGCTCTTGTTTGGTATATATAAAAATTAGATTTTTATTAGATTTTGATAAAAGTTGATGAAATGTATGATTGAAAAGTTTTAGGTTCCACAAAAGGTGTGATTAAGATTAAATGTCGACTTTGCCTTGAATTAAAATCTAACTTTTTAGTTCTACCAAACAGAGGCTAAGAAATATATTGGATTCTCCCCATGAGCATAATGGTTGAAACATAGTTGTATTAGCTCCTCTTATTTGATAAGATCCTACTGGTAACCTTTTATTTTCTATTATTTGTTTTTCAAACTATATTTCTAGAAATTCCGTCATTAATAACTTCAACCTTATATTTTTTATTATTTGTTTTTCAAACTTTACTTCTGGAAATTCTGTCATTAATATCTTTCTTTAATATGTTCAATTTCTAAAATAACTTCTGATTGATATTTTGGTTCTTTATATTACTTTATCTGATATTCACAAAATTCTTCTATTGATCTTATCATATATTTTCTTTGTTGTTCTCTAAAATATTTTATATAATTTTCTATTTTCTTTGTTTTATCATATATCTTTTTATCAGTTCTTTCTTTCTTATCTAGAATAATTTTTATTTTAGGTAATTGTTTTAAGATTTTATCAAACTTTTTCTTTAATGATGATCTAAATCTTAGAATTTTTTTTCTTTTTATATTTCCTTCTTCTCTAATCTTGTCCATGAAATTCCTTCTTTGTTCAATTATTAAATCTAATTTTTCATTTGTTTCTATGTCTAGATATTTAACTAATCAAAAGTCTGTTATATGACAATCCATTATATTCTTTATATAATTCTACAAAAATATTTTTATGTATTAAATCTAATATTTCTGTTATTATAAAATCTTTTATTATACTGAAATTTATTAGATCAAATATATCTCTTCTTATTTCTTTATCTAAGTCTTTTAAAGCTTTTAAGATTTCTATTTTATAATTATCAGGTAGTATTAATGTATGTATAATTAAAAATCTTGGAGTATGTATCCTGTAATTATTCTTGTATTTTGTTATATAATATTTATATTTTATATCTGTCATATGACTCTGATATCAATAAGGGGGTGCTATTATAAGCAAACAAAAAACAAGCCCCTGTTTTTTTTTAAGAAGTATCTCAACTTGAAAATTCAAACCTAAGATACAATTTATTAATAACAATGAAATCAATTACAAAGGATGGGGGGCGCGTAATAACCAAACCTTCCAAAACAATTACAACCAAAGTTGGGGTACTCCTACAAAATAGACCTAGAAGTGGAGACTGTTATACACAATGGAAACATTCAAATTACAACTGAATAAGAAAGTAAGATCGGTTACATTTTGCAAAGACGGACATTACCCAGTTGAGTTTTGTCGAGTTTCAGGATCCCCTTGATGCGGCCTTTGATATTTCCAGTGATGTAGGATAGAATCGAGGCAAAATTAGATTGAAAAGGGACGTAGCTAAAATTTGCAAATTTGACGTGTGACCTCCGTTTCGGGCCCATAATATGTCTATTTTGGGTAGCTCGATGAGAGAAATTTGACTCACTATTTTTCTGTGATATACGATGAATTTTGGGCATTCAAGATCGTTCAGATAGCGAAAACAGTGTTTTAGTATTTTAGTTTGTTATTTAGTTTATCTTGAATTCTTTTTATTTTAGGTTTTATGCTTTCCTAGATCATTTATAATATGTTTTTTTATTTATTTTAGTTAATTTAGAATAGATTTGATGTTTTTCTAGTTGATTTAGAACACGTTTCTTCTTTTTATGGCCCTATATATATAGAGAGAGAGAGGGTTAATTCATTGTTTTATTCATTCGTTCATTGATTGATAAGATTCTTGAGATTTCTCTCAATCTTCTTGGTGGATTCCAAGTTCTATCTTTAGGTATTTCGTTTGAAATTTCTTGCTTACTTTCATCCTGCGTTGTGGTATTAGAGAGAGGATTTCCCTTGTTCAATGGCCAACAACGAAGCCGGAAGAGTCCCTTGCGACGCTGGTCACAGGGAAGGTGATGCAGATATATGGGTTTCAATTGACGAATAGTGACAAATGTTGGAGAGAGTGGAGGGCATGCCACAACAACTGTTGGTGCATCTCCCTAACCCCAACGCACCCTTTGTTATCGCCCCTGCCCCTGCTAACCTAGATGGAGTCGAGGGAGTTGCCCTTGGTTGTCATGGGGGTGGACGTCCACCTAGGGTGGTGAGGCCCGTGCAGTTCGGGACTTTCAGTGACGAAGATTTTGAGGATGATTTTGCAGAACATCCTAGAAACCATCAGCAGATCCGAAATCAACCAGATTACAAAATTCACGCAGACATCCCATTGTTCCATGGGAAATTACAGATTGAGGAATTTCTGGATTGACTTTCTGAAGTCGAGATGTTCTTTGAATTTACTGAGGTCGTAAAAGAGAGGCAAGTGAAACTGGTGTCGTATAAATTGAGGGGGGGCGCTGCTATTTGGTGGGAAAATTACAGATGGATCGGAGGCGCCAAGGCAAGGCTCCCGTGCGATCATAGAGGCGAATGAAGAAATTAATGATCAAACATTTTCTTCCTCTAAACTATGTACAACAACTTTGCATTCAAAATCAAGATTTTCAGCAGTCTTATCGAGTTGTACAAGAATTCACTCTCGATCTTGAGGAACTTGATACTCGTATTAACATCCAAGAATCAGAAGAAGATATCTATAAAGATGAAGGTATTTCCTTAGAAGAAGAGTATTTAGAAGACAAGGAATGCATAAATAAAGATGAACCAAAAGAAATCATCTATGTAGGTGAAGATGTTTTCTAAGATGAAGCCCATTTTGTTGTCCTAACTGAAACTCAGATTTTTGTTGATCCAACTCAAGCCCGCTCAGTTGATCCATTCCAAACCCAAGAAGAATCAACTGAGTGGTTTGAATTTAAGGAAAAAGAGGGCGTTACTTTTAATGAGATGGGAGATGTGTTTGTTGGTGGCGGGAAGAACGTTCAAGAGAAAAATGTGAGTTTTATTTATGAGAATAAAATTGAAAAGTTAAAAATTGAGGAAACAATTTTGGTGGCTTGCTTACATGCTAAATATATTAGCTATTATGCCTTAAAGGAACAACCCGATAATGATGATGATTTATTTATGAAATCACATATTTCAATTGGTCAATTTATTGGAGTACTAATCTTCGAGATTGAGAAATTTAAATTCAAAGAAGCAAGACGTTGTCGTGGCTAATAGCTTGGAAATTTTCGAATTCAAATTATAACTCGGGGTCAAGTTATTTAGAGGTGGAAGGGTCTGATGTAGGAAAGAATCGAGGCAAAATTAGACCGAAAAGGAACGTAGCTGAAATTTGCAAATTTGACGTCCGACCTCCGTTTCGGGCCCCTAATATGTCTCTTTTAGGTAGCTCGACAAGACAAATTTGACTCACTACTTTGTTGTGACATGCAATGGATTTTGGGCATTCGAGATCGTTCAGACAGCGAAAACAGTGTTTTAGTATTTTAGTGTTATTTTTGTTATTTAGTTTATCTTAAATTCTTTTATTTTAGGTTTTATGCTTTACTAGATGATTTAGAATATGTTTCTTTGTTTATTTTAGTTAATCTAGAATAGGGTTTATGCTTTTCTAGTTGATTTAGAACGCATTTCTTCTTTTTATGGCCCTATATATAGAAGGTTAATTCATTGTTTTATTCATTCATTCATTAATAAAATTCTTGAGATTTTTCTCAATCTTCTTGGTGGATTCCAAGTTCTATCTTTAGGGATTTCGTTTGAAATTCCTTGCTTGCTTCAGTCCTACGTCATCCTGCTTCCAGAACACTGCAAGTTTTATCGATATAGCCCTCATTACTAGTCAGCTGCCATGTTACCTTCACCCCAAACATGAGAGAATCTGACTTCTTCAATAACCTTGGAAAGACAGTAAATGGACTCTAAGGTGTACTGAATCTTCCACGATCCTCCTCCATATTGAAGACAAAGCCGAAGTGTAGCCTTTGAATCCATTTCTATCCAGATTTTCTTACAATTTCTATCCCTACAGATACGAAGTCCAGTTTTTATAGCCCTTAATCAAGCCCCTTTTTGGTATAGATAAAAAATTAGATTTTTAGTAAATTTTGAAAAAAAGTAGGTGAAATGTGTGGTTGAAAAGTTGTGGATCTCATAAAAGATTTGGTTAGGATTAAATATTGATTTTGACTTAGATTAAAATCTAAAATTTTAGTTATACCAAACAAGGGCCAAATAAAATCATAAATTAAAAATATTTTGAGATTTTTTTAGAGTTCAAAGTTGTAAATATAAAACCTTGAGGATCTGTATGTTAAATTATATGAATATGTGTATTTTGGTAAATTTAGCCTTTCCACGTGTATCTGTAAACGATCTGTAAAGAAACTTCTGTACAAGAAGTTTTATCCGGATAGTTCAACACTATTTTATATAGAATTGGATCTCGCCAAATTATTTATGAGTTTTTCTCATGTGAATTGATAAAAAAAAATGCTGAAAACGTATACACGCTTGAAGCTACCCAAAAAAAAAAAAAAAAAAAAAATCAGGTTCAAATTAAGCAATTTCGAAATTGAGATTTTGGAAATTTAGACAAAAAGAATCAAGCACTTGCGGAGCATGGATTATTTACTGATCTCTATCACTATTTAGTTGAGACTCGTGCATGAATGAATAATTCACAATCAATCAAATGGTGGCAGGGACTACTTAGCCCCTATTATGTTTGGATAAAATTAGATTTATTTATATATTTTAATAAAAAATGGTGAAGTGAGTGGTTGAAAATTTGACAACAAATGTGAGACCTAAAAAATAGTGTCAAACATGGTTAAATTACATATTTCAAGATTACTAAATATTTTCCAGAAGTGTAGATCTCACATCCTTCTTAAATATTAACCTTTCTATAAATATAATAAATAGAAAAGGTCCTCACCTCACCTAAACTTACTTCAAATTGGTTTACCAACCTTACATTAAAATGGTTTTATTAAGGAAAGAAATAAATATCTCAATCTTGCTCCAAGTTGGTTTACCAACCTTGCACTAAAGTCGTTCCAATCAGGAAAGAAATAAGAAGCTCCCAGGACAAATCTCTCAGTGGCAAACAGGAGAGCGGATAGGGCTCAACGTGGCGGGGTGCAGGGTTCGAATCCTGAAATACTGGATTTGTGTCATGTCCCAAGCGGGAGTTACCTTGATTAATAGCCGGCCTATCCATAAGCTCTCCACCCTGATTCCATGGAGGCACGTCTTGCGATTTACCTCCTCCACCAAAGGCCCAGGACAAGGTCAGTGGGGACCCTCAAAGTTGGGGTTCAACCTTTTTTTTAGGAAAGAAATAAGAATCTCAAAAGTTTGAACATCAACCTTAGGCATCCCACCGCTCCTGACTTGAAGATTGGTGGAGGATATAAATCGCAAGTTATGCTCCAAGCTGATCAGGGTATGAGTACCATGTAATAGACGACAAAGTGCCTAACAAATTCTAATATGTGACTTCTGCATTGTCTGTACCAGCTGTCTGTAGTTAGGGGTGGGCATGGGTTGGATCGATTTTTTGCCCAACCCGAACCCAACTCACTATGTCGGGTTGATAAAAAATCAACCCAACCGAACCCATCAATTTTCGGTCGGGTTGGGTTGAGTTGGGCTTTGGTTCAATTAGCAAAAAAATCTTGAAAATTAAAAAGTTAAACCCATAAATCAGCTATTAACTCAAATCAATTATGTACAATATAATAAGCTCAAATATAATAAATTGAGTTCTTGCTAATAAAACTAAAATATTTTCAAACCATGTTTGAGCTTCATCCAAATTGAAAATAGACTTGAGATTCTTGAAATTTAAATGGTCCTATATTTTTTAAATTTTTATTGAGCAACCCAACCCGAATTTTTTTTTTTTGTAGAACCCAAACTTAACCCGATTTTCATTAAAAATCGACCCAAACCGATCGGGTTATATTGGTTTGGACGGTTTGAACGATTTTGGTGCGTTAATGTCCACCCCTATCTGTAGTATTTCCTTGCTTAAATTCTATCAGTTGTTTTGATTTGAAATATTTGGGTAGTTATTTTCTTTGTTTTCTTTATTAAAACTATCTTATTTGTTGATTTTTTATTTAGAAAATAGTGTGGCTCGTGCGATACACGAGTAGTGTTTGTAAATATGTGCGTAAAAGTATTATTATACATGAATAATCAAAAATAATATTGTCAACAAATTTATGAAAGTTTACTTGTGAAAAAAAGAAGAAGAAAGATACAGTGTTAAAAGAGAATTTTATACAACAATAATTTTTGCTACATTCAATGATTTGTAATTCGAAAATAATGTGACAAAGTACTATGTGGGAAATTTATATTGCACATGAAGAATCAAAAGTAATATTTTGTCCAATTATGATTTCTTCGCCGTTATATAATTTTGAAGAGGAATTCGTAAATTTTTGCAATATCTTTGAGTAGTATATTAAAAACTCAATTTTTCCTGAAGTATGCATGATTTTGAAATTTGGACAAAATTTAACGAGTGAAAGGAAAATCAAAAAAATATATTTTTAAGGACTACTAACCACAATTATTTAAAAAAAGTGACAAGTCATTTTTGGATGCACGTTCGCCTTATTTTGACAGTCTTTATGTAATTTTTAAAATGCAAGATTTTAGTTTTTATAAGTCTTTCGAAATGGTACATTAAAAACGTAATTTTGTTTACAATGCACATGTCCAAAATGAGATGAAAGTTGATTAGTGAAAAAAAATGAAAAAAATTTGTCATTTTAAACGGTTATAAATTTTGCTATGGTTGACAATTTTGTAATTGAAAAATAATATCGTGAAGTATGGTGTGAGAAGTTTATATTGATATCAAAATCCTTCTGTTACAACTTTATTTGAGCCAAAAAGTTGACCAAACGAAAAGAATAAAAAAATACTAAAAAGATAAAATAAGGAGTGACCACAAATGAACAGGGTCGCCTCACTCACCCTTATAAGAAAATAATGTGGTAAAATACTATGTGAGAACTTCACATTGCATATGAACAATCAAAATTAATATTTTGTCAAATTATGATTCCTTATCTGTCATATAATTTTGAAGACGAATTTGTAGATTTTTACAAACTCTTCGAGTACTATATTAAAAACCCAGTTTTATCAAAAGTATGCATGATTTTGAAAATACGACAAAAGTTAACTTTAAAAGAAATCAAAAAATAAACTTTAAAAAATCGATAACCACGATATCTATTTAAAAAGAAAAAGAAAAAAAAAAGTGAGTGGTCATTTTTTGATGCATTTTTGCCTTATTTGATGGTCGTTATATGATTTTCAAAAGACAAGTTGGTACTTTTTTTATGAACTTTTAAAAAATACATTGTTAAGAAATCATTTTATATTGCTATAACTTTTGCTATAATTGACGATTTTGTAATTTGAAAATAATGTGGTAAAATAGTAAGAGAAAATTTTACATTATTATCAAGATCTTGCTATTATGATTTCCTTTGAGCCCACAAAGTTGAACAAACGAATATAAGCAAAGGAAAAAAAAAAAAAAAAAAAGACCACTAAATGAAAAAAAAGAATCTAGTCATAAAGTGATTTCAAAACTCACTCTTATAATATAAGTAAGATTTGACAATTATTTATAATGTGTTATAAACTAATACACTATTATCTACTTATAATCAAAACCTTTTATAAACAAATGTGTCAATAATTCGATCTTTAGAAGTCAAGATGTGATGTGATGTATTAGATTTTATTTCTCGATAATAAGTTAAATTGAATTCTGTCTAAATAAAACATGCAGATAGCACAGTCGGAATATCTGATGTGAACCCGCATAGGAATTAATTTGAAACCCACAAAAGATTGATTGAATCCCCGCCAGAAAGCTAAGTTTAGGTTTGTAGACGATAGAATTCTGACCTGGGCCTTGATGTGTGCTAATCGCAACCATACGATATCACATTCGAGTAATAAAGTGGATAAAAAGTCCGAATTATCGTCCTACAAGGATTATGATCAATTATTGAAGTTATTCTAATTTTCGCCTTAGTTGAATGGCACAATAATGAGATAATGGTGAACTAAATGATTAAACTACAAGCAAGTAAACACTAAAATAAATGTGTTCTTTTAATCAATGAATGAAAAGTTGGGATTTTACTTAGTCAATACTTTTAATTCCACCGTTCAAGTTTCAATCTACTAATATGATCTATCGAGTTCATTTATGCATATGAAATTTCCCTATTGGGTTTAAATCAACTCTACCTAATTAGTCAATCATTTTTCTAGACAACAGGTTGTAATGATTAGGTTCACCGAATACCATAAATCAATTTAAGATCACAATAACAACAAATATATAACTCTATTGCTCGTTTAGGTCGTTAACACAGCTCTTGGATTATGAAAATAACCCATTAAATCAATGAACTAATGGCCATTTAATTTAAGCATTAATCATAAAATAAAACCATTACATACGATCAATACGTAAAACTTGACCAATGTAATTAAAAGCGAAAAATTATGCTACATTGTTAATCCCAACAAATAGTTTAGTTATTCATATTGTTGGAATTGAAAACATGATTAAATAAATAGAACATCATTATGAGCATATGAAATAAACAAGTGGTAGAACTCTTACACCAAGAATTAGCCTCCACGTATGATCTTCAATGCTCACGCCTTTGCCTCCAATAAGCTTTAATGATCTTCCAAGTATGATGATGAATTTTGCCTCTTGAATATGTGTGCAAAAGTCTCCTTCTCATGCATGAAAAGTCCAATATATATCTTGATGAGAATCAAGGGAGTCAACCGAGTCAAAGTCAAACAAGTCAACCCTCGATTACAATACCAGTGGGGCCTATGACAAGATCCAAGGCTAAAGAGGTCCAAGAGTTGATGGCGGGACTCATTTTCAAGCTCCGAAATCAAGTCCACATGAAAGAAAACAAGATGGAGGTCAATTGCCTATTTTTGGATGCTCAGTACATTTCGGTCGACCGAAAATCACTCTGGTCGACCGAAACTCTGCTGGAATTTTTGGAGCAAGCCTCAGGAGGGTTCGGCTGAGCTTTGTACGACCGAAAGTGCTATTTCGGTCGACCTGTTGTTCGACCGAAATAGTTTCGGTCGACCGAAAGTTTCCCGAATGTAAATGCGGGATTTTTTGTGCAATTTCGCAAAATTCTTTTCTTTCACTTTGTATATCTATTGTAAAGCCTTCAAAACCCTAGTTAGTTTTTTGGACATTGAAGACTCCATTGAGAGCATTTAAGAGAGGTAAATCTTTTCTTCACTTGTAACTTTTCTTGGAATATTACTTCAACTTGTATATTGAGAGTTTATCTTGTGTATTGGTTGTTGTTGTTTATTCCACAAATCTTGGTATTTGTCTTAATCTCTCCATTGGGTTAGGGTTAACTTTCCTTAGAATTTTGGTTGGGTTAAACTTGGGTCAAGATTCTTCATTTATTACCTTTTTTAGCTTTCTTGGGTTGATACAAAATTTTTGTGGAAATTTTTGGTTCAAACACCAAAGGAGTTCGCATCATTTGGTATCAGAGCTTGGCTATAAAATTGGTAGTCCTATCTTTACATTTATTGTTGTTGACGAAAATTACAAAAAAATTGGGGGAAATTATTTGCCCACGAATATTTCATGATTCCTACATATTGGGAATTGTTGTTATTATCAATTTGAAAGTTTGTTGGGGATACATTTGAACAAACACTTGAAAATTCCAAACTATTCAAGTTTACATCCCAAGTGTTTAACAAAATGTTTCAAAGAGTGTTTTCATATTGAAACCTACCATTCTACTACCAAACACATTCCTAATTGAATTCCTTGTGTCTTACCTCAAGTTAGTGTGACTATACCCTTGAAAATCTTATTGGTCTAGTTCAATTCCTTACTTCCTTGTATAATAGCAAGCAACTAAATTCTACTTGCTATTGTGTCAATCCTTTCTTTGCTTCCTTTATTGTTTGTGGAATTTATGCTACACAAGAATTGAATTCTCAATTTGGTTGAATTACGTTCCTTGGAAAGTTTGGGTAAGAAAGTGAGGAGTGGTAAAAGGAAAGAGTGGTGAGCTCATTAGAGGGAAAAAGCCTAATTGAGTGAAACACGAGCAAACATAAATTGTGAGGACACTTGCACACTTACACTCCATGGCTAATACACATACTTCGAGTGGACAAGATTCTAATGCACAAACTAAAGAGTTGAGGGATATGATACAAGCTTTCACGGTTATCATGGCAGATATGGGGGGAAGATTGGAGGGGAGGTTAGCAAGGTTGGAGACTAGGAGGGAAGCTCCACCCCCAAGGGATGATAATGTTAGGAGGGGTGATAGTAGAAGGCCTAGAGATGAGTATGAGGATGATGATATTGACGATGATGAATTGGAGAGTGAAGGAGGTAGTGACCAAAATTGGAACATGGATAGGAATAGAGGAGGTAGGAATGTGAGGGGAGTTGGTCGAGGTCATGGGAGGAACCCTAGGGGTAGGGATGGAGTTGATGGTAATCTTGGTAGTATCAAGATGAAAATTCCTTCTTTCCATGGGAAGAGTGATCCGGATGCCTATTTAGAATAGGAGAGGAAGATGGAATTGATCTTTGAACGTCATAGGTACTCCGAGGATAAAAATGTTAAGTTAGCGGTAGTGGAGTTTACCGACTATGCCCTAGCTTGGTGGGATAATTTATTACTCACTAGGAGAAGGAATTTAGAGGGTAGTGTGGATACTTGGGATGAATTGAAGAGCCTCATGAGAAAAAGATTTGTACCAAGTCACTACTATAGGGGGCTCTATCAAAGACTACAAACTCTTACTCAAGGAACAAAAGGGGTTGAAGATTATTACAAGGAGTTGGAGAAATCTTTGATGAGGGCCGACATAGAGGAGGATAGAGAAGCCACTATGGCTCGATTTATAAGTGGGTTGAATAGGGAGATAGCCAATATGGTTGAATTACACCATTATAATGAGATGGAGGAGTTGGTACACATGGCTATTAAAGTGGAGGCTCAATTGAACAAGAAGGAGCAATTTAAAAGAAAGGGACAAGAAAAATTCTTGGGAGGTCCTAGTTCCAATTGGAAGTCTAAGTGGGGGAGTGAAAAGGTTGATAAGGCACCACTTAAGGACAATATTGAAACCTCCAAGGGAAAGGAAGTTAGCTGTTCGCTCAAAATAGTGTACCGCAAGCGCACGGGTCGCGTACAAGTAATAAAATGGACTTTTTGAGTCCGGGTTGTCGATCCCACGAGGAATGTATACTCTATTATACTCTAGTTAATTTAATCTTAACAAATAAAACACACAATTAAAAAGATGGATTTTTGGAAATTCTAAATTAAATAAACTAATTTTAAACCAAATTAAAATAAGAAAAATGAAAGATAAAATAGTTGGGATTCATGATTACACTTAACTCTCGCTTAAGTAATTTCTCAATACATGCAAATTAATAAATTACTCATTTACAATGTTAGACCTGATTTTCCAAGCTTAGCTAATTACCTCTCGAGAGTGAAATTAACCATAATCAATTGGTCTAACCTACTATATCTCTATATCGATTAAGGCCCAATCAATTGCATTAACTCTTTGTGAAAATAGCTCAATGGATCATCTAGGGTTTAAGGTATATCTCTATCCTTAACAAGAACCTAGAGCATTTGTTATTTGGTCTAAAATGCAAATATCTCTCGATTATCATACACTTCACAAAACACATATTTGGTGATCAATCAAACAAATGGAATAATCTCAATAACAAACATACATGAAATAAGCTCAACATTAATAAACAAACATTAAAATTACTTAAACTAAGTTAAGCTACATCAATCATTCCAACATAAAATAACTAGCCCATTTTATAAATATTGTACAAAAGTTGAGGTTTACAAAAATACATCACAAAATATAGAAATCAAAGATTAAAAATACAAGATAATGAAATAAATCACTTCCCTTGATTTTTTCCCCAAAATTTCTTGAACTTTGATTTGTATTTCCACTTGACTTCTTGCTCCTTTGATCCAAATGGTGCTAGTAACTTAGAAACACAACTAAACTACAAACTAATTTACAACCAAAACAAAAACAAAGAAAAGAAAAGAAAAAGAAAGAAGAAGAAAAGAGAGAAGAAGAGAGGCTAGGGTTTGGTGAGGTGAGTTATGAGCAAAAACTAGCAAAAATACCCTAAAAACACCTTATTTTCGCGTGGATCCGCGAACAACAGCATTTGGGCCGAACCGGGTCGCACCGGGTCGGCCCAGATTATTGCTCAATTTTTTGACCACGCGATCGCGTGGTTGTGATGAAAACTCTCGGGTTGGGTTATGGCCTGACTTCGCCAACGCGACATGGTCGAACCACGCGATCGCGTGGTTGACCTGCAGCTTGTTCTTCCATGATTGCAATTTGGTCCTCCATCTTCTGGTCTTCTTCAATTTAGTCCTCGCATTTTGACTTTTATTACAAATATGCCCTTGCAATATTTGCAAAGTAGGTCCTCCATCTTTCTGAGATATTGCAATTGAGTCCCCGAACTTTTGATTTCTTTCGATTAGGTCATTGGACATCAAATTTGCTCCTCTTTTAGCCTGATTACACTACAATCTTGTCCATTGGCTTTCCAATTGAGGTTGTACCTAATTGTACAAGATAAACACCATATATAAGTAGATATTTGCTCAATTTGTCAATTAAATTGTCTATTTAAAAGCACAATAAGTGTGTAAAACGCACACTTATCATTAGCTTCATCAAGGATAAACCAAAGGTTGTTCCTACCACTTCTAGGAGTCAGGATATAGAATGCTTCAAGTGTAGAGGATGGGGGCATTATGCTCGAGAGTGCCCTAACAATAGGGTGATGATTATTAAAAATGGGGAGTGGTACTCGAAAGATGAAGATGACGAAGAGGGGGTGCCATGTAGAGGAGATAGTGATGGCGAGGAAGAAGAGGTGGAGGGAATTGTTAGTCCACCCAAGTCTTTAGTCACCATTAGGTATCTCAACACCCAAGCCAAGGTGGATGAGGCGGCTAAGAAAAGGGAGAATATCTTCCATACTAGGTGTCTTGTGAAGGACAAAGCGTGTAGTCTCATCATTGATGGGGAAAGTTGCACCAATGTAGTTAGCACTAGTATGGTAGAGAGGTTGGGATTACCTTTAATGCCACATCCTAATCCTTATAAGTTACAATGGTTGAGTGATTATGGTGAGTTGAAGGTAAGCAAGCAAGTATTACTTATTTTCAGCATAGGGACCTATGAAGATCAAGTACTTTGTAATGTGGTACCCATGCAAGCTACACATATATTATTGGGGAGGCCATGGAAATATGATAGGAGGGTATTGCATGATGGGAGGAAAAATAGGTATAGCTTCCAAATGAATGGAAAACCCGTAACACTCCTACCTTTGAGTCCGGAAGAAGTTTACAAGGACCAATTGAAACTCAAGAAGGAGGAGTAGGAGGAAAAAGAAAGAAGAAAAAAAAAGATGGAGTTGAGTGAGAGACAAAAAGAAAGTGAACAAAAAATAGGGGAAAAAAGTAGTGAAAAACAAAAAGAGGGGATGCAAGAAAAAAGAAAGAGAGCAAAAAATATTGAGAAAAAAATGAATTTTTATGCGAGTAAAGGTGATGTAGAGAGAGCTTTAAAAGAAAATCATTCAATTCTTTTGATGGTGTATAAGGAGTCCCTCCTTACACTTGATGACCCTCACACTTCCCTCCCCCACTTTAGCTACTTCTTTGTTGTAGGAGTTCGAGGATGTCTTCCTGGAGGAAATTCCTAGTGGGCTTCCACCCATTAGAGGCATCGAGCATCAAATTGATTTCATCCCCGGAGCCGTCATTTCAAATAGACCGGCATATCAAAGCAATCCGGAGGAGACCAAGGAACTCCAAAAACAAGTTGAGGAGTTGATGAGTAAAGGATATGTTCTTGAGAGCATGAGTCCTTGTGCCGTTTCCGTGCTACTAGTGCCCAAGAAGGATGGAACCTTTAGAATGTGCGTCGATTCTCGAGCCATTAACAACATAATGGTAAAGTATCGACACCCCATTCCTAGGTTAGATGATATGCTAGATGAGTTGCATGGTTCTTGCATTTTTAGTAAAATCGACTTTAGAAGTGGATACCACCAAATTAGGATGAGAGAAGGAGATGAATGGAAAACCGCTTTTAAAACTAAATATGGTTTATATGAGTGGTTGGTTATGCCATTCGGTCTCACTAATGCACCGAGCACTTTTATGAGATTAATAAACCATGTTTTGTGTGCATTCATTGGGAAATTTGTGGTAGTTTACTTCGATGATATTTTGATTTATAGCAAAAATTTGAATGAGCATATTGAACACTTGAGAAGTGTACTTGTGGTTTTGAAAGAAGAACAATTGTATGCTAATCTAAACAAGTGTAATTTTTGCATGGAGAGTGTGGTCTTTCTTGGATTTGTAGTTAGTACTAAGGGGATAGAGGTCGATGAGGAGAAGATCAAATCCATTAAGGAATGGCCCACTCCCACAAATGTCACCGAGGTAAGAAGCTTCCACGGGTTAGCTAGTTTTTACCGTCGTTTTTTCAAGGATTTCAGCACACTGGCTTTACCACTTACCGAGGTTGTCAAAAAGCATGTTGGGTTTAAATGGGGGGAGGCACGAGAAAAGGCCTTTAAAGAAATAAAGAACAAATCCCCGGTTTTATCCTTGCCTAATTTTGATAAAACTTTTGAGATTGAATGTGATGTTTCAGGCACAGGTATTGGAGCAGTTTTGATGCAGGAAAAAAGACCGATTGCCTAGTTTAGCGAGAAGTTCAGTGGAGCCACCCTGACTACCCCACATATGACAAGGAGCTCTATGCGTTGGTGAGATCGTTAGAGACATGGCACCACTACTTGTGGCCTAGAGAGTTCGTCATTCACATCAACCATGAGTCATTGAAGCACTTGAAGGGGCAAGAGAAGTTGAGCAAAGGCATGCCAAATGGGTGGAGTATGTGAAAACTTTTCCCTATGTCATCAAATACAAACAAGGTAAGGAGAATGTGGTAGCTGACTCCCTTTCTCGAAGGTATGCTCTTATTACTACCCTAAGTGCTAAATTGTTGGGTTTTGAGAGCATTAAGGACTTATATGCGCATGATGCGGATTTTGCTAGTATATTTATATCATGTGAGAGGGTTGGATTTGGTAAGTATTATAGGCATGAGGGGTTTTTGTTTCGAGAAGGTAAACTTTGTGTGCCAAATTGCTCATTGAGGGAGTTGATGGTAAGGGAGGCCCATAGCGGGGGATTAATGGGTCACTTTGGGGTAAGGAGAACCTTGGAAATCTTACAAGAACATTTCTTTTGGCCTAAAATGAGTAGAGACGTTGGGAGAATTTGTTCTAGGTGCATAACTTGTAGAAAGGCCAAGTCCAAGGTAGAACCACATGGATTATATACACCCCTACATGTCCCTAGTAAACCTTGGACGGAAATTTCTATAGATTTCATTTTAGGATTGCCTAGGTCAAAAAAAGGTAGTGATTCCATCTTCGTGGTTGTAGATAGGTTTAGTAAAATGGCGCATTTCCTTGCTTGTAATAAAATCGATGATGTCATTCATATAGCTGGCCTATTCTTTAGGGAAATAGTGCGACTCCATGGGGTTCCTAGGAGCATTGTGTCGGATATGGACGCTAAATTCCTTAGCCACTTTTGGAAGGTCTTGTGGGGGAAATTGGAAACTAAACTTTTGTTTTCAACAACTTGTCATCCCCAAACTGATGGCCAAACTGAGGTGGTTAATAAAACTTTAACACAACTTCTTCGCACCGTCCTTAAGGGAAACCTAAAGATTTGGGAAGAGTGTTTACCTTTTGTTGAATTTGCATTTAATCGAAGTGTTCATTCTACTACTTCTTTTTCTCCATTCGAGATTGTTTATGGTTTTAACCCTCTAACTCCTTTAGATTTGATTCCGTTACCTATTGATGAAAGAGGTAGTTTAGATGGGAAGAGAAAGGCGGAGTTGGTAAAATCTCTCCACGAGAAAGTCAAACTCCAAATCAAGAAGAAGAATGAACAATATGCCTCCAGTGCCAACAAATGTAGAAAATGAATGACATTTGAGGTCGGTGATTGGGTATGGTTGCATTTGAGGAAGGAGCGGTTCCCGACTCAAAGAAAATCAAAACTACAATCACGTGGTGATGGCCCCTTCCAAGTCCTCGAGAAGATCAATGATAATGCCTACAAGCTTGACCTCCCTGGTGAGTACAATGTATCTGCTTCTTTTAATGTCTCTGACTTATCCCCTTTTGATGCAGGTGAAGATTCGAGGTCGAATCCTTTTCAAGAGGGAGGGGATGATGAGAACCGAGGGAGTCAACCGAGTAAAAGTCAAACAAGTCAACCATCGATAACAATACCGTGGGGCCTATGACAAGATCCAAGGCTAAAGAGGTCCAAGAGTTGATGGCGGGACTCATTTTCAAGCTCCGAAATCAAGTCCACATGGAAGAAAACAAGATGGAGGTCAATTTCCTATTTTTGGATGCTCGGGACATTTCGGTCGACCGAAAATCACTCCGGTCGACCGAAACTCTGCAGGGATTTTTGGAGCAAGCCTCAGGAGGGTTCGGCTGAGCTTTGTACGACCGAAAGTGCTATTTCGGTCGACCTATTGTTCGACCGAAATAGTTTCGGTCGACCGAAAGTTTCCCGAATGTAAATGCGGGGTTTTTTGTGTAATTTCGCAAAGTTATTTTCTTTCACTTTGTATATCTATTGTAAAGCCTTAAAAACCCTAGTTAGTTTTTTGGACATTGAAGACTCCATTGAGAGCATTTAAGAGAGGTAAATCCTTTCTTCACTTATAACTTTTCTTGGAATATTACTTCAACTTGTATATTGAGAGTTTATCTTGTGTATTGGTTGTTGTTGTTTATTCCACAAATCTTGGTATTTGTCTTAATCTCTCCATTGGGCTAGGGTTAACTTTCCTTAGAATTTTGGTTGGGTTAAACTTGGGTCAAAATTCTTCATTTATTACATTTTTTAGCTTTCTTGGGTTGATACAAAATTGTTGTGGGAATTTTTGGTTCAAACACCAAAGGGGTTCGCATCATATCTTTTTCCCAAAACCTAGGTAAAATACAACTTGAAAATGCGCATACCTTTTTCTTCGCTAGGCCAGAAAACTGCGCGGCCGCGCAACACAAAAGTTGCTGGCCACGTAGTTGAACCAAAAGTGGTTCTGTTGAAATAGCATATGGTCAAGCGACCATCTGGTAGGTTTGGCATGGCCGCATAGTTCATTTCTTCCAGCAAAATTTTCATCATTTATGGTATGTTTAAGTTGATCCCTAAGCTTTATTTGCATGTAAGTCATTCATCTTCTGATTGCAATAATTTAGTCCTTGAACTTTCAAAACACTTCAATTCTTCTTTCAAAATTCAATCCATATTCAATTAAGCTCTCTAATTTTGATTTCTTCCACTGAGCTCTTCTTGAAATTTCTGGTGGATGACATCAATATCTATTTTGTCCTTTTAACTCGAAATGTCATCGAAATGTGCATTATTCCACTTTACTGCTTCACTCTTATGATATTGGGAATATTTCTACAATGCAAACAAATAACACACCATTACGTAGTCATTATTCAAGAATGATGATAAATCGTTTTAATTTTGATATATAAGTAAATGTGTAAAACACACTTATCAAATACTTCAAACTAAAATTATTTTTCGTCCTCGAACAATGTAATGGAACAAAAGAGCAAAGCAACAATTATTTTTGTAATGTCAACATGTTTACTATATGCCTCCATAATCCAAATCAATTTGTACCTTAGCGTAGAGTTTTGAACAACAAAGTAAAATAATTTTAGTTATCTCATGCCAGATTTTCAATTGTTTGTGTGAATAGCCATGTCAAACCCCTACTCATGTGAAGATATACTTGTTGCGAAATATTGCAAGTGCACAATATCTTCAACAAGTAATAAAAGTTGACTTTTTGGGTCACGAGGATTAATTTACTTATTACTAGCTTTGATTAATCAATTCTTAAACTATAAATAAATGTCAAGATTGAGATTTTTGAATTTTTAAAATAGTGAAAGCAATGCACTGTGAAAATAAACAAATAAAGCAATTGAAATGATTTGATTTTTGTTTTTCTTATGAATGAAAAATTTGGGATTCACGATAGTAACTTTATTATCCTATTCAATTTCTCTTCTCATGTATTGTTTTGAAAGTAGTGTTTAATCGAATTCACAATTTTACCCAAAATTTTCCTCTCAAGTTTAAATTGGTTCTATCTACATAGGTCAATCACATATCTCTATAATGGTCAGAATAAGCCCTAAATAGATGCATTTAACTACAAGAATTCAAAATGATAGTAAAAAATCAGTGTGGATGAAGTTGTTGGAATTTCAATTCACATTGTCTTAATTGATTAAGGATTGTTGATTTCACAACTGAGAGCATTGGTATCTCTCGTCCCTTTAGTCTATAAAAAAATGGAGAAACACGAGTCGAGAAGTGGGAGCTGCTCTAATCTTATACAACTCTTCTACATAGTTTGTTCGACAACATGTAATATTTAGGCCTTTACATAGTCCACGTAGGTTCTATGTAGCACAATGTTTGCTTTTAACATCCACACAGTCATATCTAATAAATTGCATTTGTGCCAACTAGTGTAGTGACTTGAATTGAAATAATTATAATTTTCATGACTTGCTCGAGACATTTTAAAGTTTAAGAATCTCCAATGCAACTTTGTAGTGCACCAAAAAGTGATGTCACATCATTAAGTACGTCCTATAAATAAAAATTTATTCTAAAATGCATGTTGACTGGGACAATGTTCAACTGACATGATACAAAAAAAATAGAGAACTGTCTATGTGAATGTCTAAATGTAGACGGTCTTTCTGACTCGCCGACTTAACATTTTTTCCATTTTTCATCATTTTATTTGAAAGAAACGTGAATTTTCCAAACTCTTCTTTGGAGAACATGATCTTCCCAAACTCTTTTCCATAATTTCCTAAAATATTGATATTTTTATTTATTATTATTAATTTCAAAAAATTGACACGTAGGCCTTTATTTGGGTAGTAGACGTGACAATTGACGATGAGTTTTGGATTTGACCTTCAATTTTTAAACATTAATTTCACATAGTCTAGACGACCTTCAACTTCACTGTCATATAATCTAAAATAAACGGAATGCATTGAATGTGCTCTTAGATAGATAACCCTATTGTAAACTCTATTGTAACTTGGTCCTATTTAAAGTTTGCCCATTTATATAGCATGTACAATTCACTATTATTAATTTTTTTTAAAGTATTATTATTCTTTTAAATTATACCTTGTCATTTCCATTCCATGTGCTCTAGATTTAGAATATGAATTGATAATTATAATTTTCTTAAAGTAATGTTAATCACAAGTCACTATAATATTTTTAAGAGTGAATGGAGTCAACTTTTATTTTTTATTTTATTTATTTGTTTATTTATTTTTATTTTTTTTGTTCTATACTGACATGAGCTATATAAGTTATTAATTTATTTTTTTTTAATGAAATTAAGTACCTTTTCTTAAATCAAGTAACTTTTCTTACTTGTAAATTATGTAGGTAAAAAAATAACTTATTTATTACCCAATAAAAGTTTGTTTAATATATGTTTAACCTAGCATAGATTCCCCAAGTTAGGAAGAGTTGGCCGCCTCTCTTAGCTAGAAAAGAAACCTCCCATTCTATCTGCCTTTAAGTCTCTCCATTTAATCATGTTTGGCTTGGAATGTAATTACAAGCAGCCACAGCCAAACATCCTATAAGTGGAAAGTTGAAATTACCATTGTCTAAAAAAATAATTATTATTATTTCTCCACTTTAAAAGCCAGTTTTAGTTTAGATTCATTATGGGTTAAATACGTGTTTGGTCGCCCTACTTATATGGCCTATTCACAAAATGGTTATGGAAATCATAATTTAAACCCTTAACTGACTCTACTGTAGATCCCAAAATTCATTTTCCTCTTGACATAAAAGCCTCACTAATAGACTATTCAACATTAATGTTCTGTTTGACAGATTGTTTATAAACGATTATTTATAAATAATGACACGTCAAGAGAATTTCAATTGAAAAATGGTATGCGAAAATTTAGACCATTCAAAATTATTGACTTTTTAAAAATTGTTAAATAAAATGTTATCACGTGATCGTTTATAAATAAAATTTATATGAAAAAAAATAAAAAAAATTACCAAACATAGGCTAAAATGTTGTACAATCATCTTTTCATTTTACACATCCTGTGTTACTTTTCGTTTTATGTTATGGACAAAATAAGATTTTTATCTACACTCTGATGAGGGGAAAAAAAAGTTAATTTGCATATTATTTGCACATTTACAAGACTCGCCAACTTAATTTCATCTGTTTACAATACTTGTTTATAAATAATACATTTTTCAAAATCACTTTTTAACAATACATATTTTTTTTAAATCACTTTATAACAATACATTTTATCTTGAAACAATAAATTCATTTTTTTTATTTTATATAAAAAAATTGCCAAATAGAGTTGTTAAAAAAACTTTAAGACGTATAAGTTATGCAAACCAATCTTTTTAACGCAATTTCTTGTAGTTATGGCCATATGTGACAACTCAAAACCATTTATAAATATGGCCTTTTTTTTTTTTTTTTTTTTGAGGTAAAAGATGTATTATTAAAAGGTGATGAGAGAAACATGCGTAGTTAAAAAATAATTTGAGAAATTATATTATTTGTAAGAGTCCGTGTGATTAAAAAATTATTATTGAAAGTGTGTAAACTGATGAATTTCATAAAAATCTATGTTTGAAGATGAATTTGAGAAAAAAATTATTGAATTTTTCGTGGTGAATTTCATAAAAATCTATGTTTGAAAATGGATTTGAGAAAAAAAAAATTAGAATTTTTTTCTGGATCAAATAGAGTTTAAAGTGATTTATAAATTATAAAGATTAATCATGTACCGTATGGAGGTCTTTCTCCCCTACGCACAAAAAAAGAACATAAATGTAAGTCTGCAAAAAATTGGTTTCTCTTCAAGATCTCCATAAAACCACTAAAAATCCCTTCAAATACATCAAAATTATTCGATTTTGCTGTACAAATCTGACTCATATTTACTTTCCATTGAATTTGTAGTATTTTTCTACGGTTGAATCTCATCATGATAAAACAGTATACTTCTCCATCCGTCTCAGTTATATAGGCAGTCTTTACTTTTTCGTTTGTTCTAATTATATAGATTTGTTTATTTATTAGGAAGTATTTATTTTATTTGTTTATCAATATACTCTTTTTTATTATTTATAATATAATAGTTTTGATATTAAATAAGAGTAAATTAAAAAAAAAATTATAAAATATTTATTAAATACGTTTTCTTAATTTGTACGAAGAATTAACGTCTCTACAGGAGGGGGGGAGTAGCGTATAAATTGCAATGATTCTGATGAAGAAAAAGTAGGCTCTATTGGCTTGCTTGCGTTAGTTTTCAAACGTCAGTACAACTAATCAATTGAAGGCAGAAGAAAGTTATTCCTTGCCACCTCTCATCACTGTATATCTAAATTCTGCATCAGCACGACCCTGCATCTGTGCATCACCAACTCTGGAGTTTCGATAAACTTTTATAGACAGAAGGAAAAAATATATCTATATAACTTTTTCTGGGGAAGCCTGTAAAATTCTTGGCAGAAAATGGCTCAAGGCGCAGTCGGTTTTGTTGGGTTGGATGAAATCACTTTGTATTTGTCGGCTTCTCTTCTCCATTCTGGCTATGCCGTTCAAGCATTCGAGGTTTGCCCAATTTCATTTTAAATTACAAGTTTTCCAATGAAAGTCAAATTTTATTTTGTGTTTTACTGGGAAAACCATAGAAGTGGGTTTCAATATAGATAATTATATGATGCTACGTTGGTCAAATTCTTCTTCTTCTTCTTCTTCATTTTTTTTTTTTTTTTGTTCTGTCACATGTCGATTTTATCTTTTTGGCTGATGTGATGAAAGTTCTTTGGGTGTCAATATATTGAATAGGATCAATAGATTAATAATCATATTTAAATGATATGAGTGCTTGTAAGTTTAAAAGGAGCTCTGTTAAGCTCCCTTTTATGGCTGTTTTACCTATTAGAGTATCCGCATTTGGCGTGTTAAATTTAGCTACCCACATGAGTAAAAAAAGTATGGGTCTGTTTGATAAGTCCTTATTTTTCGTGGAAAAGGAAAAAAATTTCCAACTTTTCTACTTTACTCCGTTTACATGTGAAAATTTTCCACGGAAAATTTTTTCCGCGGACCCCACCCACGCGCCCCTTTTCCTTGTTTTGATGGAAAATATTTTCTTTGGGTTTTGGTGGATTTTTGTTTTCATGGTAGATGAAAAATGATTTTCGACACGTTTAATCAATTTTGTTGTTGTTAATTGAGTTATTTTTTTTCTAAAAAATAGCAAAAAATTACTTTATTTTCCATGGAAAATAATGTCAATCAAACAATAAAAGTTGGAAAACTCCCTTCTTTTTTCACCTAGAAAATTAAACCAATCAAACACATTAAACTTCTAATTCCCAGGAATTCAATTCCCTAGAATTCATTTTTTTTCCACCCAAATTCCACCATCGCTATCAAACGCACCCTATATGTTAAATGACATGTATATATGTTAAAGTTAACTACTTACTATTATTACAATGGATGTGTTAATTTCAACTCAAGAATTTGATAAGTATTATTTTTAAAATAGCAAAATTTATATATTAATATGATACTCAATTTGAAAATCTCATTAAATCATATAATATGAAATCAACAAAAATTTTATTTTTTTTATCGATATTAAATAAATTAAGAAGGAAGAAGAAAAAGAAGATGTATAAATAAGGGGTTGGTTGGGTGGGTGGGTGGTGATTAGGGGTGGGTGAGATGTATTTACACTATTGGAGAATTTTAAGACAAAAGTATCACATCAAATGTTAAAATGCTAGCTAAATTTAACAAGAAAGTTAACATGTTGTTAAAAAGATTCATTTAGCAAACAAATTAACATATTCAATGTAGACATAAAAATGACTATTTATTTTTGTGTATCTCATATATAAGTACAAAGAATTTTCTTAGCACGTGTACTTGATTCATTTGGAAGTTCTAAGGTACGGGCATGACAATAATTATAGTTGTTCATGCATCTAAAAGTTAGCATTATCTAGGGACATTTCTACCAAAACTATTTCATAAATGTACTCAGTGAACAAAGAAAAGAAAATATATTCCACTCTTTTGATTGGAATAGGGTTCAAATATGCAGCACAATGCACTGATGTAAGAAAAGCAAATGTTGGGTAAGACTTGTTCATTACATAGGATTGAAGACCTTGTACGTTTTGGGTATGGATTCATAATGTGCTTTTAACAACTCGACATTACGATAGAACATACTTAGCAATATCTAACAAGTTTATTCAGTCACCCTTTTAACTTTTAAGCATGTAGGAGTCACGTTTGGTTCAGAAGGTGGTAACTTTTTTTCCCCGACTTCGTTGTAGTTCTTTGGGAAACGTTTAAGCTATAGCATAGAATAATGTCTTTCTAGTTTGGTTAGTGTCCAACATGAATGTTTTTGGTTAATAATTATTACTACCATCACAAATAACTGATTACCACATCAGTTTTAGCAATAACTCCTGAAATAGAGGGAGCTGAGAATTTTGTGAAAATCAGAATGAATAAAAATACTACAGCCATAAAGTTTGAAAATTTGTTGGATGAGCTTTGCAAGTATCATCAAATGAGCATTGAAGTTGATCATCTAAAGGCTAAAGAGCCATGTAATTTACCTACATTTGAGACTATTATTTTTGTGTCTGATTTTCATAAATGCTTACAATTTTTACATTCACAGACATCCAGTCCTCTGATGGATGAGTTCTTAGAGCTAGGGGGCAAAAGAAGTGCCAATCTGATTGAGGCAGGGAAAGGTAAAAATACTAGTGCTCCCTTTTGCTGCATTGTTGTCTGTCGTTCTCCTTATTTTCGGAATATCGCTTTCTACTTAATCTTGCATCTTACAGTTGCTGTAACAATCAAATTGAATTGTTTTTGCGGGTAGTTTTCATAATGATCTACTGATCTTGGACATATCTTCCTTTCTTATGGTAGTTACTAGGATGACTAAAGGGTTTTGACAATTATGGCATTTGACCGCAAACTGTGGAGGTTTTCAACTAAGAAAGAATGACACTGCATGTACTCAGTCATGCACGCATCCTGGGAGATAAAAATTGAGAGCTTTTTCGAAACGTGCCTGAGTTTTTTAAGGGGGGCAGACATGAGAGCTGCCGGCCCAATAGGTCAGGTCATTGAGTAGAATGGGTTGAATATTGATAAAGACATTGAGAAATTAATATGTCATCACAACAGTGATAAACAAAACATTTTTGCTGTCATACATCAATCAAGTTCCATCGTTAATTTTTAGAAAGAGAACAAGCAAACTCCGAATACAGAAATAATGACAAAAAGCCACGACTAATGAAAACTTCAGTATATTACTGCTCCGTATTTTCAAACCAACTTTTTAGATGGTTGAATCTTTCTTCAATAGCCTTTCAATGTCATGTTTGTGTAATTCTCATTGGAATTTTTACGTTTTACCATTTCCATGTCCTGCAGGTGTCAGTGCTTTGGTTATATTGGTATCTCATGCTGATCAAATAAATGAAATCATTTTCAGTCAAGAGGGTGTGTTAAAAGGTTGCTTTCGAGCTCCTGAATCTAGTTTAAGTTAATAGTTGATTCTTTGATTATGGTGCATTGAAAATTCTTTTCTGAACATCCAGAATTGCAGAAAGACACGGTCATTGTTCTCCATTCAACCATAAGCCCAGAACATATCCAGAAGCTTGAGAAGAGTCTTACAGGCAATGTTTTTCTTTATATGCTGATTCCATGTTGTTTTTATCTTTAGTAAAATGTACTTGAATAATTATCTGTTCTTTTAAATATGTATATATATGTTTGCTATCTCTCTTCAGAAAGCCATTGTGAAGTTCCCATACAGGGATAATGTCGTATCTGCATTTCTCAAGTCTCAATTTTTTCCCCTTCTCATTTTAAAAATCAATTCGATGAAATGACACCCATCACCTCCATCTTGAATGGGATGGTTTAATTCAGTTTGCGTCAGGCTTGTCTATTTTCTAGTTGAAGTAGCCTTCTTAGTAGCCAGTTCACTTTCAACCATGTTGATCAAAATCATCCATTATCCTTCCAGTCCTTAGAATTCTTACTGAATCATCATTTCATATTCTACTATTTACTTATGAACAAAATCATGTACGTATTACCAAAATTCAAACCATAAAGCACAATCAAGAAGTTCTCTTGAATAAAAACTCAAATTAACAAATGAAAAATATTGCATCAAATATTTGTTTATTTGACCAGAAAGAGTTTATCATCCATTTCATTTTGGCTAAGAAAACAGGTTAATATCAGACATGCTGTACTTTGAAATTCTTAGTTAGATATTTCTAGATATGGGTTCGGTTTCCCCCACCAAACCAGATAAAATTTAAGAAGATTGATACTGCATTGTTGTTTGACACATACATGACTACATTTTTTTCACACATCCTTTATGATTCATGCCTTATTTTTCTGAATATTTATGTTGTTCTGTTTCTCCAAGCTTCATTCTGCTGCAATTATGCATTATTTTTTCAATCCAAGATAGACGTATACATATTGTCCTTCTAGATTGGCTAGTTTCTCCTTTCCTTTCAGCCTCTTTCATCCTTCCCTATCTCCCTTTACAGGCATTGGATATTCAATTTCATCTTCCACTCTAATATAAAGGCTTATTTATAGTTTTATATTTCAGTGTGTAATCATTTGGATCCATGAAGTAGGTGTGCCAATAATACATTTTTTATGCATTTATGAAGTAATAATACTTCTAACCCCACCCCATAATAAATGTGGGGAAATAATCCAGTCTATCTTAAAAAGTGAACTAAGAAAGACGATGAGATCAATTGGTCAATGCATCTGTCCAACTTTAGATTCTGTTAATTATGACTGAATTTACTGTCTCAAATATAAATATTCAATGGTTTGCTTTTGCAGAGGATTATCAGATGAATTTTATTGTTGACATGTATGTCTTGAAGGCAGTATCAGAGGTTTTGAATGGAAAATTGATGGTAAAAAGTGGAACTATGTTTTACATAAAGATTAAATCTATCTTTTCTCCTATTATTTGATGTACAGAATGGCTGTTGTTCTTGTCATTCAGATTATATCTTCAGGAAGATCAGAGTCCATCTCACGTGCACAGCCTATTCTTTCTGGTTCACTCTTTTTCCTTCAAGTTGTTTTGAAGCGGTTTCGTACCAAAAAAATATAAGAAAATGTCTCTCTTAAGTATCACCTCTTATTCCAACTGTTGTTTTATGAGCACAGCCATATGCGAAAAACTTTTCATGTTTGAGGGTGAACTTGGTGCAGGAAGGTAAGCTTTCTTTGACTTCATATGTCTTCTGCCTCGTTTTGAACAAGAAATTATGTTTCATTTAATCATTGATAGGAGATTTCTAAATTAATATAGGCCCCGTTTGGTACAAATTAAAATCTAGATTTTAATCTTAGTCAAAGTCTACAATCAAACTCAACCACATATTTTATGGAGTCCACAACTTTTCAACCACACATCGCATCAACTTTTATCAAAATCTAATAAAAATCTGATTTTAATCTCCACCATACGGGGGCATACTGTTTAAGTACATACCTAGAATATTGTTGCAGAGAAAAGATATAAAATTTAATATTCTAGTTGCAACTATATCTATGAACAGAGTAAATGATCTTAGAGCTTGAATCTTATGTTTTCTAAAATAAGCTTTTTATTTCCCTTTGCAGTAAATGTAAAATGGTAATTGAGCTCCTTGAAGGCATTCATTTTGTAGCTTCACTTGAGGCCATTTCTCTAGGTGCTCAAACAGGGATTCATCCATTGATAATTTATGATATCATCTCTAATGCTGCAGGAAATTCATGGTGACTACACTTGTATAATTGCTTCATCCTCGGTTTTGACTACCATGAATCACACACCCACATTCATTTTGTTGTTTCCCACTCATGCTAAACGTGTTAGTATGTTATGTCCCTCCCTTTTACTTGTTTCTTCTCATTGATTGTGTGTTTATGTACACACAATCCATTAGAAGAAGCAAATTTATATGTGTTTCTTCACTTAGTAGCACTCTTGAGTTACATTACGATGTACATGTTACTTACATTTTGTTTCCTTCTTCCTCTGTTACTTGTTTCTGTTTGTTTGGAAGGTTTCTCGTCTGATTATAGTATATTTACATAATTATTTGAGGTCATCAATAAATCAGCTACTGAAACTGGGTCGTATTTACTTAAGCAGTTTGAATAAAATAAAATTGGCGCAGGAACAAACAGTGAGGATTTTTTAAATACTGCCCATAAATTATGTGGCTACCATCTAATAGGGGCTAAGGTATTTTGATTAATAATACCATCAAAATTACAAATTGGGTTTGAGGTTCATTGTGATCCTGTGCAGAGATTTCCGTAATAGGGTTTAATTTCATTGTGATTTTTTATTCATAAAAATAGGGCAACATATATTAAGGTTTTCAGATAAAATATCGGGCAACAAAATTACCACAGGCGGTTGATGACTTGTAGCTCATTTCAATTCTCCTCAGTTGTTTTCCTTTACTTTATTATCTGAAGAGTGAAGAGCATATTAAGAGAAAATAGAGTTGTATTTTGCAAGCAGAATGCAACAAACCTGTCTTATTTTTATATTTACAATCACCTTGACCATTTTTTCTATGGACCAGCCGTAAGGATGCTTTTTGTATATAGGAAAGCTTCTGGCCTGCTCTTAATGCTTAACTTTTAAACGACGTAGTGCGAAATAATTAAATGGAACTTTAACTTTTATTATAACAAAATGGTCCTTAATTAGACAAAAATGAGAGCGTGAGACTATTTTTATGTGACGTCAAATAAGTTATCCATGGTTTAATATTGAATTGGAGAATACAATAACAATGCCAGATTTAATTTGAACAATTTATTTTAAAAAAAAATCTGTTAGGATTGTAAAGTTGAATAGAATCCAGATCCTGCTAATACCATAATGAAGATTATCTCTAGCATTAGAATCTAATCCTATGGCTATATCCATCTGCTGTGGCATGTGACTTACCCTGCCTTGCCTTGCCTTGCCTTGTGGGGTGACAGGTGGACCTTATGTTGGTAAGGGGATTCGCATTTTCAGTTCAATCATCTTGATATGACATTAGGT
This sequence comes from Ligustrum vulgare, assembly GCA_963555705.1. Lineage (NCBI taxonomy): Eukaryota > Viridiplantae > Streptophyta > Magnoliopsida > Lamiales > Oleaceae > Ligustrum > Ligustrum vulgare. The sequence continues at coordinate 32,799,954 of OY743187.1, forward strand.
AGGAAAGCTATTCACATTAAGTGATCTACGTGGTCTCTATACTTGTTTGGCAATGATGAACACACATGGCTAACTCATTGGTAGTAAAAGGACTAAATAAACCGACCTGGCTTAAAGTGGTATATTTTGCTCTGATAATCTGAATCAGCATTTCATTCATCTACTTCATATTTTCTTCTATTTTTGGTTTGTCATGAATCATTTCGTTCTTATTTTCTCATGTTATGATTTGACGCAATGTTTTTCACCGTTTCCTCATTCTGCAGGGTTTTCAAGAATTACCTTCCTCAGTTGTTAGCCGGTAACCAAACCAAGCATCACATGCTCAATACTTTTGTCCGAAACTTGGTAAGATTCTAAAATATGCTAAAAGCAGTATTTTTTTTTTTTTTATATTTTCTGTTGCTCTTTATTGACATTTGTTCAGATGGGGTGTTTCATCTTGTCTTCTATCCGAACAATTCTTTGAATTTAAATCTCATGAAAGTGAGGCTTCAAAGAGAAAGTTAGACTGGACAGAGATGGATGGTGGCTTGGAACAATTCCACTTGTTGGTAATGCTTGTGGCAAATGGTGAAACAAAACTGTGGTTCTGTGCGGAGGAGTGAGGTTGGTTGGGTTGGGTTGTGGGTTTTTGAGTATGCGATGGCAATATGGAGGTCTGATTGTCGTCTAAAGTTTTCACTTTTTAGAAAGCTTTAATAGAAACTTTTATCATGTTCTAATACTGTTATCGTTATTGAGAGAAGATTTGAAGGCCTAACCTCATTAATCTGCAATTGCTTTAGTAACTTTGAACCTGTTCTTTGTAAAATATAATGTTCCCCTTTTGGGATGGGGAGAGGGCGAAATGTGACTGCATTTTAAAGGGAATATGTTCTTTTGCTGGGCGTATGCGTAAGCCACTAAATATATGGTGACTTAAGTCTCGTTCTGTGTTTGTCTGTATATTTGTAAATTTATCAAATTCAAACTTATGGAGAATAGCATAAAACAATCACAAAATGAAAAAATGAAACATCTTGACGATTTAGGTTACAATGCCATCCCAATAATTAATCTGCAATTGCTTTAGTATCTTTGAATCTGTTCTCTGTAAAATAAAATATGTCCCCCTTTCTGGGATTGGGAGAGGGCTGTAAATGTAACTTTATTTTAAAGGGAACCTGTTCTTCTGCAGGGTGTTTGCAAAATAACAATAAATATTTGGTGACTTAGGTCTTCTTCTGTGTTTATATTTGAAAATATATCAAATTCATATGCATGAAGAATAGAATAAAACAATCACAAAATGAAAAAAATGGAACATATTATTGATTTAGCCTCTAATGCCATATCAATAATTAGATAAAAATCTTCCATTGTAGTACAAGTTAGTCCCTTTTCCATAATAGTTGGCAAGTTATAAGAGAAAAAGACTTGAGGATAATGGGGAGTAGGCTAGTTAACTGTAAAAGCGGAACTAGTTTTGTACAATTAACAATTCGTGTTTCATTCTACTTTAATATTGATTATCAATATTTTGTTTTCCTAATTGATTTTATGTGCATTTAAGGGGGCAGTACTGGATATGGCAAAATCACTTATATTTCCTCTTCCACTTTTAGCTGTTGCTCACCAGCAACTTCTAGCAGGTACAGTAAACACATCTCATATGAAATTGGACTCATATTTTAATATTTTAAAATGTAGTAATCTAATGCAACCTGGTTTTCACCTTTTATGCTCTTTTCTTCAGGATCTTCACATGAATTGAAGGATGGCGAGGGTGCCTCATTACTTAAAGTAATACAATGGCAGAAGGCTATCTGAGATTCTTTCAAAGCTCTTCCTTCTCAGAAATTTAAGTTTTAAATATCCATCTCCATTCATAACTGTGTGACCACAGGTCTGGGAAAAGTTATCTGGGGTGAACGTCACAGAGGCAGCCAACGAAAAAACTTATGATCCTGAGGAACTGGCTCGTAAATTGCCAACCAATTCAGATACCATGAAGCGAATTGGATTCATTGGACTTGGAGCTATGGGGTTTGGCATGGCAGCTCACCTTCTGAAATCAAATTTTTCCGTAGTTGGTTACGACGTGAGTCTTTAATTCAGCCTATCATGTTTTATTATAGCTCCTCACATTTAATAGAAATGTATGATTGAGGAATGCTTAGTTCCATGAACTGCATTTTCCAATTAGCATCTACATTTTATGCATCGTGGTGATGAATAGATTACATCTGAACGTCATCCACTCCAGCTTTCATATAGAAATCTGCCAGTATTAATCAGATGCCAAAAAATAAACATAAATAGTAAAAAGAAATAAAGTTCGCTTATTGATTCAAAAGTGAAAAGGAAAAAAGGAAAAAAAAAATATATATATATATACTAAAAAACCTCTCTATGTTTATAATGTTGGGACCAAACTCTTTTATTACTATGAGGAGGTTATTTAACTTAATAAAGGTGTAGTTATAAAAATTCGTTTTGATTTAGTTATCCTTAGTTGCAAGTGGTACAGAGGTAATCTGTGCATTACATTAATAATTAATTAATGTAGATGTCATATCCAAGGTATAGACATTGATAAAAGAGATAAATATAGTTTAAAAAACTAGTATTTGTGTCTATGTAGTGTTGGGAGTATGCAAAAGTCATGTTAAAAGTCTAAAATTTTGCATTCTCTTTGAAAGTATAATATTAGGTAATATATAGATAACTATTACTAAATGGAGGCAAGTTCCCTAAGATAGGATCTAAAAAAATTGTAACTTATTACAATGTGGAGTTTTTTTTTTATAACTGCCTAAGTTGGAATCAAAGTTTTTTACGGGTACATGGAGGTTATTCCTATAGAGAGGTCTTAGTATAGATGTCAGCTTTTTTTTTTTCTTCCTGTTCTATTTTTTGGTTTTATTTTTGTTCAGGGCAGCATTGTGGGTGTATTTCCACTAATTTAGCTAATGATTATTATTTATTAACTTACAACTTGTCAGAAAGTATTATTTCTTCGTAAATGACTTATTTTTCACAGAAGTGTAAATTTAAGATTTCTAACTAAATGAAGTCAGCAGTTGGATTCTGATAACCACAACATCTTTATGGATGTTTCTGTAAAGTTTCTTCCTAGATGTGTATTCGGATGCGAGCTGGTTAGTGTGGTTTAGATTAATAGGAGGAAAAGATATTCTGATGACCAAGGATATGGGCAGTCTATAACCTTGACGTATTCCCCTGTCATCGTTTTCTATTGGCATTCTTTTCTAAACTAGTTTAGTTTACACTCCAAATCCATACTTGTAGCAAAAACATGTCTTGTGGAAGTGCATTGTTTCTTTGTCTAGCCTTGATGTTGGTCAAAATCTTTCGAGGGGGTCATTTCAACATATGTTTACCCAATATTCTTTTTTATTGTCATAGGAAAAAAAGAAAGAGATTTAGCTTCTTCTTGTTGTCATAAAATAAAATAAAATGAAGACAAACTATTTAAAAGCTTAAAAAACCATTTTTAACAAAAGGAAATATAAGAATTATATTAACAATATAGCTTAAAAAATGTCAGTAAAATTTCTAGCAAAAGGAAATCTAAGAATTACATTAACAATATATCTTGAAAATATCAAATATCTGTCAAATGTTTATTTAGTTTAATTATGTCCATGTTGAGTCAAAAGATTTTTAAGTGATAATAGAATCAAAATAACCATATTTTATAGATCATTACCAAAATCTATTAACAAGGTGGGAAAAACGATGGAGAGAATTGAAAGGATAAACTGATACTTAATACCTAATACCGACGGTCATGGAACACATCAGTCAACTATTGTCCTTAGTATTGGCTTCAGTATTGTCATATGTCTTGAAATCCCTTAATTGAAGTCAAAATCCCTCAGTTATTGTAAATTATCTTCTTCCTTTTTTACATTAAACTTGATCTTAGGTAATCGATTCCATTACCAATTATATGTCTAGGTTGTAACTATATATATTTACATCTTTTACTCAATGAAATATACAAGAAAATATTTATCAATTATATTTTCAATATGGTATGAGAGCCAGGGATCATCAACCTTGGCCAATAATTTCTTCACGATAAGTAGAGGCAGTCAAGCCCTAAAGTCAGAAAAATCAGATGGAGTCAAGAAGCGAACATTCTTCACTACAACGTACTATTGAAAAACTCAATGGGAAGAATTATCGTGAATGGACACAATCAATCAAGCTCGTAATAGATGGTAAAGGAAAGTTGGGCTACCTTACCGGCGACACGAAGAAACCGACCACCACTGATATCACAACCCTAAATAAATGGCAATCGAAAAATTCATTAGTCACAGCGTGGCTAATAAATTCGATGAAAAATTCAATTGGAAGAACTTATCTGTTTCTTCCAACAACAAAGGAGGTGTGGGATGCCGTACGGGAAACGTACTCGGATTCTGAAAATTCATCACAAATTTTCGAGATTAAGACTCGATTATAGCAAATGAAGTAAGGCGAAAGAGGAGTTACTAAAAATTACCTCGAGATGAAGGCGCTGTGGCAAGAAATAGACCTCAGTTATGACGAAGAATGGGAATGCCCAGGTGATTGTACATGCCCCAAGAAAAGACTGAACACTGAAAGGGTGTTTAAGTTTTTAGCAGGCTTAAATGCGACTTGGATGAAGTTCACATTAGGATCCTTGGTCGAAAACCCCTTCCATCTACACGCGAGGTATTTGCAGGGTCCACCGTGAGGAGAATTGCCGAAAGGTGATGTTGGACGGAGGTGGAGGAACAGGTACTGAAGGCACCGAAGCTTCGACACTTGCGATCAATCACTAGCTGGAGTCGAGAATGGAAATGGGCTTGGAGAAAGGTTTGGGCTTGGAGGAAAAAGCTTAGGCGAGAAATCATATAGGCCGAATAAAGGAAACAGGCCTCATACATGGTCATATGAATTTGGGCCTGGAATGATGGAAACTGGGCCTAGTGACTTAAAAAACTATGCTGGATTTATTGGCAAGTAATGGGCCGGGTCAAAATCAGCAAAGGAAAAGGCCACGGTGCGAGCATTGTCGTAAACCCAGACATAAAATAAATGACTGTTGGAATCTGCACGAAAAGCCCTAGGACTGGAAACTACGACAAAATAACAGGGCACGTGGATACTAGGTTTTAGTGGATGATCAAACATGTGGCTCATTCAGTCAAAGAACAAATGGAGGAACTCCACAAAAAAAATTCAAATCTCCACAAAAAAAATTTCAAATCTCCAAAATCCTAGTTAGTCTTCTCACACAATACATTCTAGCTCATTAGCCCATAAAGGTACACTTCTACAGGCCCTTGACACAGTTCAAACAAAAACCCCTTGGATTATTGATTCTGAAGCGTCTGATCATATGACGGGTAGTCATTATGATTTTTCCTCCTCACCTTGCGCTGGTAACCTAAAGGTGAAAATTGCAAACGGATCCCTCTCATTCGTTGCAGAAAAAGGACTGTCCAAATCTCTAATTCTGTAACCCTAAAGCCCGTACTCCATGTTCCAAATTTGTCGTGTAATTTATTATTGAGAAGTCAATTAACAAAAAATTCTGACTGTTCAGCTCACTTTTTCCCTACTCATTGTGTATTTCAGGACCTATCGTCGGGAAGATGATTGGCAGTGCTAAGGAGCGAGAGGGACTCCAAATTTTAGATTAGGTCATCCAAATTTTCAATACTTGCGAATGTTATTTCGCTCCATTTGCTCTAATAAAAATGAGTTTGTCTTTCAATGTGAAATTTGCCAACTTGCTAAACACAAGCGCAATTCTTTTCCACAATCAAAATACCAACCATCCAAACCATTTTCAATTATTCATAGTGATGTATGGGAACCATCTCGTGTACATTCTCGAAATCAAAAGAAATGGTTTGTCACATTCATCGATGATCACATTAGAGTTTGTTGGGTTTACCTCCTAAGAGAGAAAGCTGAGGTCCGTGATGTATTCAAAAATTTCCATTCCATGATACAAACACAGTTCTAAACCCAAATACAAATTCTTCGTAGTGATAATAGTACAAAATATTTTAACTCCGTCCATGGAGATTATCTTCGCACTAATGGCATAATCCATCAAAGCTCGTCTGTTAATACCCCACAACAAAACGGGGTTGCTGAAAGAAAAAAACTAACATCTCCTTAACATAACCCGAGCATTAATGTTCACTACAAACATGCCAAAAATATTCTGGAGGGACGCCATTCTCACATCTGCATATCTAATCAATCATATGCCTTGTCGGGTCCTCTCTTACAAAACTCCTCTCCATACACTACAAACCGTATTCCCTAATACTCGGCTACACTCTTCCCTAACTCCAAAGGTATTTGGGTGCACTACATTTGTCCATAATCATTCTCCAAATCGGAATAAATTTGACCCTCGTGCACTCAAATGTGTCTTTATTGGGTACTCACCAACCTAAAAGGGGTATAAATGTTATGATCCCTCTACCAAACGAGATTACACTAGTCTTGATGTTACTTTCTTTGAAAATACCCTGTACTTCCATGAAACTTCTCTTCAGTGGGAGAGTGTGAATGAAGATCGTTTCATAAATTTTGAATTCTTAGAATCCACCACTTATAATCCTGATATGCCACTTTCAAAAGGTCATTTAAACTTAAGGGGAGATGTAGAGAGACAAAATGATAGGGAGATTTGAGTTTACTCACGAAGGCCAAAATCAAGGCAAGAGCACCTCACCTCTGAAGCACCAAAAGGATCAGATCCGGTGATATCTCCTATTGAGTCATCCAAAGGTAATTCTAGTAATCCTATTGATTTACCTATTGCACTCAGGAAAACACCCCATGACGCGATCCCAGTCTGGAATCTCGACGAAAATGCGGAATAACAAAAATAACAACTTAGGAAAGATCTAGACTCAGCAACAAACATAAGAAACAAGAAAATAAATTAACTGGAAAAAATAAAATTGACGATAGGACCTTGACCCGATAATCACGACGTGAAGATTCGACGGATTGAAGATCCAAGGTTTTCGAAGCACCACAAGGACTTGTCAATTTCCTTGATAAGTTTCTGATGGGAACGCCACAAATATCTAGCAATATTTGATAAGTTCAATTGGTTGTTCTTGAAGAACACACAAAGGGAATCCTCAACCTTTCAAAAGAGAACACTCTCAATTTCATTCAATAATATCAAAGTTATTTTTTACAATGATGAAAATTGTTAATATGAAGTAAAACTAACCTAAAACTAGGTTTAGCCGCTAATGGGCCCAAAAATATGGAAATAATAGAACAAAACGGAAAATAAACCTAAATTCGCGTAATTCTGGAAATTTGACAGTTACGGCCGTGAAGATGAACATTACGGCCGTAAGTGACCTTCTGTTCGTGAGTTACGGCCGTGACGATATTTCTTACGGCCGTAAGTAAGGTTTTGCTGGAAATCTTCATTTTTATCCGATAGAGTCTTACGGTCGTGAGTTGCATGATTTACGGCTGTAAATATATTTCTGGACTTCAAACTTCGACCCTTTGATTCAGCTTGATCCATTCGCCTTCCCGGCTTGACTCCAACACGAAACTTGTTCCGTTTCTCACGTAGATCACTGTCGTATTTCCGGTAGCTCGACTTCTCTTTTCGATGCCTACTTTGGATCACATCATCCCTCCTCTCTTGAAAAGGATTCGACCTCGAATCAACTTCTGGTCGGCTTTTCAAACACCTCCTACTTTTGTGGGCTTGATGATCATGCTTATGCATCGTGTTTTCTTTCGACCTTTTGGGCTGCTTCTTTCTCTCTTCCAACTTTCTCGGCCCTTTGGGCTTCTCTTTTGTGTTGATGGATCTCATCCTCGTTTTAAGATCATAGTTGAACTTAGGTACCTGCAAAACAGAGTAGAACTGGGGAGGGGTGTGTTAGCGTGAGTAAGTGCAAATAGAATCAATTTTGTGGTAGACTCTCTTTTCTTTTACTTTTTGCACTCAGTCTCTCCTTTTTCTGAGATTTGAACCTCAACCCTCTTGTCTTTATTTTTCACTATTTCTCATTTTTCTGAGGTCATGGCCTCAACTCTCTTTTCTTTAATTTCCACTCCCTCTCATTTTTCTGAGGTCGTGGCCTCAACTCTCTTATTTTTCCCTTCAAACTCACTTTTCACTTTCAATTGGTCTTTCAGGGCTTCAATTGGAGATAGTAGCATTTAGAGTAAACTTCTTCCCCCCTTTTACTAGACTATATCTATTCGTTTACCCATCATGTAGCATAGCCATTTCATGTTGCTAAGGCCTCCCCAACAATATGTTGCATAGGAACCACGTTACAAATTACCTCATCCAAATATCCACCAAAAGAAAATGACACCAAGGATTGTCTCTTCACCTTAACTTCCCCTGACTTAGTCAAACATTGTAATTTATAAGGCGTTAGATGTTTCGTTAAAGGTAAGTCTAATTTTTCCACCAACATTGTACTAACTACATTGGTACAACTTCCCCCATCAATCACCATGCTACACACTTTATCATTTACTATGCATCTAGTGCGAAAAATATTATCCCTCTGCCCATCCACATTATCCAAAATATTCACCTTACGCCTAACGCTATGAGCATGCGGATCAATAAGTGACTTATCCACCACAACATTTTTCAACTTTTCACTATCACACCTAACCTTTTTACGTTGACAATCAAGTGCAATGTGACCCCATTCCAAACATTTAAAACACTTAACATTTTTATCTTTAAGAGGTTTTGACTCAGAGTGATATTTACGTTTCGGTGTTGGTTCATCCCTCCTTTTTGGACTGTGGTCCCCACTTTTCCGTTTTGACCGAGATGTAGGATAAGTATGCAGAGATGACCTTGGTTCCTCCTTTCGCCTTAATGACCTTTCATCAACTCCATCGCCACCCTTAGTATGGGATTCACGCCTCCTATCCCTTCTAGTTCTAGAATCCGATTGAGCTCGCTCCTTTTTCAATTGGGCAATGACGGCATCTCTTTCATCCATCCTAGCCATTATCTTCTTAAATTTTGCCCGCATCGCTGCCAATAATTCAACACCATGCTCCAATATCCTATCCCCACTTTCGGGTCGTTTGTTGTCACCCATTGATGATGATTTTTCCTTGCGAGACATAGTTCAGAAAAAGAAAAAGAAATAAAATTTTCTCACAAAATTTATCACTCGCGTATCACTCAATTTCCCTCCAAGCACTTCAAGGACAACTGAGAACTTCAAGTAATGGTAGGTCAAGATAAGACACGAATAAGAACAAGAGAATTTGAAATCGAGAAAATTTTCAGAATATTTGGGAAAATAATGAGATTTTCTTTTTTTTTTTTGAATCCGAAATTCAACTATGAGTGCAGCGTAATTAATGGAATTGAATTTGGATAAGAATTGACTAAAATAAACAAGATTGAATTTTTGTTGAATTTTTGTATTGATCAAATAATGAATTTTTTTTTTATTGGCACAAAGAACAATAAGACTCAAGAAAAAAAATATCAAGAATTACCAAGAACTGAATCTAGATCCAAGCTCTGATACCAGATGACGCGATCCCGCTCGGGAATCTCGACGAAAACGCGGAATAAAAAAAAATAAAAAATAAAAACAACCTAGGAAAGATCTAGACTCAGCAACAAACACAAGAACCAAGAAAATAAAAGTAACTGGGAAAGATAAAATTGACGATAGGACCTGAACCCGACAATCACGATGCGAAGATTCGACGATACCGATTGAAGATCTAAGGTTTTCGAAGTACCACAAGAACTTATCAATTTCCTTAATAAGTTTCTGATAAGAACGCCATAAATATCTCACAATATTTGATAAGTTCAATTGGTTGTTCTTGAAGAATACACAAAGGGAATCCTCAACCTTTCAAAACAGAACACTCTCAATTTCATTCAATAATATCAAAGTTATTTTTTACAATGGTGAAAATTGTTAATATAAAGTAAAACTAACCTAAAACTAGGTTTAGCCGCTAATGGACCCAAAAATATGGAAATAATAGAACAAAACGGAAAATAAACCTAAATTCGCGTGATTCTGGAAATTTGACAGTTACGGCCGTAAAGATGAACATTACGGCCGTAAGTGACCTTCTGTTCGTGAGTTACGACCGTGACGATATTTCTTATGGCCGTAAGTAAGGTTCTGCTAGAAATCTTCATTTTTATCCTATAGAGTCTTACGGCCGTGAGTTGCATGATTTACGGCCGTAAATATGTTTCTGGACTTCAAACTTCGACCCTTTGATTCGGCTTGATCCATTAGCCTTCCCGGCTCGACTACAACACGAAACTTGCTCCATTTCTCACGTAAATCACTGTCATATTGCCGGTAGCTCGACTTCTCTTTTCGACGCCTATTTTGGATCACATCACCCCACTCATGTACACTTCATCCTATCTCAAAGTTTGTCTCTTATAATAACCTGTCTACTACCTTTCACACATTCACTTCTAAGCTTGATAGTACAGAAATCCCAAAGACTACAGGAGGCAATGTCCATCCCAGAGTGGAAAAATACAGTTATGGAAGAACTCCAAGCCTTGAAAAACAATGAAACTTGGGAGCTAATGAAACTACCAAAAGGGAAAAAGACAATAGGATGCAAATGGGTGTTCACAGTCAAGCATAGAGCTGATGGAACTATTGAACGCTTCAAAGCTCGTTTGGTAGCCAAAAGTTTTTATGCAAACTTATGGAATTGACTACACTGAAACTTTAGCTCCAGTAGCGAAATTGAACACCATTAGAGTTCTTCTATCCCTAGCAACTAATTTGGACTCGGCCGACTGGCTACTTCAACAGCTCGACATAAAAAATGCCTTCTTGAATGGTGAACTGGAAGAAGTTTATATGGAGATGCCACCATGGTTTAGTAATCAAGACAAGATAGTCTGTAAACTAAAAAAATCTCTCTATGGCCTTAAACAGTCTCCGAGAGCATGGTTCGATAGATTCACCAAGGTAATCACAAGGCAGGGATATCAACAAGGACAGTTAGATCATACCATGTTCTTCAAGCTGAAAAATGATGGTACCAGAACCATTTTAATTGTATATGTGGACGACGTAATTCTCACTGGAGATGGTCTTGTAGAAATGGAAGAGTTAAAATCCGCCTTGGCAAGAGAATTTGAGATAAAAGATTTGGGACAAATGAGATACTTCTTGGGAATTGAAGTCGCTAGGTCAAGGAAAGGAATGAGTGTCTCTCAGAGAAAGTACATTCCTGATCTCCTAACAGAAATTGGCATGCTTGGGTGCAAACCAAGTGATACTCCGATTGATGCAGGGAGAAGTATGGGAAACAATGGAGAACTAGTTGACAAAGATAGATATCAAAGACTTGTTGGCAAGCTCATATATCTATCTCACACCAGACCAGATATTGCTTTTGCAGTCAGTGTAGCAAGTCAACACATGCACTCACCAAAGGAGATTCACTTAGAAGCAGTATATAAGATCCTCAGATACCTCAAATGATCTCCTGGGAGAGGTTTTTTTTTCAAGAAAAGTGAAAACACGACGGTAGAGGTGTTCACGGATGTAGACCGGGCTAGTTCAATTGAGGACAGGCGGTCTACTACAGGATATTATACATTTGTGTGGGGTAACTTGGTAACCTAGAGGAGTAAAAAGCAGAATGTAGTGGCGCGAAGTAGCGTCGAAGCTGAATTCAGAACCGTTGCACAAGGGATGTGTGAAGTATTATGGATCAAGAAACTCTTGGAAGAATTGCAAGTTACAACAAATCTACCAATTAAAATGTACTGTGATAATAAGGCAGCGATTAACATCTCTCTCAATCCAGTACAACATGATCGAACTAAACATATTGAGGTAGACAAACACTTCATCAAAGAAAAAGTAGAGACTGGAGTTATTTGCATGACATATGTTCCTACGAAGGAGCAAACTACAGACATCTTTACAAAAGGACCTCCTCAACAAATGTTCGAAGACCTTATGTGCAAGTTGGACATGATTAACATCTATGATCCAAATTGAGGGGGAGTGTCGAAATCCCTTAATTGAAGTCAAAATACCTCAATTATTGTAAATTATCTTCTTCCTTTTTCACATTAGACTTGATTTTAGGTAACTAATTCCATTACCATTTATATGTGTAGGTTGTAACTGTATATATTTACATCTTTTACTCAATGAAATATACAAGAAAATATTTCCCAGTTATATTTTCAATAATATGACATGTAGTACACATAATACATATCGTGAGGAATCAAAGATTTAAATGTAGGGTGACAGAGAACTAAAATATCACACACACACACACACACACATATACCCTTGTTTGATTTCATTAAAATTTGCTCATTTTTTTACAGTATTCAATCTCAACCTTTCATTAAAAGTCAAGTCCACAATATTTAACTTTTCAACCAAATCTCTACCATCATTTCTCCTTAAAATCACTATTCATTTTTAAAAAAAAAAAAAAAAAGCTCATTTAAACAAATACCAAACACACAGTACGCAATCTCAACCTTCTATTAAAAGTCAAGCCCACAATATTTGACTTTTCAAACAAATCTCTACTATCATTTCTCCTAAAAATCACTATTCATTTAAAAAAAAAAAATCTCATTTAAACAAATACCAAACACACTATATATATATATATATAAAACTAATGTAGAGATTTTTTCCCAAACTTAAGGTTCATGTCCCCTTTGGGAATATAGGTCTGCCACTGACATTATTGCTGCTTTTATCAACTATGTTACTTGCTGATTTCCTTTCCAAGTGAGCTTTCATAACCTCTAGTTATGACTCATTAGTGTTAGTCTGTTCTGACTTTGTCTTTACTGCACAAGTGAAATGGCATTATTTTATATGGACAGCTACGTTTTTGCACCTCAAAATCTGTGTCTTAGAAGCTCTAATCTCAGATAAATTATTTGATATTTTGATTAATAACGGTAGTGAAAGATCTTAGATGTACTAATGATAGTTTCATCCTTGGCACATAGGTTTATAAGCCTACACTATCTCGATTTGCAAATGAAGGTGGCTTGATAGGCAACACCCCGGCAGAAGTATCAAAAGGTAGTCATGCAACTTATGAAAGGAAACTGCAAAGAACGTTAAGAACTAATTTGTCCAAAAATTATGTGTTTTACTCCTTTAATTTATTTTAATTATTTCTGCTCTATTTATGGGATAGGGATTAAAATATTGGCTGATTAAGGTTGCTAGCAAGATTCGTTATTAAAGTAGGCCTTTGGGAGATGGAAACTTTATTTTTGTGGGAACCAAAATAACCAATACCCACCAAAATATTGTTTTCAATTTCGTCTCAAGGGATGATGAGAGTTTCAGCAACACTTGCTATTTTGTTTTTCCTCTCATGTAATTCATTATCATCCTTAAAAGATCATGATTGAACTAGGTTCCATAGCAGGATTGTGATTAGACCAGTTCATCATATTCTCTTTTGAAATGAAAATAGAATAACGGCTAGGAGAGACACTGACATTTGATAAATCTCTAATATCTTTTGTTATTTCCAACATATATTTGTTTCCAGATGTTGATGTACTGGTTGTGATGGTTACAAATGAATCTCAAGCTGAAAGTGTTCTATATGGTGATCATAGTGCTGTGGGAGGTGAGAAATGAGAATGTCTGTTTCCTCTTTATATTTTCAATGAACATGACTCACTGCCTCTTTGATGTTTGTAGCCCTTCCAACTGGAGCATCAATTATCCTGTCGTCCACTGTTTCTCCAGCATTTATCAGTCGACTAGAGAGAAGATTGCAAAGTAGGTGATTCTATTTCTTATACGATATCTTTTCCATAAAGAAATATGTTTATTAAATAGTAATTATTTCAAACCTTAATGACATTTTGTATTTGAAGCTTAGTATATCTTGTAATTATTCCCAAGATTTGGGTCTCTGAACGCTTAGCTATGTACATGCTTCTTGTTATCATAACTGCATCTAAATTTTACAGATGAAAAGAAGAATTTGAAGTTGGTAGATGCTCCTGTCTCTGGTGGCGTCAAGAGAGCTGCTGATGGAACACTTACTGTATGAGTGTTAAATTTTACCTTACTCAACAGTGAAATATTTACCATATCAACAGTGAAATTATTAACTAGAGTGATATAATATTTATGCCAGATAATGGCATCAGGTACAGATGAAGCTCTGGAGCATGGTGGTTCAGTTCTTTCAGGTGGATAAGACATATTCATTACTATTTAATGATATAAATTATAAATGCTGATTTATTATCTTCCTAAATTTTGATAAGTGATTTATTATTGGCTTCCTCTGGTACAGCACTAAGTGAGAAGCTTTATGTTATAAAAGGAGGTTGTGGTGCTGGAAGGTATGTTTGAATTTTTTAAAATTATTTCTTTATTTTTATTTTTTTGGGTGGGCTAGGCACACACTTCTCTGGTTATTGGCATGCACATCTTGTGATCTTGGGACACATTTCTTCTCATTATTCTACTTAAAGCATGCACCTGAAAATTTTTGTTTTTTTCTACTTGTTATGTTCTAGTGGTGTAAAAATGATCAATCAGCTACTTGCTGGAGTTCATATTGCATCGGCTGCTGAGGCAATGGCATTTGGGGCTCAATTAGGTCTTCATACAAGATTGCTGTTTGATGTCATTACACACAGTGCAGGAACTTCATGGTATGTGGGATACACTCTCAAAAGCATTTGTTTTGGTTTCTATTTGATTGTCATTGAAATTTGTTGTTCTGATTCTTAGAAATCGGTTTTGTTTGATTTAAGCACACTATACTTTTTTTTTACAAATAACTTAGATTTTGACTCTTCTATTTTTATAAGATACTGAATTATTTGTCCTCTCGTAGCTGGAATCTGTATTCCATGATAATTTCTTAATAGAATAAATTAATCAGTTTACACTAAAACTATTGCAGGATGTTGTCATTGAAATTTGTTGTTCTGATTCTTAGAATTTGGTTTTGTTTGATTTAAGCACACAATACTTTTTTTTTTTTACAAATAACTTAGATTTTGACTCTTCTATTTTCATAAGATACTCAGTTATTTGTCCTCTCGTAGCTGGAAATCTGTATTTCATGATACTTTCTTAATAGAATAAATTAATCAGTTTACACTAAAACTATTGCAGGATGTTTGAGAACCGTGCTCCACACATGGTGGATAATGATTATACACCATTATCCGCTCTTGATATCTTTGTGAAGGATCTGGTAAGACTGATATTCACCCGGAGAAACAGACTTCTTGGTTTTGTCTAAAGTTATATTTTCTATGTTATCAGATAATTACATAATATTAATTCAAAGGTTTTGATCATGATTATTTTACAGGGAATCGTTTCTCGAGAATGTTCATCTCGTAGAGTTCCACTGTTTGTTTCTAGTGTTGCACATCAACTCTTCTTGTCAGGTGGGCTGGAATGAAAATGTCTTGTAATGCTATATCTCTGTGTTAAGTTATCAGGTTGGATGACGTGTTTTACGCTCATCGGAAATCATAATTTCAATGTTACTAGTAGTTCAACCAATAAAAGGTTCTGCCAAAGGGTCTGTAATTAAGATGGAATCTTTTCCTTTTTTTTTTTTTTTTTCCATTTTGAATTTCTTCAAAAAACTAGAGATACAAAACTACTTAGATTCATTTGCTGTCCAATATTGAAATTCATCCGTATTCTTTGTTATTGTATTGGAAAACTTTGGGCCAAAAATGTAAATTATGTCCCTTTTAGGACCAAAGTTATTAATTGAATCCAGCCTCAATGTTTCATGGAGTAGGTTCGGCTGCTGGGTGGGGTCGAATTGATGATTCTGCTGTAGTGAAGGTTTGGGGTCCTGATCTCATTGTTTAACATCGTGTTTGACTTTTCTCGATATTTTTTTTCTGTCAACTCCCGTTATTATACAGGTTTATGAGACACTCACTGGAGTCAAAGTCGAAGGGAAACCCCAGGTTATTTGTAAAGATTCTGTCTTAAAATCTCTTCCATGCGACTGGCCGGAAGACCCCATCGAGGATATACTTAAACTAACCCAGAAAAACTTGAAAACTTTGGTTGTTTTGGATGATGATCCAACTGGGACTCAAACTGTGCATGATGTTGAGGTATTGACAGAATGGTGAGTCACTCCTTAATTATATTTCTACTTCTGAGTCTGACATATAAAATAGATGGTGAACACTAGTCCTGGAGTAAGCATATGAGTTGTTGCACAATACATGTCTTCTTTTCAGGAGTGTTGAGTCACTCGTTGATCAGTTCAATAGAATGCCAAAATGCTTTTTCATTTTGACAAATTCCAGGGCATTAAGTTCTGAAAAGGTAAATACCTCATCAAAAACCTATTTTACTCAAGCAAGCTAATATTTATTCCACCTGAGGTCATTTTCTGGGGTCATTTTCTGGGGTTCTTCATTGTACAGGCTAGTGCATTAATAGCAGAGATCTGCAGAAACTTATCTACTGCAGCAAAGACAGTGAGCAACACTGAATACACAGTAGTTCTGAGGGGGGATTCAACTTTACGCGGTCATTTCCCAGAGGTAAGGATGTCGATGACAGAGTATGTTACTTTAGACGTTTTCATTCTTGATATAACTTTAGACCTGCTCGAATGATTTAATCTTGATATAACTAGGAAGCAGATGCTGCTGTTTCTGTAATTGGTGAGATGGATGCATGGATAATTTGCCCCTTCTTTCTACAAGGAGGCCGGTACACTATTGGCGACATACACTATGTTGCAGACGCTGAAAGGTATTATTCTTTGTTGTTTCGGGAGCATGTTTAGATAACCTTAAAAAGTTCACTTGCAAGTAATTTTTCTTATAATTTTTAAATAAATTATTATTTTAGTTGTCAAATTTGGAAAAAAATAGGTTACTTGTTCCCGACATAAGGTTAGACTTACGCTCGATACAAGTAACTTTTAAACTCAAATTAATTTTTCCAAACATGCTTGAAAAAAGATTTTACTCAAAAGGTTTTTTTTTTTTTTTTTCCTTACTGAAACATGCTTGATATTTAAGTTTCCAAGTATTAACACTATGTATGGAACATTGCATCCCTAGACTCATCCCTGCTGGTGAAACAGAGTTTGCGAAAGATGCTTCTTTTGGTTACAAGTCTTCTAATCTTCGAGAGGTTTAGTATTTTCAATTAGCTTTGCAAACAATATGGCACTTTACAAATATTTTGAAAGGAAAATGTAACATTTTTTTTGGGGGGGGGGGATTTAGTGGGTGGAGGAGAAAACTAGAGGACGTATACCTGCTAGCAGCGTTGCATCTATTTCTATTCAACTTCTAAGAAAAGGTGGGCCTGCTGCTGTTTGTGAGCATCTCTGTAGTTTAGAGAAGGTACCAGAGATAGAGTTCGACTTTCATGTCATGCCTGAATTTTATTTATTTATGCATATTGCATGCTGAGGTTTGAATATTATTGAATGGAACAGGGGTCTACATGTATAGTTAATGCTGCTACTGAAAGAGATATGGCTGTATTTGCCGCTGGAATGATTCAGGTTTATCCATTGTTTTTTCATTCCAGAAGCTATCTTACTTATTAACACACACACACACATAGATGTATGCAAATCTGCTTTTTATTAGCCCACATTTAAATTGTAGGCAGAATTGAAGGGAAAGAAATTCTTATGCCGCACTGCGGCTAGTTTTGTTTCTGCTCGGGTTGGAATCATCTCAAAAGCTCCAATTTCACCTAGTGAGCTTGGAACTTACGGGGAAAGGAACGGCGGACTTATAGTCGTGGGTTCCTATGTTCCGAAAACAACGAAGCAGGTTACTGTAACATAAATTTTTCAGTTAAATCATAAAGCTTTCCAACTTTTTCTTTTTATTCACAAGTGATGTGTGCTTGACAGGTTGAAGAGCTACAATTACAATGTGGTCATGCCTTGAAACAGATTGAGGTACTTATTATATTTGTAATGTGAAATTATTACTTATTAAAGTAATCAGCAGTCAAGTACAAGGAATGAAACAAGAAATCACTAATCAAAAAAAGGGAGAGATATTATGTTCTTATTGTCAAACCTATTATGTATTGTTACCATCATCTTCTCGAGTCCCTGAAGCCCTTCTGGAGGTATAGCCTTCTTTCTGAACTCAGGCCTTAAGTCTTGCTTTACCTTGTTAACATGTTTGGTGAGCTGCATTAGATAGTACTGACTAATATAAAAAAGCAAAGAAGTTAATTCATTCTATAATAGTCTCCAGTAAGATATAATATTACATACCAAACAAGCAGTGTATGTACAATGATCACAGCAGTTATTATCGTGCAGCAAGATATGGTCTAATGGTCTAACTGTTGAAAACATGGTCATACTCTGACTTTTCGCTCTATACTTTTAATAGATTTCTGTCGAGAAAATAGCCATGAAATCATTAGAAGAAAGGGAGGAAGTGATCACTCAAGCAGCTGAGATGGCTGATGTGTTCCTTAAAAGTGGCAAAGATACTCTTATAATGACTAGTCGACAGCTCATCACGGGAAAAGGTGAATCTGGTTTGACATATCATCCCCTCTATCTTGTATCCCTTTTCAATTCCAATATCTATTCAATAGCAAAAGATGATTGTGTATTTTATCTTGTACATTTCTGTTGATTATCCTCCGTATGGAAAGCAGATTCTTCTGAAAGTTTAGCAATCAATTCCAAAGTGAGTTCTGCACTTGTGGAAATAGTGCGGAGGATAACTACAAAACCTCGGTACATCCTTGCAAAGGTACTTATTATTCGTCTGAAGGGCTGTACAGAGATTTCCTCTTTATTCAATTACTCCTATTATTTGAATCTTGATTTTACTAACATGTTCTAACATTGATATATAGTTGTACATTCGCCTATTACCATTACTATTTCTGTATATATAGATCACCCTCAATATGCTTCTTATCAGTTTTATATAATCTTCATACAGTGAGGAGAGTTGTATAAAGTAATAGTTTAACGAAATTTCTCTCATCGTAGGGTGGAATTACTTCATCAGACCTTGCTACGAAAGCTCTAGAAGCTAAACGTGCCAAAATACTTGGACAAGCTTTAGCTGGTGTTCCCTTATGGGAGCTAGGTCCTGAAAGCAGACATCCAGGAGTTCCATATATTGTATTTCCTGGTAATACGAGTTGTTATTGAACAAATTATCCTGTTGTGATTCTAGTTTTTTATTCCCTAAAATAATTGTATTTCTCAGGAAATGTTGGTGACAGTAAAGCTGTAGCAGTAGTAGTTAAAAATTGGACCCATCCTAGAAGGCTTTCCACCAAGGAACTTTTACTTGTAAGACCTTGTAACCTTTGACAAATTTCAATTTTGTTAATTCAGATACTGATGATCTGTTACACATGTAGAATGCTGAAAGAGGCGGATATGCTATTGGAGCTTTCAACGTTTACAATTTGGAAGGAATTGAAGCAGTTGTTGCTGCTGCAGAGGAAGAACGAAGTTCTGCTATATTGCAGGTTGAAAGCTTTCATTGTCTTTGTACCAAATATATAAAATTTGGACTTCAGAACCTAACAATTTCCGTAAAAATGTCTATAATCTATATGACATGCTAGAATACTCTGAGCTGAATTGTGCTTGAATGTGATATTGTGATCATGGTATTGTTACGAATATAGCTATTTGGCCATTTGTTTAATGTCCCTGGCATAATTTGACGAAAAGATAGTCTTTACATGGTCCCTATGAAATGAAAAATTTCCTCTGTCATAATGAAAATACGAAAGAAGCTTTCATAACTAAGAGTAACCCTATGAACATAACATAAGTATTCCTTTTTTATAAATGAAAATGTTGAATGTTTTTACAAGCGCCCCCTTTCTTTCTAGCACACCAAAACTTTGATTAAACTTTTTTTTGGAATTTGTCATTTGTTCTGTTCTGAATACCAAATAAAAAATAAATAAATTGAAATGTCTGATACATTGCTATGATTTATGGATATCATTATGGCCGGAGATTCTTAAGCCCATGTTTGGTACAGATTCGACTTATTTTTACCCAACTCATTTCAAAACACACACCTCCTAATAAATTAATTTTGCACATGATCCATAACTTTTACATTTTAATTACTCATTCTGTAGAAAAATCAGTTTTCACAAAATTTATTATCAAATAATCTATGTCAAACACGCCCCAAGTGTTATTTCCATTTTGTGCCTTGCTCTACCATGACTGCATGATGACTAGAACCTTTCAGTTGAAGGGAAAGTGTTGACAATATTATTTGTTGTCCCAGATCCATCCTGGTGCCTTGAAGCAAGGAGGAATACCGTTGATTGCCTGCTGTATTTCAGCTGTGGAGCAAGCAACTGTAAGTAGCATTTCATGGATTCAGAGGTAGCATCATTTCTCATTCTCTAAAAGAAAAATCGATAACCAAAATATATTAGTGTTTTCATGGTGATCATAATAAATACTCTCCTGAAGACTTATCAAGATCGAACACTTATTTTAGATTTTATTTTGAGGTATTTTCTTATACCTGCAACGGTCATAGGTTCTGTTCAGAATTATGATCAGTAAATTGTTGAGATTTTGTGACAGGTTCCTATTACGATTCACTTTGACCACGGAGATTCCAAGCAACAATTGTTAGAAATTCTTGAGTTGGTAAGTTTCTCCAAAATGTTTATTTATTTATTTCTTGTTTAAATTGACAAAATATTATGATTATGTAACATATGATTTGAATGGTACATCCTTAAAACATATATCGTTATCAGGGCTTTGATTCAGTTATGGTAGATGGTTCGCATCTTTTGTTCAAGGAAAATATAGCATACACAAAACACATTGCTGCCCTAGCGCACTCAAAGAAATTGATGGTAGAAGCTGAGTTGGGAAGATTGTCGGGAACAGAAGATGACTTGACCGTGCAAGATTATGAAGCAAAGCTTACTGATGTCAATCAGGTATGCCCGCCCCCTCCCCACCCTGGGGCTATAATTTTGGTTCAGAATTGCCAAAATAATCAAGCTACACGTAAATTTCAGGCTGAAGAATTCATTGATACTACGGGTATAGATGCTTTGGCAGTTTGTATTGGAAATGTTCATGGAAAATATCCTGCAAGTGGACCAAAACTGAGACTTGATTTGCTCAAGGTCGAGTATTATATTCCTGATGCTACTTTCATACACGATTATGGAATTAAGTCCTTTGATCCAGAAGCTTTTAGAAAACTTTTTTTCAAAACTCATTTTCAACCACACATTTATTTCACACTTTACAACTTCTTTTCAACCACACATTCTCCCAAAAATCTAATTTTTCTCAAATTTCTCCTACGCCAAATGGGCTCTAAGTTGGCATAAGTTGTTTCTCATTCTCATCTAATGTATATTAGATTTTGGCATCAAAGGAAAAACCAAGAATTCGTGCTAACGCGCCATTTTCAGTATACCAACTGCATTTTCTGTTCCCGGCTGATGAATCAATGCTTGTCTTGTCTTGTTCATCCATGGATGGCTGGAAAAACTTCCTGACATCACTGAGAAACTTAACGATGTCTCGTCTTGCTTTGCTTATTTCGTCCAGGAACTGTACAAACTGAGTTCAAGAAAAGGAGTTCACCTTGTTCTTCATGGGGCGTCGGGATTGCCAAAGGATGTTATCGAGGTAAATATCATTCAGGATACTATCCTTTGAACTCAAGACAAGATAATCACACTGTGACATTGGTTTCATTTATGCATTATGAATAGGAATGTATAAAGTGTGGTGTAACAAAATTCAACGTGAACACTGAGGTTCGTAAGGCTTATATGGAATCGTTAGCCAACTCACATAAAGATGTTATCGATGTCATGAAATCTGCCAAGGAAGCCATGAAAGCTGTGGTTGTAGAGAAGATGCGTCTGTTTGGCTCAGCAGGAAAAGCATTTTAATGTATCGGAAAAATCATCTCACTGTTCAGTTGCTTCTCAGTTTTTATGAAATAAATTATGGGATTTTTTCAAATTAATTGTCGACTGTGTTTTTCAATAATTTATCTGTGTGCAAAATATGAATTTTCTGTTCTTTTGTGTTTCTGGAACATAATGTGACTGGTTAAATTTTTAATTATATGATCTCAAATTTCTACTTGATGATTAAGGAATAATGATTGTACTAATACAACACAACTGAATTAGATGTTAGAAGGAAATTGTAGATTTTTTTTGTTAATAAAATGTTTTATGCATTGTTAACCATATAACATAATGCAGAGTTAGACCACATTAAAAATAAAGATATAGCAATGTAAGTAATAACATAATAGAATTTGATACGAATGGTCTCATTGGGATCCACCCAGATTTTACCCTTCCCACACTTGAGAATGCTAGTCTCTTTTGCATGTTTGAACATAAATTTGGTTCAAGAATTCTTACTTGAAAATATGAATTTCAAAATATTTTTGTATGGTTGAATCACCTTACTTTCTGATGCTATCAAAAATCCTAACATTGACGTGGCCGAATCTGATGACAATTGATTGCTGGAAAAGATGATGAACTCGCCTAGGATGACCTGCAAAAAAGGCGAGGAGGAAACTCCCCGTCGCCCCTCCGGTGTGAGAATTAGTTTTCTGGAAAAAGGTAGAGAGAATATTTAACTGGAAGAACGTAAAGAATTGTGAATGAATAATTTGATAAGAAAATAACTGTATTTATAGGGCTGAAAAAGTCAATAACTTCCTTTATTTAAGGAATGAGTCATTTTGTCATAAACTTACCTTTTTAAGAAGAATTCCATACTTGTAAGGATTCAGTTTCCTTTTTGTAAAGGGTTTCCTTGTGGATTATGTATTGTCGTGAGGCTCAAGTATATGGCCCACTAACGAGGCCCAGTGATGAAAAAGATTGGGAAGCCTTCAAATACGGGTCATAGGTTGATAAAGAACGATCTTATCTTCAATTGCCAAAATGAAGTAGATCGGGATGACCCCGACCTTCATGAGA
This sequence comes from Ligustrum vulgare, assembly GCA_963555705.1. Classification (NCBI taxonomy): domain Eukaryota; kingdom Viridiplantae; phylum Streptophyta; class Magnoliopsida; order Lamiales; family Oleaceae; genus Ligustrum; species Ligustrum vulgare. Next base: position 32,822,987 of record OY743187.1, read on the forward strand.
TCGGGTATTTTAATGAGACGAAATTGGTTATTTTTGAACAGCAAAGAAGTCGGCCATATACCGACCATGGAGCTCTCGGTAACAGGTCGGTCAAAAGAGGACCACGATCTCAATAGGTCGGGTCATGGAATTCTCCGTAAATTTAGGAAGTAGGAAAATAATTCCGATCATTGGCCCCCGTGTGTCAGAGATCAGGACAAGATTTCTGGGCGCATGACAGCTGTTGTATTAAATTTGTCAACTCATCATATTTATTGCTTTAGTCATAAAAGAATTGCCTATGATGTTGACACGTGGCAGAAAAAATAACTTTTGGATTTTGAAATTTTTCCCGCCTATTTTGCCTATATATTTGTGGTCCCCATAGCCTCATTCATCTTACTTTGTGAAAAATAGCGATCAGAGAACTCCTCGGGTTATCACGTCTACTCCAACAATATCCTCTTAGTATTTAGGTAAGCTCGACCTACCCCGACCTCTCTTTCTGTTTTTGTTATTTATTAACGTAATGGCTAAGCGGGTTCCTGTGAGCGACCTTAGGGAAATAGAAAACTTAGAAGAACCATTAGAGGTCGAGCCTCTAGGTTTCTACGAACCCCCGACCAGTCCTCGGGATAATGAGTCAGAAAATGAAGAGGAAGCGGAAAATGATCCCGGGGTAGATAGAGATCCGAGAGAGGCCGACCTAGAATTTCCTACATTTTTCAACAAAATGAAAGAACACATGATCGAGGTAGATATGAAGAGATATAACCTGGTGGGTAGGTACACGGCAAGGGTTCCTGATAGAGATGAGTACCCTTATCATTGCCGGGAGGGGGAAATAGTAGTCTTTCACGAGGCCTTAATGGCCGGGCTTCGATTCCCACTCCATTATTTTTTTGTGGACTTCTTGCTTACCGCGGGCATATTGCCGGGTCAGCTCGCTCCAAATGGGTGGAGGATCCTTGTATACTTTTTTATTCTGTGTAGGAGTTTAGGAATAGAACATACTGTCAACCTTTGTAAATGTCTTTTGGAACTCAAGTTTCTTCCCCGGTGTAATTCCTTTGTTTACTTGTGCGAGAAGGGTAGATTTGAAGCTTCATGGGTCCTATCCTCCATCAAGTACTGGAAAGAAAATTTTTTCTTTATTAAGCCAAGAGAAGGGGACAACATTTTTTGGCCGACCTTTAGGAAACCCGACGTAGATAGCTTCAATAGGATGGGGAACCTGAGTGAGGATGCCATCACCGAGCTTATGGCAGATGCTGTAAGGGTGTGCGACTTTGGTCTATTGGCCGAGGAGGCCAATGACCTTGTGAATAACATCCTTGATATAGCTGGCCTTGGTCTCCAGCCCGGTAGGGTTCGACGTAAAAACAGCACTTCTACTTGTATTCTTGGTTTGTCTTATTTATTGGAGACCTAACTAACCCGACATGTGTTTTTTGTTTCAGGGATGGCTTTTGACTCCGAGGCTCTAAAGGAGGCTGCTATGAATAAGGCCCAAGTGGCTCGGAACAAAAGGACCGTGGACGGGGTGACTCGACGACGGCCCCAAAAGAAATCAAGACCTTCCGCTTCAGGCCCAGGCCAATCTTCTAACATGGCTGCTAAAGTTTCTCGTGCCAGGGTGGAACGGCAGCAGAGGGGTCGGGCACCCCCGCCCTCTGACTCGGAGCTCGAGGCTGAGAACCCCTCCCTGGCAGACTTCCGGAAGAAGCTCCAAGATTCCCTCCACCCTGATCTTGTAAAGAAGTATCAATACGAGATCGGGTTAGAACGAGGAGTGGAACATATAATGAGCGTAGCACTTCAGGTATGGCTTGGGGTGTCCTTCTACTACTTAGCTTTCATTCAGCTAAATTTTATTCTAACTTATCTTCTCGATTTCCAGATGCTCAGCATTACCCGAGGTGTTGCGAATCAAAGTATTGAACGGGGAGAGACCGCCAGCCAGTTGGTTCACTCTGTCCAATATGAAGCGACCCGGGCTAATACTGCCGAGGAAGAGCTCAGGAAGGTGAAACTTGAGCTTGAGGCGGCTATCCAAGAGCGGGAATCAGCCCGCGACCAAAGTAAACGCTTGGAGGAAGAGCTCAAGCTGGCTCGTGAGGGGGAGCTCCAAACCCGGGCACTAGCAGTTGAAGAATTCAAGGGGTCCAAAGAGTATAAGCTTGCTCTAGGAAATTACGCCCTTGAATCATACACTCAAGCAATCAAACAAGCCCGAGCTTGGTGCCTTCTAAAGGCACCCGACCTTGATAATAGCCCGTTGGCAGAATTTCCTTTGGGCGCTGACGAGCTTGATCTCTCCCCCTTTGATGACGAGGACGAGGACTGCGAAGTGGTGGGTAATGATGAGATCGGGAGTGAGCCCGAGCCTTAAAGGCGTTTTTGTACCCCCTTTTTTTTTTTTTTTTGAATGCATACAACCCGGGGTATGCCCTGAGGATAGCTTGTAATTCTCCATGAATGAATGTTTATTTTTTGTCAATGCTCGCACCTTTTACTTGTGTTTCAATGATACGTGAATAGTCGCTTTAAGTGCCCAATCCGTTTTTATAGATGATCGGGATGTGAACGAGCTCTCAACTATGCGATCAATAGCATTTAGAGAGACCGGGCGTGACGATCGAAGATAGAGTCGTGCTGATTACTTGTTGGAAATAATTTTGCAACGTCTCGTCATAAATCCGATTCTTTCTAGGCAATTTTCTCAAAGATAGGATCATGCTTTTTTACCTTAAAATGGACGTAGTTTTCACAAGGGTCGGTCAATGAGAGCCCGGGCTACCCCGACCTTTCTTAACTTGGAATTTCTTATTTGGAAGTAATTCGTAACTCCTGGTCGTGAGACCTTGTAAATTATTTGATGGGAAATAATTTGTAACGCCTTACCATGAGACCTTGTAAATTATCCGTGGAAGAATAATTTTTAAAGTCTTGCCATGAGACATTGTAAATTATCTGATGGGAAATAATTTGTAACGTCTTGCCATGAGACCTTGTAAATTATCCGTGGAAGAATAATTTGTAAAGTCTTGCCATGAGATATTGTAAATTATCTGATGGGAAATAATTTGTAACGCCTTGCCATGAGACCTTGTAAATTATCTGTGGAAGAATAATTTGTAAAGTCTTGCCATGAGACATTGTAAATTATTCGTGGAAGAATAATTTGTAAAGTCACGTGAATGACCTTGTAAATTATTTTGATATCTGATGTTTGTAGTGCTCATTCTTTGAAAAAAGTACTTTTATTAAAGGGGACTGAACGGTGGGCCTCGTTAAAACCTTATCCAGAAAAACCAATTGGGAAAAAATCTTGACAAGGAAAAAGAGTACCCGTCCCTGACACTGAAAGACAAAATAATGGGCACGCAGGCCCGACCATAATATCCGATGATGGACGTGCAAGTCCGTAAACAAAAATAAAAATGGGCGCGCAGGCCCGACCTTACTAGGACTTGATATCAATAGAAATATGATTACTTGTAGTATGGCTTCAAGTTTTCCACATTCCATGGCCGAGGAAGAGGTTTTGAATCCATCGTGCGGAGGCTGTTTGAGCCCTTGCCTCATAAGGTCCTTCCCAAATAGGCCCAAGTTTACCTGGTTGATGGCCGGCAGCCTCACTGCGGCGAAGGACAAGATCTCCCATTCTGAATTCCCTTTTCTTTACTCGAATATTGAACTTCTTAGACATGGCCTGTTGGTAAGCTGCTATTCTTAATGATGCATTTTCCCTGACTTCCTCTAGAAGATCCAGACTTTCTCTCTGTCCTTCGATGTGGTCGGGAGACCCTGTGGCCATAGCACGGAAGCTTGGAATGGTTACTTCTACGGGGACAGCGGCCTCCATCCCGAAGTCAAGCATGAATGAGGTTTCCCCTGTTGCCGTTTTGAATGTGGTTCGGTTGGTCCAAAGTACTTCTGGGAGAAGATCAGGCCAATCTCCCTTGGCACTGCCGAGGCGAGTCTTCAAGTCTTGTAAGATGAGTCTGTTTGTAACTTCAGCTAACCCATTACTCTGCGGGTGCGAAACGGAGGTCAACCTGTGTTCTATCCCCAGATTCTTGCAGAATTGCTTGAAGACTTAGCACTCAAATTGACGCCCATTATCTGTTATTAATGTCTTGGGAAGACCAAAACGGCAAACTATTGATTTCCACATAAATGCTTCCAACTTTTGTTCTGTGATCACGGCCAGCGGTTCGGCTTCCACCCACTTAGTGAAATATTCCACTGCAACTGCCAAGAACTTGACTTGACCCCGGGCTATAGGGAAAGGTCCGAGTATGTCGATTTCCCATTGGGCGAAAGGGTATGGGCACAATATTGAGGATAGTTCTTCCGCGGGTTGATGTAATTGGGCTGAGAATCTTTGGCACTTGTCACAGGCTTTCACATAACTAAGAGCGTCTTTCTTCATGTTCGGCCAGTAGTACCCGTATCTTATTAATTTCAGTGCTAGAGCTCTTGCTCCCTGGTGTCCTCCACAAATTCCTTTGTGAACCTCGGCCATAGCAAGAGCTGCTTCTTTTGGAGTTAGGCATCGTAGATAAGGAAGTGTGAAGCTTCGGCGGAACAAGGTATTCTGCAGCAAAGTATACCTCGGGGCCCTTGTTTTGATTTTCCTGGCCTCTACTTTATCATCTGGCAACCTTCCTGATGTTAGATATTTAATTATTGGATCCATCCAACTGGGCTCATGATCTGAAATATCAATGACCTCGGGTTGTTGTACTATACTAGGCTCATGAAGAGTTCGTACAAACACGGTTCTCTCCAAGTGGTCTAGATTCGAAGAAGTAAGTCTTGAAAAAGCATCTGCTTTGTGATTGGCGGACCTTGGAATTTTGTCTATGCAGCAAGACTTGAACTTCCTTTGCAAGTCTAAGACCATCATCCTATAAGATGACATTTTCTCATCTTTTGCTTCAAAAGTGCCGTTTACTTATTCTACCACCAATTGTGAATCACTTAGGACCTTGACGTGCTCGACCCCTAGATGTTGTGCTGCTTGAAGTCCAGCGATTACGGCCTCATATTCTGCATCATTATTGGTTGCTGGGAAGTCAAACCGTATTGCACACTGAATTTCCATTGTGCCATCGTCTTTCTTTAATATGATTCCGGCCCCCGAGCCCGCAGCATTCGATGCTCCATCTACTTGTAAGGTCCATGTGGCCTCTTCCCTCTCATGACCTGTTGGCCCCCGAGGTCTTGGTGAGAGTTCGACGATGAAGTCGGCCAAGACCTGTGCTTTGATAGAAGGTCGAGGTTTGAACTCGATATCATACTCTCCAAGCTCGATTGACCACTTGAGTAGACGGCCGGATACATCTGGTTTCTATAAGATTTGCTTCAAGGGCTGATTTGTGAGGACGGTTATGGCATGGGCTTGAAAGTATGGTCTTAACTTTCTCGCTGCTATAACTAAGGCAAGTGCGAGCTGTTGCCAATGTATATCGGGTTTCTGCTTCCAACATCATCTTACTGACGTAATATATAGTTTTTTGAGTCTTCTCTTCCTCTTTAACCAAAACGGCGCTCACAGCATGATCAGATACTGCTAGATACAAGAACAGATTGTCCCCTGGGTTCGGCTTTACCAGTATCGGAGGTGTTCCCAAGTATTCTTTCAACTTCTTGAAGGAGACCTCGCACTCCTCATCCCATCTGAAGTCCTTGTTTCCTCGAAGAGTTTTGAAGAAGGGAAAACATTTGTCTGCTGCCCTTGACATAAATCTACCCAATGCTGCTACTCTTCCTGTTAACTTTTACACTTCCCTGATGTTTCGGGGAGGTTCCATGGATGCTAGGGCTGAAATTTTATCTGGATTAGCTTCGATACCTCTATGAGTGATCATGAATCCCAAGAACTTTCCCGAGCCTACTCCGAAGGCGCACTTCGCAGGATTTAGTTTCATCCGATGTTTTCTAAGTGTACTGAATATGTCCTCAAGGTCAGCAATGTGGTATTTCTTTCTTGAGCTTTTTACGACCATGTCATCAACGTAGACTTCAATGTTAAGCCCAATGTGTCGAGAGAAGACCGTGTTAACCAACCTTTGATAAGTAGCTCCAGCATTCTTCAATCCAAACGGCATGACCTTGTAGCAATATATCCCTTCATCCGCCATAAAGGAAGTTTTTTCCTGATCTTCCTATGCCATCCGAATCTGATGATATCCCGGGAAGGCGTCTAAGAAACTGTAAAATTCGGAGCTAGACGTGGACTCCACCAATCTGTCGATTCTGGGAAGGGGATAACTATCTTTCGGACATGCTTTATTCAAATCTGTGAAGTCTATACAAACTCGCCACTTTCCGTTTGGCTTCTTCACCAAGACCACATTGGCTAGCCACTCTGGATACTTCACTTCTTTGATGAATCCTGCTTTCAAGAGTTTATCTACTTCCTCTTTTATTATCTGCCTCCTTTCTGTGGCAAACTGTCTTCTTCGCTGTTTTACGGGCTTCTTGTCGGGCATGACGTTGAGTCTGTGCTCGACGAGCTCTGGATCTATCCCGAGCATATCTTCAGCACTCCAAGCAAAAACATCGATATTCTTCTTTAAACACTGTGACAACTCTTCCTTCATCGTTTTGGGGAGTTCTTTCCCAATTGTGAAGCTCCTCCCTTCTGAGACATGAACCTCTTCCAACTTTTCTACTGGCGACATTCTTTCTTCGAGAGGAAGTTCTATTGACATCAGATCCGTCTTGCCCTTTCCAATACAACTGATATAGAAACTCCTGGCTACAGATTGACTTCCCTGAATAGTTTCTATGCCTGCGGAAGTTGAGAACTTGATTGCCAGGTGATAAGTTGATACTATAGCTCTCAGGTTGTTTAGGAATGGTCTTCCCAAGATGGCATTGTAGGCCATAGGAGTTTTCACTACTTGGAAAGGAGTCATCTTCGTTACACGTTTTTCCTCTGATCCCAGTAAAGTGGGAAGGTCAATTAGACCTTCGGGTTTTACGGTTCCTCCACCAAACCCAGTTAGGGGAGTAAGGACCTGTCGAAGCCGTTCTTTGGGAAGTTGCATCTGATTGAAAGCTTCCAAGGAAAGAACGTTGGCTGCGCTTCCGTTGTCAACTAGCACTCTCCTGACATCAAAATTGGCTATAATTGCACTGATAACAACAGCATCATCATGAGGATACGAAATTCCTTCCATGTCTGCATTCCTGAAGCTGATGCTGTTCGAGACCTCCTGGTCATGACTTCCCGACCTTTCTTCCCGATCACTTAGAGCACGGGCATGGTTTTTTCGGGCGTTATTCGAATCACCTCCAGATACTATTCCTCCGACGATAAAATTTATGGCCCGGGCTCTTGTGAAATTCTCAATACTTATGTCGATTCTTTTCGTCCACTGTCCTTTGATTTCCATAAGAATGTGAGATCGGGGTGTGTTTAGCGGAGTTAAACTCTGATGCCCATGACTGTTCCCCTTCTGGTTACTTCGGGAAGAACTCTTCTCATCTTCCTGTCTTGATCTCTTATTCCCCTGCCTTGTTGATTGTGAAGACTGTGCTACTGTCACATGCCCTTGATCCTGCACCCGAACTGACAAAAGTGTTTCCTCCATGTTTATGTACTTTTCTGCTCTTCGAAGAAGTTCTGTTACATTTGAAGGTGGGTTCTTGGACAGGGACATTCTGAATTTCGGGCCTCGAATAGCCAAGGTAAGGGCTGAAATTTCCGATGATATATGGAGATCTGAAATCTGAAGTCTTTCAACGTTAAACCGAGTCATGAACTCTCACAGTGTCTCATTCTGAGCTTGCTTCAACTGCATAAGGGATGCGGCGGTCTTCTTGATCCTTTTGCTACTTGCAAAGAAAGCAGTGAACTTCTCAGTAATATCTGCAAAGGAAGAGATGGACCCTGGAGGTATCGTAGAAAACCAGTCTCGAGCTGAATTTGTCAAGGTTTGCGGAAAGGCCTTGCACATAATCTGATCGGGAGCATTCTGCATGTCCATGACATCGGTGTAGGTATTCAAGTGGTTGTTAGGATCCGTTGTTCCATCGTATTCCTTTATCCGAGGATATTTAAATCGATCTAGCAAGGGAAATGATGTTATTTCAGGAGTAAAGGGGGTTCTTCTAATGAATGACGCCCGAACTTGGGTGTTCTGTCGTATTCCATCAGCAATTCCTTCTTGAATGATTCTTGAGAGCTCTTGCTGTGTCAAATTGGTAGATCCTTCTGTCATGGGATGGACACCCCTAATTCCCGAGGAGTTTTTAGCCATAGGATTAGCTGGCTAGAGATCTTCCCTGGGAATTGTGCCAGGAGTGTTCGGGTCAGGTTACGCTTGATGACTATTATGTTGTTGAAGAGCTTGACGAAGTTCGCGGAGCTGTTGCCGAAGTTCGTTGAAATCTTCCCGACTAATAGGTTCATTGTCTGGAGTGGCTTCTGGGTTTTTTTCTTCCCCAACATCTTCAAGAGGTGGAGGATTATCATCCTCAGCCGAGGCGTTGGTCGAAAGGGATTGCCCAGTAGATGCGGAGGGACGGGCTAGACGTCTACTAACCATGGCTAGTTGTATCTTTTCCCACAGACGGTGCCAATTGATGATGTCAAAAATCCTAACCTTGACGTGGCCGAATCTGATGACAATTGATTGCTGAAAAAGATGATGAACTCGCCTGGGATGACCTGCAAAAAAGGCGAGGAGGAAACTCCCCGTCGCCCCTCCGGTGTGAGAATTGGTTTTCTGGAAAAAGGTAGAGAGAATATTTAACTGGAAAAACGTAAGGAATTGTGAATGAATAATTTGATAAGAAAAGAACTGTATTTATAAGGCTGAAAAAAGCCCATAACTTCCTTTATTTAAGGAAGGATTCATTTTGTCATAAACTTACCTTTTAAAAAGAATTTCATACTTATAAAGATTCAGTTTTCTTTTTGTAAAGGGTTTCCTTGTGGATCATGTATTGTCGTGAGGCTCAAGTATATGGCCCACTAACGAGGCCCAGTGATGAAAAATATTGGGAAGCCTTCAAATACGGGCCATAGGTCGGTAAAGAACGATCTTATCTTCAATTGCCAAAATGAAGTAGATCGGGATGACCCCGACCTTCATGAGACCGGGTATTTTAATGAGGCGACATTGGTTATTGTTGAATAGCAAAGAGGTCGGCCATATACCGACCATGGAGCTCTCGGTAACAGGTCGGTCAAAGGAGGACCACGATCTCAATAGGTCGGGTCATGGAATTCTCCGTAAATTTAGGGAGTAGGAAAATAATTCCGATTACTTTCAAAACTCCAATCCAAAATATGCATCTTCTTGCATTCAAATGGTCACAATATTGATTATAACGGAAGGAGATTATTTGTCACAATCTAAGTGCCTAATTTGTGAGTTTTTATGCCAAAAATGTGGTTTAGGAGCCTTTTCAATTTATTGTGTTTCATGTACGAATTTCACTCTTATTTCTAACATCTTGTTTCCATCTTTTGTTCCAAGACAGTAATGCCAAGGTTGTAGGGAGTTATGGAAGATAATGGGGAGTTGTAAGTTTGAATTCCAAATTTAAACCACTCATCCCAATCATTTTCATATATTGTGGGTCTATTCACCCAACATGGACAACCGACAACTCGTATTTTCCAGCAACTTCCACTCGCACATTATGGGCATGACTCAAACCACAAGTGAAAATGAAAATCACATATTAGATCCTTCTCAAAGTATACAATTTGCTAAATTCATTTCCTTGATCTCAAAGATTGAGGATAGCTACTTCAAAATGGTCTCAATATACTCATTCCTTATTAAACCCAAACTACACTAGCTGGCTCGATCAATAAATCCGGGACCTGATTCAAAAACTGGGTCACAAAACGTAAAAAACCTGTATATAAAAAAATCGATCAAAATCAATCGACCCGACTATTTGTCAAAGGGATAAATACATATGTAAGGAGTTTAAAAGATGAAATTAAAACTTGTGGTCTTAATAAATTTTTTTTTTTAAAAAAGGTTTTTAATTAGAAATATGTAATTAAATAGGTAATTACATAGGTTGAGGTCATAATTATATAATTTATGGTCACAAACACAAACACAAACACAAACACAAATTACAAATTTTATAGGTCACAAATTATGAAATTTCTCGATCACAAATTATAAAATTGTTTAGTCACAACTTAATTCCCGATCACAAATAATAAATTTATAGGCCACGACTTATTTTTTATCACAAATTATCAAATTAATTGGTCACAAATATTAAAGGTCACAACTTATTTCTCGGTCATAAATCACAAAATCATAGGCAACGACTAATTTTTCGATCACAAATTATAAAATCATTTGATCAAAGCTTATTGTTTCGATCACAAATTAAAAATTTATAGGTCAAAATTTATTTTTCGGTCATAATTTATAAAATTATTCGACCACATTTTATTACTTGGTTACAAATCACAAAAGTTATGGGTCACAACTTTATTCTTCGTCACGTCTCATATTTTTGTCACCAATTATCGATTTAATTTATCACAGTCTATTTCTTTGTCAAAAATCACGAATTTAAGTCATAACTTATTTAACAACTACAAATTTCAAATTAATTGCTCACAACTAACAAATTATGAGTCATGATTACGAACTTACTAACAATCTCAAATATCTTAAGGTCACAAGTTATTATTCGATTAAACTCGTGTAACACACCAGTTTACACACTGGGTTACACACCCTTTCACATGAGTGTGGAGCCCACACACTGCGGGGCCCCACACCCATGTGAGAGGGTATGTACACCAATGTGTAAATTGGTGTGTGATTGGTCACAATCCCTTGTATTTGGTCACCCCACCCCATTACCCTAATCTCACCCATCCACCACCACCACCATACCATCTTTAGCACCCACCACCACCGCGCCCTCACACACACACACCACTTCATTACACAACCTCACCTCCACAGTCGCCTCACCACCAGAGACGGAGGTACAGCATGGCCAGCCGAGGCGGGCGCCCTTTCTAGATTCGCGAGGAAAAATTATGGATCGGTTTAATTGGTCGGAAACCCAGTCCCAAAAAGCCCAATTTCTGTAAAATTTTCAGACCAATTTCCATCCCCTGCCAGCCCAAATAAAGCCCAACGAAAACTGCCCATACCTGATACCCATTCTCACGTTCTGAGTTTTGATTCAAGTCTGACCCTAAATCCTAATCCATTGAAGCTTGCTGCTGCGCCGACGCCAGTCCACCACTGCCCGAACTTCCTGTTGACCGGCGTCCACTACACCGCGCACACTGTCTATTGGACTGGTCGACTGGACCGCTGGTTGTTGCTGCTGCAAGCCTGTACGGTTGCACTGAACACATGCGGCACGCCCATCGTCCATCAAAAACGCCAAACGCAGAGGCCAGACTCCAGAGCCAAGCCAACCGTGCCCAGCTCAAGCTTGAAGGACCGAATGTTAGTTTGCTTGCCTATGAATTGTGATTGTGAATGAGTGAAAACTGAGAGTGATTTTTTTGTTGATGAATTGTTTCTGGTTGGATGATTGTTGAATGTTGACGTTGAGCCCGAGGTGTTTTTCCAGTTGGCTTGCCTCTTGAGTCTTGCTTGCGGTCCAATGTGTTGCGTGATTTTAATTTAACAGCTTTTGAATAATTAATTTATTACTTTTTTTTATCTGAGCAATTAATTTATTACTTAGCATTTAGCAATGTTGACTTGTTGAGACTTGATAGATGTTGTGTTAATTGTTAAATGATTTAGTTGGGAGTTTGGAGTTAGGATTTTGGGATTGAGTAATTTGAGTTGGGATTTTGTTAATTCTTAAATGATTAAATCATTAATATGTTGTGACTAAATTACAGACATGAAACGGTTTTTTCAACTTGAAAAAAGGACTGAAAGTGGTAAAAGTTGCTCTAGTGCCACTTCTAATGCTGTGAATACTTCAAGTTCGACACCTTCACAATCACAAAGTTCATTACCTATTGCTAATGATAGTACTAAGAAGTCTTGAGTTCAGATAAATGTAGATGACCTTGAGTACGATCCAGGAAAACAGCCCCCAATCGAATCCTATGACCCTAATATTAGAGACGATGTTAGGATGATTTATTTGGAGAGAGGTCCTTGTCAACCACACCTACATAATTTTCCAAAAACAATTATTGGGAAAGATAAAAGGTGCTTTAGGAAGGAATGGTTTGCCGATTTCCATTGGTTGGAGTATAGCATTGAGAAGGATGCCGCTTTTTGTTTGTACTTCTATTTGTTCAAACCCGATAGAGGGGGTCAAGGGGGTAGAGGAGCATTCACAAAAACTGGTTTTAGAGATTGGAAACACAAACAAATTTTGAAAGATCATGTCGGTTCTGTTACTAGTGCTCACAATCATGCTTTCACAATGTGCAACAACTTGTCGAATCAAAGACAAAGTATTTATTTTGTACTTTCCAATCAAAGTAGTGAACAATAAAAGAGGTATAGGACTAGATTGACTGCGGTGCTAGCCGTTACCAGATTTCTCTTGATGCAAGGATTGGCTTTTTGTAGAAATGATGAGTCGGAGAATTCTCTTAATAGGGGGAATTTTCTTGAGTTACTACTCTGGTACACATATAGATGTGAGGAGGTGAATGAGGTTGTTTTTAGAAATGCTCCTGGAAATGACCAAATGACTTCACCAACCATTCAAAAGGATTTGGTTAACTGTTGTGCAGTGGAGACAACGAGGGTTATTCTAAAAGAATTGGGTGATTCCGTGTTTTCAATTTTAGTTGATGAGGCTCGTGATAACTCAGTGAAGGAACAAATGGTAGTTGTTTTGAGGTATGTAGACAAGTCCAGATCTATCAAAGAACTTTTTTTCTCCATCATTCATGTCACTGATACCAATGCCCAATCACTAAAGGATGAAATTGATGAAATCTTTTCTATGCATTGTTTGAGCATTTCTAAGCTTAGAGGACAGGGTTACGATGGAGCTAGTAACATGTCGGGTGAGTTCAACGGGTTGAAGGCTTTGATTTTGAGAGAGAATCCATGTGCAATATATGTTCATTGTTTTGCTCACCAACTCCAGTTGTGTCTTGTTTCTGTTGCACGTAGAACCGAAGTGCTTGCTAATTTATTTAACATGCTGAGTATCATAGGGAATTTGGTTGGTGCTTCATGTAAGCGTGTTGATGCTCTTAGAGCAAGCTACCAGGCTGAGATTCTCATAAAGTTCAATGCGGAAGAACTTTGTAGTGGTAGTGGAAAGTTTCAAGACATGAGTTTGGCTCGATCGGGTGATACCAGGTGGAGTTCACATTTGCTCATAATTACCCATCTTATTGGTATGTTTAATAACATAATTGATGTGCTTGAGAATATAACAGTTGATGACATAAGTTTATATCAGAAAGGAATAGCGGGAAGGCAAATGGAAATTATGCAAGACTTTGAGTTTGTGTTTTGTTTACACTTTATGTTCGATATTCTTGTAATGATAGACAATCTTTCACAAGCCTTACAGAAGAAAGATCAAGACATTGAAAATGGTATGAGGTTATTGAGTTTGTGCAAGGCTTCATTACAAAATACTAAGGATAATGGCTGGGATAATTTGTTGAGCAGGGTAATTGAGTTTTGTGTTGGTAGAGAGATTGTAGTGCCCAACTTGGAGGATATTGTAGTGGGGAAAGGTCGAGCTAGACGTGGAACTCATCAAGTGACTTATCATCATCGTTTCTACGTTGACTTGTATTGCTATGTCATGGACTCAATCTTGCAGGAGTTGAATGATCGTTTTTCGGAGACTACCACCGAGCTCCTTACTTGTATTTCATGCCTCAATCCAAAGGACTCATTTGCAAGTTTTGATACAGCTAAATTAGTACGTTTAGCTCACCTCTATCCTATGGACTTTACTATTGAGGACATCATGCTACTCAAACCTCAATTGGATAAGTTCCTTATGCTTGTCAGATGTGATGCGGCATTTGTGGATCTCAGTAGCATATCTTGCATCACAGAGAAGCTTGTTCAAACAGGATGTCATTGTTATTTCCCATTGGTTTATAGGCTCGTCACATTGGTTTTGACTATACCAGTGGTAACTGCAAGTGTTGAAAGGAGATTTTCTGATATGAATCTTATTAAAAGTGATTCGTGCAACAAAATGGGGTGATGTTTGGTTGAACGATAACTTGGTGGTTTACACAGAGCGCAGGATATTCAAAGAAATAGAGAATGAGACGATCTTGCAATGGTTTCAGACTATGAGACATCGGAGAATGCAGTTATCTAGTAATTGAAATTGGATTTGTACTAAACACTTTTCAGCATTATTACAGCTTGTATCGGACTATAATTTTACTATTACGTGATTTTCGTATTGTTTGATAAGTTGCATACTTATTGAAAATATTTTAACAAATTTTGTTCACAAGCAGAGATCGTTGACTGGTCAACGATCAATATTTGATTGTTCACGAGTCAACGACCGCCCTAGCTGATTTCAATTCCTGGATTCGTCACTGCTCACCACCATCGCCACCACCACTATACATATTGCACACCACCACACAAGCTGCACAGCCACACCTCCACAGCCGCCTCACCACCATTGTCGACACCACTATACACATCACACAGTCACCACTGCACTGCACCTACACAGCTCCGCAGTCACCTCACCATCATCTCCAGCACCATTATACACAGCGCACACCACCACACAAAGTCACCACCGCATCACACACACACCATCATCGTGCACATACCACCACCACCGTACACACACCACGCTAGGTCATTTGACTCGAAATTGAGTTTTATTGGCAACCTTCCTACAACAGATGTTGAGGAGATCTTGGAGACGGTGATCTCGTTGCGCTGACAATTGTGATTGAAGGTTGTTGTAGGAGAGGATGAAACAGCTGGTTGGATCTGTTAATTTGCTTCTGTCTTTAGGTTTGGGTAATTAAATCGAGGACACCGGTGGGTAGGGAATGAGTTTAACTAATGGTTGATTATTAAAAAAATATTTATTTTTATTATTAATAAATATTAAATAAATAATTAGCACCGGATTTGTGAACTAATACGCTTATAATTTGAAAAATGAAATACACTCTTTAAAAACATGCCTTCATGTAATTTTCTCTTTTTTAAAAGACCTGCTGACCTGTACTGGTTGGCGGATTTGGCGGGTATAATTTTAACATTTTTTTAATTATTTTTTTTTAAAAAATTAGACTCAATCATGTAGCCGCATTAGGACGCCCAACCAAAAAAAAAAAAAAGAACTTTTCCAAGCAGCCTATATATTATATCGTTCTCCCTATGGGATTCAAGACACTTTGAATAGTGATGAATCCCTTAATATTGGTGTTTGTGGTCTTTGTGCATTTTATGAATAACATAATAAGGCCTTGATTTATTTATTTATTTTTAAAATCCCTCCATTTTGAAAAATATTTTTTTCCTTTTCATTCTCCTTTATTTATTTAATTTTCCAACTATTTGTACTCATAGTCATCGTTAGAATAATAATTTTAGAATCATTTTTTTGGGTTAAATACTTTTAATATTTAAATTTTTGAAATAAGTTAGAGTGTGATAAATGTAATTAACAACAATTAATCCATATTTTCTTTGAAATGGTAATTCTAAAATTAAAAAATATCTTTGCTATAATGTTTTATATTTTTTGTATTGTTCGCTAAAAATGTTTGTACCACAAGGGTAGCGTTTAAGTAATAAAGTGGACTTTTTGAGTTTGAATTTTTTCGATCACACGAGAAATGTTTGCTTTAAATTACACAATTTTAATTAATTTAATTCTAATAATAAAAAACACACAATTAAAAGTTGGTTTTGGAAAAATACTAAAAAACTACAAAGCCCCTGTTTGAACCCCCCCCCCCCCTTTTTTTTTGAAAAACAACTATTACAAACACTAAGTTTCATTATCCATTATTAGTTAAACACATAATATTTGACTTCTCAAACAATTTTAAACTATACAATCTTCAAAAAACCACAAAAACTTCTAAAAAACTCTAAACCAAACAGGGGCAAACTAAGGAAATATAAAAATACTTGAAAATTTTGGAGGAAAACGTGGTTGAGATTCATGGTTTCATTTAACTGTCATTTAATTAATTTCTCTACAAGTCAATTAATAAGTTACTCTTTTATGATGTCAGACCCGATCTTCCAAGTTTAGTTAATTACCTCTATCGAACAAAATTAACTCTAATTGATTGATTTACCTACAATTTCTCTATGTCAACTAAAATCAAACAACTGCATTAAACATTTGTAAAAATAGCTCGTTGGATCACCTATGGCAAGGGATATATCTCTATCCATTACACAAACCTAGGGTTTCTACTATTTGACCTAAAAAGCAATCTTCTCTCGAAAGATGTACAATTCACTAAATATGATCATTTTATTGGCCACAAATGAAAATGCAAGAATAATAATAGTAAAAACACATGAAATTAAGTATTTAATCATCAAAAAGCAAATATTAAAATTAATCAAAGCTAGGTTAAATTACCACCATAAATCTCAACACAAAAAATTAGCACATGTTGTATATAAATGATAAAAATCAGAATATTTATAACAATACATACAAATACGGAAAAATAATTGAGAAAATACAAAGTTATAGATAAAATCCTTTTTGAAGCTTGACCATTATTTTCTTAAATATTTTTTCACCTTATTAGATGTATTCTTTTTATGCTCTTGATTAGTTCCCCAAAAATTATCAAATAGTTGAAAAGCAAAGGAAATAAAAAATAAAGAAAGAAGAGAACAGACGAAAAACTAAATATATCGACGGAAGAAAAAACTGGGCAGAAGAAGACGTCCAGAAGCAAAAAAAAGAAGTTTGATTTTTCTCTCTTTCCCAGCACATACATGTTGGAAAACAAAACGGGATATCTAATTACAAAAATTAATTTCTTGTGATTCGGATCATCCCGTCGTAGGAATTCACTGTTTTATGTATTTGACTAGATTATATAATTTTGTATGGATAAAAATCTAGTAATCATTGCCCTTGTAGCATACTTTGACAATTATCTGTGTTGCTCTTGATTCCACCAAGCTCCAAACCTTCAAAAAAAATTTGGTGTTCTCCAACAGAAGCTATGCAAGAGCGTTATCACTTTTATTTGGGCCTAGTTTACACTAGGATTAGGGTTTTAATCAAGAGGTGAAAACACACACTACACACTTTAGTGTGTGTCCCGCCCACACATGTAATAGGTTAAGAAAAATAGTCTTAGAAGACTATATATAACATCTTTACCCTCTAAAACCCTACCAACACTAATACTATAACTTAGGCCCATTTCTGCACATCACAATACAAGTTATAAGCCTGTATGTGCCTGTTATAGTGAAGCCACCAAAGGGAACCTGATCGGACCCAATTAAACTGAGCTTAATTTTGATATGGTCAACTCTTGATCAATCAAAATTATGTATTAATCACGTTCTATTCCACTAAAAGAACAATACTACACTCTTAGTGAAATTGTAATTACTGAAACAATAACCAATAATTATATCATCTGGCTTATCGTTCTTACATGTTACCTCTGTCGATCAACTGGAATATTCTGAGCAATTTAAAATGACAAAAATGCCCTTCTCTAAATATTCATAAAATCTCAACTCTCATTTTTATCTGACAGTTTAAGTGATCACATCACATCATAGAATTCAACAGTCATTGTCGAGTTACTGAACTCAGATTCAACTGTCCACTAGAAGAACCAGTGAGATTTTGATCATACCTTAAAGGTGACAGATTCCACGACACGAATATATGTTCCTCGTTGGTCACTTTAATTCTCAAAGTACCGAGATATTGATCAACAATTTGATCTCACCCATTGATACCTCAAAGTACTTCAACCTACATGCAAAGTCACATTTGATTACATAAAGTCATAATTCGATCACAATTACAAATTTAGTTGCAAAATTTACCCCACCCCACCCCACCTCACCTCACCCGTCATGCAAATTCATAGCTGGTCACATAAAGTCACAATTGGATAACAATTACAAATTTAGTTGCAAAATCCCACCCCTCCCCACCTCACCCCAAAGTCATAATTGGTCACACAAGGTCACAGTTCGGTCAGACAAAGTAGTAATTAGGTCACACGAGATTACATCCCACTCCACCCCATCCCATCCCGTCCCATCCCATCCCCAACCCAAACCCAAAATGATTTTTTTTCTCTATATTTTCCTACTCCCACTTCACCCAACCTGCAAGTCACAATTGGTCACACAAAGTTACATTTCAGTCACAAATCACAATAAAAGATTTCACCGTAACCCCATTCCCATCCAACTCTGCATGTCGTTCATGGCTCATCTCCAAAAATACCAAGTCAAGTCCCTCATATTTTGAGGAAGATGAAGTTAAGTCCCTTTTTTGAAATTGCTGCAGAAGTCCTCCATGTTTCAGCAGTGGTGAATTTGGTCTTGCGGATTTTAATTACAACAGTAATATAATTGAAACTAATTCCTAATTCTATTTTACAAAAAAATTAAAGTCAAAGGGGAAACATGGAGTCGTAATCCACCCCTTTTGTCAAAAGACTCGCTAAAACAAATACATGATTTACAACAAAAATCTAGGATCGTAAATTAGTTCAATAAAATAGCATCCAATCAATAACAAATCAAACCACATAAAACCTACACCGCTCCACTAACACGTGCATAACAAAATTATTTTATCCTAAATACACAAAAAAGTATAAAAAACTTATGCTCTGATACCATTGTTGGAAAACAAAACGAGATATCTAATCACAAAAATTAATTTTCTGTGATTTGGATCATCCGGCCGAAAGAATTCACTACTTTATGTATTTGACTAGATTATATAATTTTGTACAGATAAAAGTAATCAAAAAGTCTGTGTTGCTCTTGATTCCACCAAACTCCAAACCTTCAAGTTTTTCTTTGTGTTCTCCAACAGAGGCTATGCAAGTGTGTTGTCACCTTTCTCTAGTCTAGGTTACACTAGGGTTACGATTTTAATCAAGAGGTGAAAATACACAATACACACTTTAGTGTGTGTTCCACCCACAAGTGTACTAGGTTAAGAAAAATAGTCTTAGAAGACTATTTATAACTTCTTTACCTTCTAAAACCCTACCAACCCTAATACTATAAGGGATAATTGCACAAATTACTATCATTACATGATAAAAATGATATTTACTACACAAAAGAAAAATTATGAAAATTACTACATGTGTCTTCTTCGCCCAATGCCTATGCTTCTTCGCCTAGTGCCGCCACTGCCTGCCACCAACTTACCACCGCCTGCCACCAACTCACCATCGTCACTACCACCAACTCACCACCGCGACTGCCTGCTACCACCGAATCACCTCTGCAACACATAAATCAACCTTGTCGCCCTCACCACACGTTGAGTTGGCAGCCACCACACACATCCAAACCGCTAGGCACCACCAAAACACCAATACCGTAACTCAATGCCACAACCCCCAAAATCAGAGAATCTACATCGAAGAAGGAGTGGTTCGCGAGATTCAATCCCGGTAGTTTCCCATATTTAAAATCAGACTGGTTTTGGCCCTAAATGAGTAGAAAAAGGTAGATTGTAGGTAGGGGAACAACATTCCAGCAACCAAATCCTTCCTTGATCCCCCATTTGAAAGACCCAGCCTCTTCCAAAATTGTATGCACGGTAATGTAAAATGCCAGATCTCGATTTTAACCCACTGAAGGTGAAAAAAATGTAAAATACAGTTTATTTAAGTTAGATAATGGTTAATCTAAGCCTTAAATGAAACCATACAAACCAAATCCAGAAGAAACAAGGATCTTATAGTGAAGAACACACAAAGTCGAGCATTGTTAATAAGTGTGCTTTACACACTTATTTTGCTTTTAAATCGACAATATGATTTGACAAATTGAGCGAATTTCAACTTATAATTTGTGTTTATCTTGTACAATTAGGTACAACCTCAATTGGAAAGAAAATGAACAAGATTGGAGAGCAATTGAGCTAAAAGATGAGCAAATTTCATGTTCAAGGACCTAATTGAAAGAAATCAAAAGTTTGAGGACTCAATTGCAATATCTTAGAAAGTTGGAGGACTGGAGATGCAAATTTTCAGGAGCATATTCGTAATAAAAATCAAAATTCGAGGACTAAATTGAAAAATACTAAAAGATGAGGGATTTGGGTTGCAAATAACTTAAAGAAAAAGAATATATATATATATATATATATATATATATATATATATATATATATATGGCATGGGCTTTAAGCCCATGCCAATATGGTGTATGTGCTGGGCGCTAGCTGAGCGCCTTGCTTATTTGGACAGATTAATTATCTGTCTCCCAAGCGATCGCGTGGGAAAAAATATTGTCAATCGGGTTTTAATTTCTGATTTTATTATTTTCGCCTTAGGTCGTGTTTGGCTCGATTTTAATGCGTTTTTGGGATCTTTTTAGGTCGAATTTTTGGGGATATTTATACTCCCACTTCCTTCTTCACAAAAAATCACAATTTTTCACGCTCAAACCCTAGCCTCTTTATCTCTTTTCTTCTTCTTCTTCTTTATTTTATTTTATTTTCTTTGTTTTTGCTTTATTTTGTAATTTAGTTTGTAGTTTTGTTTTGTTTCCATATTGCTAGTCTCCATTGAAGTTATGAATCAAAAAGTGAGGTGAAGATTCAAAGTATTTTTGAAGGAATTTTGGGGCAAAAATCATGGGAAGTGATTTATTTCATTATCTTGTATTTTTAATCTTTGATTTCTATATTTTGTGATGTATTTTTGTAAACCTCAACTTTTGTGTAATATTTATACAATGAGCTAGTTGTTTTATGTTGAGATGATTGATATAGCTTTACTTAGTTTAAGTAATCTTAATATTTGTTTATTAATTTTTGAGCTTATTTCATGTGTGTTTGTTATTGAGATTATTCTATGTGTTTGATTGATCACAAAATATATGTTTTGTGAAGTGTATGATAATCGAGAGATATTGTGCATTTTAGACCAAATAACAAATGCTATAGGTTCTTATTAAGCATAGAAATATACCTTAAAACCTAGATGATCCATTGAGCTATTTTCACAAAGAGTTAATGCAATTGGTTGGGTTTTAATCAACATAAAGATATAGTAGGTTAAACCAATTGATTAGGGTTAATTTAACTCGAGAGAGGTAATTAGCTAAACTTGAAAAATATGGTCTAACATTTTAAATGAGTAATTTATTAATTTGTATGTGTTGAGAAATTACTTAAGTAAGAGTTGAGTGAAATCATGAATCTCAACTTTTTATCTTCAATTTTCCTTATTTTAATTTGGTTTAAAGTTAGTTTCTTTAATTTAGAATTTTCCAAAACCAACTTTTAATTGTGTGTTTCATTTGTTAAGATTAAATTAACTAGAGTATAATAGAGTATACATTCCTCATGGAATCGACAATCCGGACTCAAAAAGTCCACTTTATTACTTGTACGCGAACCGTGCACTTGAGGTACACACTATTTTGAGCGAACAAGTTTTTGGAGCCGTTGCCAGGGTATGTATTTACTTTGATTATTACTTTAGTTAATTTTAATTTTAACAATTTGTTAATATTTTTATTTTGTTACTTTTGGTTAATCACCATAATTCTAATTTTTCTTGTGTTTGTTTTTCTTTCGATGCATATTTGATTCTAACATTGGCAAAATAGGAAAGGAATTGCAATGAACAATCTCAACATGGGTGATGAATACATGCTTGAAGGATATTCAAGTTGTGAAATTTGTTACAAGATGATTGTAATGGACAATGCTTGTATTCGGGGAATAGTTTTGTAAGACCATTTTTCATTTTTTACGTGTATCCTTAAATTTCACGTATTAATTATGTTAATGTTATAAATTTTAAATTTAATGATATTTTTTAATGTCGCTAATTTGAATTATTTTGCAGTGGAAGGACTTGGATGCCGTCTCGATCAATGTACCAATTAAAAGTTTCTAAATTGTTTATTTTAATAGTTTACGTGTAATTTATGTGATTAATTGTTTTACTCCCTAAACATGCTATTTTCTATTTTATTGCATTAAATTGAAGTTGAGAAAAGTTTGGTGACACTTTGAAAATTTATTTGAGGGTCGTGGACTTAAATTACCAATTTATAGGAGCTAAGGGACTGAATTGCAAAGGAGGGGACTTGAGGGACCAAATTGTAAATTTCAAAAGATTAAAATTAAACCTAAACCCTCATTATACCTCTCCCTCACTCACGACTCTCATCTCTCTCTCTCACGACTTGCGACCTCCGTCTCTCGGTCTCTCGTCTTTCTCTCATCTCACACACAAATCATCGCCACTCGATTTTCAGGGCACCTCATCGGCGACCTCCCCTCTCCCTCTCACTGGCAGTCCGTCACCGCCACCATACCACGCCGTAAGCCACTTTCTCCCCTGCCTAACGCATAACACCCGAACCCGCACATACACAATTTACGCACACAGCACACTCTTTTACACGCACATAGGCACATGTTTATATGTATTGATGTATATATATGTTGAATGTATGTATGTATGTGAAGATTTCAGATTTGGGTTTTGGTTAAATTTCGTATTTTTGACATTGAAATTCAGGTTTGGGTATATATATATATATATATATATATATATATATATATATATATATATATATATATATATATATGCGTGTGTGTATACATATGTGTGTACTTTTTCAGATTTATGGATTCAGAGAATAAATTGGTTTTGTTGGATTTCTAATTAAATTGGAAATTTATTATATTTTCAGACTTAGGAAATTTAATTTTAATTATGGTAACTGATAATTGATTTCGATTAGTTAATTTGGAGTTATCTTTATAATTTCAGTTTAGGGTAGATTATGTAAATGTGTACTAATTTCAGATTTATTAATTTATATGGATTAATTTCACATTTTCCAAAATTTATGAATTTGTTAATTCAATTGAAATGTTTACTGTCATTTTTGAGAATTTACATATTTCGAATAGTTAGCATGTTAATTGGAATTGTCTTTGTGAAATTCAAGTTGTGATGAAGATTCCATAGCTTTAATTAACCTTTGTGCAATGTGATTAGTTAGATTTCAAACAATGGTTTAATCTCTTATTCCGAAGGAAGTAGGATTTGTGTTTGACGTAGTTTAAGATTCCTATTGATTTGAATTGTAAGTCACATGAAAGTCTCAACCTCAGTTACAAGTGTTAAATATGATTTTTGAACTGAATGCAATTTTTCAAATCTGGGAATTTTACGATGATACTAATATCTATAAATATAGATATCGAATGTATGTAAATTTCAGACTTTAAATGATAATATTATTTAATTGACTTTCTATTGGTTCAATGTTGATTTTTAAATGGAAAATTTCAAATTTAGAGATTTCAAATAATCAGGTTGTTTGAACTGAATTTTAATGTACATTTTTATTATAATTGTTATTTTCAGATTTTTGAGTAATTAGGACGCTAATTGAAATTGTCCATGTGACAATTAAGTTGTGATAATATTGAGTAGTTTTGACTTTTGAATAATTTGATAAGTAAGAGTTCGATGTTTCTTACCCTTGAATTTAAACACTTATTTCGAATGTGTTAGTATATGTGATTGACATGATTTAAGGACACATTTGAGTTAAATTGCGAGTCTAATAGAAATGTTAACCTCAGTTATGAGTTTTGCTTATAATATTGAATTGGATGATGAACGTGTTTGTTTCAAATCTAAAGTTATACCTTATTTATGAATGGATATAATTAAGAATTTTGGTACATTGACGTCACGGGCATCCGAGACTTTTCCACTTGCAAATTCAGAAAAGGTAAACTACTAAGGACGTCAAGTAAGTAAACTTCCCCCTACTTTTATCAAAGTTGAATGCTAATGTGGAATTAATGTGCTTAATTAACATTCATGTTAATTACGGAATTTTAATGCTTTTGGTCTACCATATGCAATTATGTGTATTTAAGGAAATGTTCAAGCATGCACGTTATCATGTCATTGCATCATTAAGCATGCATTGGCATCAAAATGGGGAAGTCAAATGTTTTAATGAAAAGAATGTGTCAAAGTGAAATTTTTTGGTCAAAAGTTATGTATCCCAAGTTTTTCAAGAAAGAATGGGTGTACTTCTAGTTCATGAAAGATGCGAGTGGGAAATGGGGTGCGGGGGACCGGCGTACCCGAATTAAGTCGCTTTGCGACAGAATGTTCAACCGTTTTACGGTGGATTGTTAAACCGGTTTGCGGTGGGAAAGTGAATGTTAAACAGCTTTGCGGTGGAAATGTGAATATTAATCTGGTTCCAAATAAGAAATTGCCCACTATTATCTGATTGACTAGAAGATACACCAAGTGAGCTCACGATGGAAATGAAGTGAAAGTTTTGAAATGTTAAGTGAAAGTTTGAAAAGTTTGAATGTTCTGGAAAGTAAAGTCAAAAGGGGATACATATATGGAATTTTTAAATCATTCATGTCATAAGCATGCATTCATGCATACAGTTTACTTACTGAGCTTTAGCTCACCCCAATCCCTCCCCAACATTTCAGGTGATGAAAGTTAGGTGATCCGAGGAGAGTACTTGGCGGCTGACTCAGACAGTAGCCGTTACCGCCTTACTTAATAAAGTTAAATTTATTCAAGTTATCATTTTAATTTATTCCTTAATTCATTATTATTGATAATGGTTTGGTTGAAGTTAGTTTTAATTAAGTATGGGTGACGTATTAGAGGTTAAATTACTTCTTATTTCATTTGTCAACGTCTGTTGATATTTTGGAAAATCTTATGCTTGAGGAGTTTAGGGAATGAATGAATTGGTTTTGGCAATGATGAATGTGATTGAGATGTGATGGATGTTTTAAATTTTTAAAATGGTTTTGATGTCCCTCTACAGGTTGGCTATGTCCAATTTATAGAGGAGACTCTGCCGAAATTTCTCTAAAATTTTATAATAGGTAAATGAACATTTTGATTGTGTAAACGATTTAAATTCCGCATTTAATGTGAATGGAAGTTAACACGCCTAGGTTTAATGTTTTGAAACTTGGGGTGTTACAAGTTTGCTTACGTCAAACTTATTGGGTTTAGACAATATTTGAAATGTCGTAAACAAGCAATTGATACATTGGAGGTGAGTTACATGCTCTTGGGAGATTGTGTACCGGATGATTGGGATGAGGACATCACTCTCGTGGGAGATGGTCCTCCATTATTGAATGAGAAGGTACTTGCAAAGTATTACAGTGAACTTGCCAAGTTGGATGAAGATGATATGCCTATGGGAGATTACATGTATTGGGAAGGATTTCGAATGTGGGGGTATAATCGACTCTTGGGGATTAATAGGAAAAACTTTCCATTGCCGATGGATTCAAGTTTTGGATCGGTCATTCAATCCGAGGAGACATCAACTAAAGAAGATGAGCTTGAAGAGAATGACAATTTAATCACAAAAGAATCTCTTGGAGAAGTGACAATTAATGAGGAAGAGATTAAATCACATTTTCTCAACTTCATTGATTGTCCAATAATTGATTTTTTGATTAAGCCACTTGAGGAAGAGTAAGTCTACATTGTTGAGTTTGAATTGGATGGAATAGGCAAGTCCCATGACATTGGAAAGGGCAAGGTGCAAGTGTTTTGAACAAATGAAGAGTGTAGTAAAGTCAAAATAAGCAAAATGGGCAAGGCATCAAAAGCTATGTTTAGAGTGCCATGATGTGCTGATGCGAAGAGTCGGGCTAATGACTTTAAAATAAGCTCTTAATAGGGGGCAACACATTCTCAGTCCTTTACTTGCTTTATTTATTTATTTTTTAACTTTTTGCATTTTATTTACTTTATTTCATATAAGTTGGTTAGGTCAAGTCTCTATCTTCCACATTTATTTTTCTCAAGTTGGGTAGTGTGAAATAGCTTCAATGCATTCTCATTTAATTCTAGCATGCACTCATATCAAACTTTCAAAGTTAAATATTTGCTTATAACTCATTTTTAAATCACTTGGTGCATATTGTATTTATCTTTAAGTGTGATTTAATATTGATGTGGATGGGCAAATTATATGGGATTTATGAGTTAGAATTGAAATGTTGAATGTAATTAAAATTTTTGGGTCTTTCACCACTTAATATCTACTATTTTCTTGTGTTTTCATAGGATGCTCATAAGGTGTTCGATGAAATGCCTCATTGGAGAAATTGGTGTTCAATCGATTTGAGGCTTCAGCACAAGTTTGGGGTGAATTTTTGGTGCTTGCAATGAGATTTTTCACATGACAAAGACTACTTATGAGTGCCCCACCACTTCTGGAAGGTCTAGTAACTTATTTCCTCTTACTTTGATTTTATTTTACACATTTAGGACAATGTGCATTTCAAGTTTGGGGGTGATTTCTTATTGTCTATCGACTTGTAAGATAGCCTTGCGGGCTAGGATTACTTGATGTTTAAAATTGTTATTAATTCATGATTTATGACTAATATGCTGCTTGTGTCTATTTCTACAAAATGCTTATCCATGCAAGATCCTATTGAGCACAGTAGTCATGATTGATTGTTGGTGAAGTTTGGGAATTGTTGAAGGGTGAAGAGGTTAATGGAGTAGAAGAAATAGGTTGTGAGTTTGTATTTTAATTTTTATCAACTTATCCAATATTTCCTAAAGCTCTAAATCTCTTGATCCTAATATAAGACAAGTGTGGGGGTGGTCGAGCCGGTGAAGGAGACGTTGCTAGAGTTCTAAGCCCATTTTAATTTTTGCATTATATTGCCCTATCTCATAGCCTTTTTGACTCGAGTAATTAAGCTCGTAGGAGTATCTTGAAACTTGGTGCCTTAAGTTTGAAACTTGGGAGTCACCGGCCTAAAGCTCGCTACATTGGTCAATTAGAAAGCTTAATGAGTAGAGTACTCACACACACACTTGAAATAAAAATAAAAATAGCACATTATCATTACATTTGCTTAATAAGTCTATCTCACTTCGTAGTCTTTTTGACTCAAGTTATTAAGTTCATAGCTGTATTTTGAAACCTAGTACCCTTGATCTTAAACCAATCGGGGAGTTTCCGACCTAAATCTCGCTACATGGGTCAATTAGAAAGCTTAAGGGAGTGGGGAAGGCGCGAGCATTCATCATGTTAGTTTTTAGAAATCATGCATTTGTACTTGCATAAGGGCTTAGATTAATAGTGAGTTCGAATTGCTTAGTACAAGCTTGAATGTCGAAGCACTCATTTAGTGGAGAGTCAATGCATTTCTAGATTGTCGAAATTGTCGATAAAACACATCCAAACTAGAGTGGAAAAAGAAAAGAGTGATTTAAGAGTACCCTCTAGAATTATATCCCAGGAGAGGAAAGAAAAATATTTATTGTGGAATGAATGTCACGAGTAGGAAAGAAAAGAATTGACCACTAATGATGGATTAGTTTTGACTTGAAACATCTTTACTCATCAATATTCTCGAAACTTAATTGACGACTGAAAGTGGTTATGCACACACATACCGATCGAACATCGGATAAGCTAACTTCTTTGTAGTAGCATTATTTGGAAGCATACTTTTAAATTGATTATACAATTTTACACTCATGAGTAATTTGCAAGTTATCTAATATTGTTGATCTATATTTCATATTACTTGAGTGCACTAGTAGATAATTTTACTCAAGATGAGCAAAAACTCAAGTTTGAGGGTGTGATAAGTGTGCTTTACACACTGATTTTGCTTTTAAATCGACAATTTAATTAACAAATTGAGCGAATTTCTACTTATAATTTGTGTTTATCTTATACAATTAGGTACAACCTCAATTGGAAAGAAAACGGACAAGATTGGAGAGCAATTGAACTAAAAGATGAGCAAATTTGATGTCCAAGGACCTAATTGAAAGAAATCAAAAGTTTGAGGACTCAATTGCAACATCTCAGAAAGTTGAAGGACTAGAGATGCAAATATTTTAGGGGCATATTAGTAATAAAAGTCAAAATTCTGGGACTAAATTGAAGAAGACAATAAGATGAGGGACTTGGGTTGCAAATAGCTTAAAGAAGATGAAAAAGAAAAAAAAAGAATATATATATATATATATATATATATATATATATGCCCATGCCAATATGGTGTATGTGTTGGGCGCTAGTTGAGCGCCCAGCTTATTTAGACGGATTAATTATATGTCTCCCAAGCGATCGCGTGGGTTTTATCCACGCGATGGCGTGGGAAAATTTTTTGTCAACCGGGTTTTAATTTCTGATTTTATTATTTTCGACTTAGGTCACATTTGGCTCGATTTTAACGCATTTTTGGATCCATTTAGATCAAATTTTTGGGGATATTTATACTTTCACTTCCCTCTTCACAAAAAATCACAATTTTTCACTCTCAAACCCTAGTCTCTTTATCTCTTTTCTTCTTCTTTATTTTATTTTATTTTCTTTGTTTTTGCTTTATTTTGTAATTCAGTTTGTAGTTTTGTTTTTTCTCCATGTTGCTAGTTTTCATTGAAGCTATGAATCAAAAAGTAAGGTGAAGATTCAAAGCATTGTTGAAGGAATTTTGGGGCAAAAATCAAGGGAAGTGATTTATTTCATTATCTTGTATTTTTAATCTTTGATTTCTATATTTTGTGATGTATTTTTGTAAATCTCCACTTTTGTGCAATATTTATACAATGGGCTAGTTGTTTTATGTTGGGATGATTGATGTAGCTTAACTTAATTTAAGTGATTTTAATATTTATTTATTAATTTTTGAGCTTATTTCATGTGTATTTGTTATTGAGATTATTCCATGTGTTTGATTGATCACAAAATATATGTTTTGTGAAGTGTATGATAATCGAGAGATATTGTGCATTTTAGACCAAATAACAAATGCTCTAGGTTCTTATCAAGGATAAAAATATACCTTAAACCCTAGATGATCCATTGAACTATTTTCACAAAGAGTTAATGCAATTTGTTGGGTTTTAATCGACATAGAGATATAGTAGGTTAAACAAATTGATTATGGTTAATTTCACTTGACAGAGGTAATTAGCTAAACTTGAAAAATCAGGTCTAACATTGTAAATGAGTAATTTATTAATTTGTATGTGTTGAGAAATTATTTAAGTAAGAGTTGAGTGAAATCATGAATCTCAACTATTTTATCTTCCATTTTCCTTATTTTAATTTGGTTTAAAGTTAGTTTCTTTAATTTAGAATTTTCCAAAACCAACTTTTAATTATGTGTTTCATTTGTTAAGATTAAATTAACTAGAGTGTAATAGAGTATACATTCCTCATGGGATCGACAATCTGGACTCAAAAATCCACTTTATTACTTGTTAGCGATCTATGCGCTTGCGATACACATTATTTTGAGCGAACAACTGTGTTCCCTTCCCTAATTGCAGAATCTACTGTTTCTAAACCAGCAGTTGCCGTCTTCCTATAGCCGAAGGAAGGCACCACCTCTCTTCTCAATTTTCTGGTCATGGATCTTGCAAACTTTCTTCAAGGAAGGGTCTACAGGAAAAATGCAATGGTCTTCCTATTGGGAAAAAATGCAATGGTCTCCCATCTCATTATCGTGTCTGTGACTCTGTATATCAAAAACCAATAGGAATGCTGAATGCTCGTGCTGACTCTGTATATCAAAAGCCAAAGGGACTATGAAAGTGACAAAAAAAGTAGTAAATAGTGTATGAAAAGTGTTTAATTTCATGTCAGGGACAAAGTATCATAAAAATTTGTAAAGTATCAAGTTGTGATACTAGAAAAAATTGAAAAGTATCATAAGTATCACATTGTAATGCTAAAAAAATTGAAAAAGTATCATAAGTATTGTATTGTGATACTAAATCAATTGAAAAGTATCATAAGTATCATACTGTGATACTAACATAATTATAAGTATCATATTGTGATACTAACCTATTTGAGAAGTATCATAAGTATTTTTTAGTTTTTGCAATTTTATTATAAGTAATTTTCAAATTTTAAAGTAAATTTAAGTTTGATCTCTAAAAGTAGGGTATTTTTGTATACAACCCATGCTATAACCTATGCCTATTTATGCATGGCCCAATACAAGTTATAACCCGGGCAGTTTGCAAAAATACATAACTTTTGGTATCTGATAAGTGTGTTTTACATACTTATTTTGCTTCTAAATCGACAATTTAATTGACAAATTTAGCGAATTTCTACTTATAAATTGTGTTTATATTGTACAATTGGGTACAACCTCAATTGGAAAAAAAATGGACAAGATTGGAGTGCAATTGAGCTAAAAGAGGGGCAAATTTGATGTCCAAGAAACTAATTGAAAGAAATCAAAATTCTAGGGACTCAATTGCAACATCTTAGAAAGTTGTAGGACTAGAGATGCAAATTTTTCAGGGGTATATTTGTAATAAAAGTCCAAATTCGAGGACTAAATTGAAGAATATCAGAAGACGAGGGACTTTCCTTGAAAATTGTTTAAAAGAAAAAGAAAAAGGAAAAGAAAAAGAAAAAAAATATATATATATATATATATAACACGATTTAACTGCCCTGCCCCCGAGGTTTCGAACCATCCACTTACACGATTCAACCTGTAAACAAAAACAAGGAACAGATAGACAACAACTATCAATAAAATGTATGTATGCTTCAATGCTTACAGATGTCAAAGGATTGATGAAGTGAATGCTTGTAATAATCTTATTATTGGCTTCACTGGACAATTAAAGGGATGGTGGACTAACTACCTTAACGATGCAAGTCGTTTAGAGGTTATTAATGCCACAAAAACCGAAAATGATCAGATTGTTTCTGATACATTGACGACCCTTGTCTTTGCCATTATCAAACATTTTATTGGATCCCCTGAATTCCTCTAGGATAGATCGTCAGAAATTCTGATGAATTTATCTTGTCCAAAATTGCACGACTTCAGATGGTATAAGGATATCTTCCTTACCAGAGTCATGCTTCGCGACGACTGCAATCAAAAGTTCTGGAAAGAAAGATTTCTATCTGGACTTCCTAAACTTTTTGCAGAGAAAGTTCGCAATTCAATCAAACTTCAATTTAACAATTCAATTCCCTATGGCGACTTGACTTATGGCGAACTTGTTAGTTACGTCAATAAGGAAGGCCTAGCCCTCTGTAATGATATCAAACTCAAAGCCAAACTCAAATCTGAAAGTTTTGGGTCTAAGCATGAGTTGGGTTCATTCTGTGAACAATACGGTTTTGAAAAAATTCTTCCTCCCTCTTCAAAAAACAAGAAGAAGTTTCCTTCATTTCTGAGGAAACGAAATTTTCAAAATTTCAAAAGATTTTCTTCAAAATCTCATCCTCAATTTCAAAAATCTTTTCAAAAGAATTCTTTTCAAAAATTTCAATCTAAACCAAAACATTTTCAAAAAACTGGTGATTCAGCCAAGGTCACTTGTTTCAAGTGTCATCAAACTGGTCATTATTCAAACGAATGTCCCATGAAGAACAAAATTAATAATCTTCAAATTGCTGAAGATATTAAGATTGATCTTCTCAATCTTCTTCATTCATCATCTGATGATGATTCAGAATTAGAAAGAATTTATCAGTATCAAGAAGATTCTGATAATGAATCTAATTCTTCCTCCTCTTCTCATCCTTGCGAAGGTAACCATAAATGTTCTTACAAAAGAAGAAGAACTTATTCAAGAAATAATTGAGCAGATTGACAATCCTCAATTAAAGAAGAAGTTCTCTTCGCTCCTTCCTTCTTCTTCAAAAACCCATGAATCGTTTAGTATGAAAGAAATACTAAAAAGATTTAATCAAGAATCTACTTCTAAATCTTCATCCTCTGATTTGAAATCAGAAGTGAGGGAAATGAAGTCTCAAATTTCCTTTTTGGAACGTCAGGTTAAAGAAATTAAACTTGATGTTACCATTCTCAAAAATTCTTCTTCAAATATTCAAAATCAAAATGATTCTGATTCTTCTTCTTCTTCCTCAGAAGAATCCTCTGATTCTCGTGTTAATGATTTTAGTCCTCTTCAAACTGATGAAGAAAGGATTAATGTTATTAATCGAATTCAACTTCAAAAATGGTACTGTCAAATGACAATTGTCATTGACGAATCTTTTCAAATTACCACTAGAGTATTAATTGATTCTGGAGCAGATCAAAACTGCATCAGAGAAGGATTAATACCTACAAAATACTTTGAGCAAACTACCGAACGTCTCTACGGAGCAGGAGGTAAAAAGCTCAACATTCAATACAAACTTTCAAAAGCTCATGTTTTCAAATCAAACATTTGTTTCAAAAATGAGTTTCTTCTGGTGAAAGATTTGGATCAAGAAGCAATTCTTGGGATTCCTTTCATCGTTCAAATTTACCCTTTTCAAGCTAACGAAAATGGTCTTCAGACCAATGTTTTCAGTCAAAATTTGAATTTCAAATTCATGCATCAGACATCTCTCAAAGATGTTCCTAATTTCAAAAAATCATCGATTTCTCAAATTAAGAATATTAATTTAAGAAATTTCAAAAATAAAGAATCTTCAATTTTCAAAAAGGACAAATTGACAGATCTCTTTTCTCAAAAGTTCATTGGATCCATTAGTAAAGAATTTTTCTTTATTAATTCCATTTCAAAAGAAAATCACGAGTGTCACCCACTCCTCAAAAGAAACCAAAATTGTCAAAAGTCGTGGGTCCCAGAAAACACCATTGTCAAAAGTGTCATTATTGGTATCATTTTCATTATTGCTTCAAAGACTTTTTCCCATGTCCAAACAGCTGTGTCAGACATAGGATTAGGTGGGATCGGTGAGGGAAACCTACAGCGAATTCCTTTTGGATCAATTCAAAAACAACAGTATTTTTACTATTCTAGTAACAAAAACTGTTTTCAAAATTACTTTTCAAAAAACAAAATTTTTCAAAATAATTTTTGGGATAACTGTTTCACGAAGAAATTTCCCTATAAATTAGAGAGATTCCGAGTGACTGAAAGGCCACCCCAAAAGAGAATTCAAACAAAAAGTATCAAGATTGCTTGGTACAACAAAGTTCTTGAAGACATGGCTTTCTCCATGGCCAATTCCTCAAAAAACAAAAATAAGGGCAAAAAAGTGGCTCTTACTCCTCTTCCTTCAATCGAAGATTTTGTTCAAACTTCCAGCAGAAGTGTTTCTGCTTCAAACATTCCTCAAATTTCTACTTCAAACAACTTTTCTGTTCTTGGCAAAATTCCTCAAACCCCAGAAAAGCCAAGACCTTCAAATTACAAAAAGGCCGTTCTTACTGGTTTAGGAAAACTTCCTGAAATCAATAAAAGCCCCTTTCAATATACCATCAAAAATCCTTTTCTTTCTGTTCTTACTTTAGAACAATCTTGGATTGAAAAATATTCTGATTTCAATGAATGCTTATCAAATATTTTTCCTTCTAATTTCTTTTTCATGCCCTCTTCACTTCAAAAGAACCGTGAGTTTTATGAAAAGATCCTTCTCAAAACAGGATCAGCCATTATTACTCATACTCAAAATAAACAAGACCCTCAAAATATCGATTTTTCAAAATGTTCAATTGTCAAGGTTTTGTCATATGATGACTGGGGACAGCAACCTTAGATTGAGAAAAAGATGAACCTTGATAAAGGTGAAACTTTTTCTTCAAAATTCAATTACTTGGATTATCAAGATGCCTGGTTTAATGTCTTTTTTATTAGACCAGTGAATCATTCTTGGTTCATCCTTTTTCATCAAAATTGCCAAAATAATTTTCCCCAATGGTTTCAAAATTGGTTTAATTATTTTGGACTTGAAGAAAGTATTCTACCCAGTCTCTCTCTTCAAGGATTCAAACATTTCAAAAATGAGGCTAAAGATTTGCTTAAGTCTCAGGTGAATCTTCTCCTTCAATTTTCCTTCAATTTCAAAGTCTCATGGATTCTTTGTTGGGACTTTTTTCTTCTTCAAAATAATGACTCTTTCAGTCCTCAAAGGATTGTTAGAAGATTCAAAATAAAATGGTGGGCAAAATTTCATGAAACAAATTGTTGTCCTAAGGCAGTTCAATCATGGATTAATCAAAAATCAAATGAAGGACTTCCATCAAAAAAGCTTCAAGATAAACATGCTGATTTTCTTGCCGAAAAGGGTAGATTATTAGCACTCCTTGCAAAATGTACCAGTCCTGAAGAAATGTCAATTTTAGCAGAGAAAATTGCTGCTCTAGCTGAAAATGCTTCTTCAGTTCAAGATTCCTCAGAAACCAGTTCAGAGGCGGATTTCAACGTCGAAGACAGTTTCTATCAAAATGAAGATGATTTTCTCGCAACTGATTACGATGAAAATCTTCAAAATACCAAATGACTACATGGACGCAGTTTCCTTGATGATCTCAGAGAATTTCGCGTTCAAAAATCAAAAGAATTTGCATTCAAAATAATCAAAGTTAAAAATCAATGTCCACTTTATCCAGAGAATCTTTTCTTTTCATAAAAGGACAAAGGTGATTTTTACTTTTTCAAACTTTCGGTGGAGTTGGTAGAGTGGTTGGCTAGCTTTTGGAAAAGCTGCAGACAAGTCACTGTTCAATCAACGACTTTCAAAATTCAATCACTGTTCAAGATTCCTACTTTTTGGAAAGTAGTCGACAGAGCACTGTTCAATCACTGTTCAATCAAGACTTTTCCAGCTGTAGTTCAATTATTCAATATTCTGTTGCACCTTTTTCATTTTTAGTCTTCTATAAATGTAAGGGTTCATTTCAAAGTTTAGGCAGAGTTAATTAAGTTCAGAATTCTTTGAGTCTGTAACAATTAACATCTCCTTCAAGAGAGATTGTGAGCTTGTGAGCGGAGCGATAATAATTCTTTTTAAGAATACGTTATCCGATCATTCTCTTCTTTTTCAAAATATATTGTAACGTTCAGCGTTATAATTTCAATATACTTTAAATATTTCAAATTGCTGTTCAAGTATTTCGATTGTTTCATTTCAGTTGAATCTTTTTCTGCATTTTGATTATTGTTTCTTCAATTTATTCCGCACTATCCTTGTTCTATCTAACCTAGGTTCTGCAAGGAGTGCTAATAATCTACCCTTTTCGGCAAGAAAATCAGCATGTTTATCTTGAAGCTTTTTTGATGGAAGTCCTTCATTTGATTTTTGATTAATCCATGATTGAACTTCCTTGGGACAACAATTTGTTTCATGAAATTTTGCCCACCATTTTATTTTGAATCTTCTAACAATCCTTTGAGGGCTGAAAGAGTCATTATTTTGAAGAAGAAAAAAGTCCCAACAAAGAATCCATGAGACTTTGAAATTGAAGGAAAATTGAAGGAGAAGATTCTCCTGAGACTTAAGCAAATACTTTCAAAAGCCCATGTTTGCAATTCAAACATTTGTTTCAAAAATATTTTTTACTTGGTGAAAAATTTGGATCAAGAAGTTATTCTTGGTACTCCTTTCATTATTCAAATTTACCCTTTTCAAGCTAACGAAAATGGTCTTCAAACCAATATTTTCGGTCAAAATTTGTTTTTCAAATTTACCAATCCTCCTTCTTTCAAGGATTTTAATACTCTCAAGCAGGCGTCAATTTCTCAAATCATCAACAACATCAATTTCAAAAAACAACACATTTCTTTTCTCAAAGAAGAAATCAAATTTCAGCGGATCTCTGATCAGCTTCAAAATTCAGCTAATAAAGAAAGAATTTCTTTATTTCTCAAAAAATTCGAAACTGAAGTATGTTCTACTATTCCTAATGCTTTTTGGAATAGGAAGAAACATATTGTTTCTCTTCCATATTCAGCTGATTTTCATGAATCAGCTATTCCAACAAAAGCTCGTCATATTCAAATGAACAAAGAACTCCTTGAGTTTTGTACTAAGGAAATCAAGGATTTACTTACTAAAGGACTCATTCGTCCTAGTAAGTCTCCTTGGAGTTGTTCGGCGTTCTATGTTCTCAATCAAGCAGAAATTGAGAGGGGTGCGCCCAGACTTGTTATCAATTACAAGCCTCTTAATACTGCCTTGCAATGGATAAGATATCCAATGCCTCAAAAGAAAGACCTTCTCAATCGTCTCCTCAAAGCAGTTTTCTTTTCAAAATTTGATATGAAGTCAGGATTCTGGCAGATTCAAATTAAAGAAGAAGATCGCTACAAAACCGCATTCAATGTTCCCTTTGGTCAATACGAATGGAATGTTATGCCATTTGGACTTAAAAATGCTCCTTCTGAATTTCAAAAAATTATGAATGACATTTTTAATCCTTTTCAAAACTTTCTCATTGTTTACATTGATGATGTTCTTCTCTATTCGGAAAGTTTAGAACAACATTTCAAACATTTGCATACTTTTTTCAAAATTGTCAAAATTAATGGTTTAGCAGTTTCTGCAAAGAAAATTGTTTTATGTCAAGAAAATATTCGTTTTCTTGGACATACAATTTTTCAAGGAACTATTACACCAATTCGAAGAAGTTTGGATTTTACTGATAAATTTCCAGATCAAATCCTTGACAAAACTTCTCTTCAAAGATTCCTTGGGTGTGTGAATTATGTTTCTGATTTTGTCAAAGATATCAGGATTCTTTGTTCCCCACTCTTCAAAAGACTTCAAAATAATCCAAAACCATGGGACCCTGAGTGTACCTTAGCCGTCCAAAAGGTTAAAAGTGCCATTAAGAGCATCCCATGCCTTTCAATTATTGATCCTTGTGCCAATCTTATTGTTGAAACTGATGCGTCAGACATAGGGTATGGTGGAGTCCTCAAACAGATTCCAAAAGGATCAAATCAAGAACAGCTGGTCAGATACTATTCTGGTGTTTGGACTGGTCCTCAAAATAACTATTCAACTATCAAAAAAGAAATCCTTTCAATTGTCCTTTGTGTTTCCAAATTTCAAGATGATTTAATCAATAAATCTTTTGTTTTGAAAACCGATTGTAAAGCATCAAAAGAAGTTTTACAAAAGGACGTCAAAAATCTTGTCTCAAAACATATTTTTGCAAGGTGGCAAGCCATTTTGTCGTGTTTTGATTTCAAAATTCAATTTATTCAAGGAAAGGATAACATTCTTGCAGATTTTCTCACAAGAGAGTTCCTCACACAAAAGAGAGAAAAAGTGAGTTCAAATCAAAAGAGTGATCAAACTAAAGATACTAATTTTCATTAGTATGACTTCTTCAAGAAATTTCAAGAAAAGCAAACATTCTGCCCCTCCGGCAGTTCAAAATTCTTTTTCCCTTTCCCTTTCAAACAGATTTTCATGTCTGAATGAATTTCCACAAGATTCAGTTTTGGAGATTCCAAAATCTTCAAAATTCAAAAAATCATCTCAAAATTCTTCTTCTTATTGTCTCTCAAAAGTCAATAATGAAGCAGTTCTCTTTTCTCAAGAATCTCCTTCAAATTACAAATGTAATACTTGCCATGTATTACACCGTCTCTTCACCTTTCAATATCAAGCCTCAAGATGGTATGAAAACTGTATCATTTCTCAAAGATACTGGGGTTCTCCATTTTGCAAAATTGATATTTGGCAAAAATACTTTGAAACTGTTAATGATTTCAATGAAAATATTAACAGGTTCGTTCTTCATTTTGCAATTTTTCATCATGCTTTTGGTGAGATTGCAAATTTTTAATGTTTTCAAAAATTTTGGTACTACTGTGCCTCAGAAGTCAGTAGCTATTCCAGTTCAAACGGTAACTGGTAAAGAATTCTCAAATCCGTTGATGGCTATGAACTTGCCAAAAGTTCAGATGAAGAGTCTCTCTTCTTTCAAAATTACTTTAATAAAGAATTTTTCTTTATTAAAATCAAGATTCTCTTTCAAACTTTCGGTGGAGTTGGTGGAGTGGTTGGCTAGCTTTTGGAAAAGCTGAAGACAAGTCACTATTCAATCAACGACTTTCAAAAAATTCAATCACTATTCAAGATTCCTACTTTTTGGAAAGTAGTCGACAGAGCACTGTTCAATCACTGTTCAATCAAGACTTTTCCAGCTGTAGTTCAATTATTCAATATTCTGTTGTACCTTTTTCATTTTTAGTCTTCTATAAATGTAAGGGTTCATTTCAAAGTTTAGGCAGAGTTAATTAAGTTCAGAATTCTTTGAGTCTGTAACAATTAACATCTCCTTCAAGAGAGATTGTGAGCGGAGCGATAATAATTCTTTTTAAGAATACGTTATCCGATCATTCTCTTCTTTTTCAAAATATATTGTAACGTTCAGCGTTATAATTTCAATATAAATTTCAAATTGCTGTTCAAGTATTTCGATTGTTTCATTTCAGTTGAATCTTTTTCTGCATTTTGATTATTGTTTCTTCAATTTATTCCGCACTATCCTTGTTCTATCTAACCTGGGTTCTATTTGGTATCAGAGCCATTTAGGTTCAAGTTATCCTTGGAGAGTGTTGTCTATCTGTTCCTTGTTTTTGTTTACAGGAAAACCGATTGTAAAGCATCAAAAGAAGTTTTACAAAAGGACGTCAAAAATCTTGTCTCAAAACATATTTTTGCAAGGTGGCAAGCCATTTTGTTGTGTTTTGATTTATAAGAGTAGCTTTGAGAGTACTATTCATAATCATAAGCCACATAAGCTATATAAGTTTATCTTCACGAGCTCGAGCTGATAGACAAATGAGACCTATTAATGGGATAATTTATTGGCTGACATATAGCAGCTCACTTTTTTTGTTGTTTATCCCCTTTGTATCCTTAACTGAACTTTCTTGAGCCGAGCTGATTTTTATTTTAACAGTGTGAAGTTGTGCCCCAAAAACGTTGTCCATACCTTTCTTCCAGTCCTGTACGATACTTTCATTTCTCATTTCTTCCTCGTGTCTTCTTCCATCCACTATTTCCCCTCACTTCCTCTTCTCTATCTTTCCAAGCAAAATCCCACGATCATGTCTATGAACCCAGCAATTCTCTACGGCTTATGCACTCTGGCTTACTGAAATAAAAACTTAAGCACATTGCCATCATTGATGTTGAACACACCGGCGGCAGAAACCCATTTGTTGTTTCAATCGATTTTTTTAGTTTTAGTTCATTCACCTCCCCGTCCTCCGTGACCCAGCTTCAAGACCCAACAAGACACTCATGGTATGTGGTAATTTACTATAGTTGGTGATGATGCTAAAAATCGCACCTGAAATATTCTGAGCTTGAGCAATAAACTGGTACGAACTGGATCTCCGAATACCTGCAATAAAGGCGAGGAGGTATATCCTCGTCGCCCCTTCGATGCTTAAGTCAGTAAAGAGGAAGGAGAAAATTTATGCAAGAGGCTATAAATTGTAGAGATAATTGTGTACCTGAATTATGATTGAGTGTCATGTATTTATAGTGATATATGGACGAATTATGATAGGATTGAAATACCTGCATTGCATGAGTCCTGTTAGGAATCATCCTCCTATTTTTTAGGGATGAGGTTGTAAAACCCAAATAGGATTCTGTTGGAAGATGAGTTCTATTGGAATTAGGAGGTTGTAGACTCCACGTATCAAATCAAGCCATGCCCGATCAATGAGAGACGTGACCCGAGCATCATGTGCTCCGAGCACATCATGCACCTTTTTGGTGAGATATATGTACTCGGGGTATTCTATCCTTGAGGGGTATTATGAGTGGTCGGGGCAACGTTTTTGTCACGGGCATTTTAAGTGTGATCGGGAGTTATATTCTCCTCGGGGTTGTTCAAGCCCTCGGGGTTCTCAATATGGTGTATGGTGTAATGTTTAAGTGCTCGGCCTCGAGGTTCATATGTTGCTCGGGGGTACCAAGATATGACTAGCTAAATATTCAAGTGCTCTGGGATGAGGACAAAGGATATGCTCGGGATATAAATGATTGTCGGGGGTATCAAGATGTAATATGGGATAATATTCATGTGTTCGGGCTCGAGGTCATCCTCGGATTTATGGTGGTCGAGGTTGAGGTCTTCCTCGGGGATAGAAAATATATTATAGGGTGATATTCACGTGGTCGGGGTTGAGGTACTCCTCGGGTTCATGGTGGTCCTCGGGGTTACACATTTGATTAGGAGACTATATTTTGTCAAAGAGCTCGGGCTTGAGGCTTTTGTAAATACTCGGGTGTGAATAAAATTTATACTCATAAGTTGGTAAAGGCAAAAATTAGTGCTTTTACTGTGAATTGGAGATGTGCAAAATTGATTTCTATTTAGGGTTTCAAAGAAATTCGATTTACATTGTTGTAGCGATTTATTTGATTTCTGAACAAATCTAAAGAGTTTGAAGCAGGAATCGATGTTGCCAGCCATATCCGTGTACGTATTAATGAGTAAGGTTCGGTACCTGCATTATATACATTTTGTTCTTCTCCTGTGTTTTCTTTCTACCGAATATAAATATTTCATTTTGTTGGTATTAACGAGTAAGGTTTGGTACTTGCATATAAATATTATGTTGCATTTTGGTTATAAGTTGCTGCTTATTTGATACTTGTTCTATTGCAGATGCCTTGTGTTTATCGTTGAAGAACGTTGGGTTAACATTTGAGTCTGTTATTGATTTCATAAGTCTTTGAGTTAGTTCAAGTAATTTTCTTACCTTGATTCAATTTTCTATTTCCAATGAAAAGTGAAATTCTATGTTCACATTAATTATGTTCAGACGAGCTCATAAGTGGGTGTTTTAGGATTAGCTTGGATGATTGTCGGAAAAATCAGTTAATTGTTTTATGTTTCTCCTGTGATTATACACACGCACCTGAATGTTATCTTAAATAGTTATTGTTTATTCACATATCTAGATTATAATATTTGGAAACACTTTATTTTCTGTAAGACTGCTGATTTGAAGTTCTCATCTAGGTGTGTCTGTAGCTAAATATCGTGGAATTAATAATCTAACCTATGGTCTGGACATGTAACAAATCAGGTGTCTATGTATATTGCAGGTATGCATCAAAATATTTTTATAGTTTTCCCTTGCTTTGTGAACTCGAAAAAATAATTTCCTGGGTAGTTTTTCTTGTGAAATTTCTGTTCTTTTAGGAATATGAAATCATATCCATCTCGGTGCCTTATGTTCTATCGATTCTATAGTTTTTTTAGGACTTCAGTTGAATCCAGCTATTTGATTTGTGTGTATCTCTCTCTGTATGAAGGTTATCGAATAATTGGGGTTTTGAACCTTTTTTTTTTTTTGGTTAAATTTTTGGGATTTTGCTGATTAGGGTTCGGTTTCGAGTAGATGGCTTAAAATCCTCCTCCATTCTAGGTGGAGGATATCACATTTCTTTGACAAATTGGTGAATGATGAGAATAATGTGGACTTCTAGGTTGACCCCTTAAATAGCAAACACCATATTTTTTCAAAGGAAATAGTTGTACATTGCCCCTATCCAGGTTCACTTAAGAGACTTGTGTAATACTTGTTCCAAATAGTGAAGTGGTACTAGCCTTGAATTGAGAGGCAATGGATGGGATGGGATGGGATGGGATGGGAGGCCCTAAGCCACTTACTAAATATTTGTTTTTTTTATGTTTAATAATGAATTCTTCCTAAATGAATACTGACATCATAGCACTCCAAGTAATAATCATGTATACGTGTATAAAAAATTGGAAAGCTATATGATCATGAATTAAAGTTTCTTCACATAATCATATGAAATGGTAAAAAACATTGTGAATTGTGAGTTTCATTTTGTGAACCATTATAGGTTGATATTTTAACTCACACCACTTCTAACAAAAATCTGATTTATTGAAAATAGCAACTTTTTCATGTTTAATGCGACTTTGGGTTTTTTCAATCTTTCGTCACTTGGTACATTTGGAGGGATAACATTATAATTTAGACAAAAAGCTCACACTTGACACTGTAACAAATGTGGTAAGTCATTTGATCTTAAATACAAATGGGATTAAAAGAGTAGCATGATTGCAAACAAACTCATAATCCAAATTTTGGTGAATTTATTGTTCATTTTATCTAGCTTTTTATTCTCTGTTGTTTTTTCGTTTTTTTATATATGGTTACTTGATACAATTCTTTCAGTAAAAAAAAAAAAAAAAAAAAAAAAAACTTCCCTCTTTTGCGACCATGCTTGTCAAGAAAGTTCAAATTTTAATTTCTAATAAGTAATATTATTAGCAATTCATTTGGACATGAAGCAATTATTGTTGCAACAATATGATTTCCAATTATTATAGGACTTTTTTAAAAGTTTATTAAAAACCTATCCAAACTTTCTTATCATCATCTCTCGAGCACTTAATTCGTACGTGAGTTCATATTAGAGTAAACATATTTTAGTCTGAACATTTGTTTTGGGAAAACAAGATTTGGCTTAAGATTGCCCATATTTATTAATTCGTGGGTTTTATATTTATTTTTCTCCTTATATTGATAAGTCACTACTAAATTGTAGGCTATATATGTCTTTGAACTCTTTCTGTTGCATACCATGTCCATACAACTTTACAAGAAGATGAGCTACCGAGATCCATTGCACGTGTACACGCTATTACATACTTAACGATAATACGACATGTGCATTGCACGCGCGTCAAACTAGTAATATTATAAGGCATGAGTTTTAGCCCATGCCTTATGAATTGTGTTT
Organism: Ligustrum vulgare; assembly: GCA_963555705.1. NCBI lineage: Eukaryota > Viridiplantae > Streptophyta > Magnoliopsida > Lamiales > Oleaceae > Ligustrum > Ligustrum vulgare. The sequence continues at coordinate 32,865,706 of OY743187.1, forward strand.
GCTTGGCGCACGCAATGTGCCCAGCAAATTGAGGCAGTTCTTTGATCTGCCTCCCACGCGATCGCGTGGATTTTTTCCACGCGATCGCATGGGCAATTTTAGGTCCAATTCTGATTTTAATTTTCTATTTTTATTATTTTAATTTAAGGGCGTGTTTGGTTTTATTTGGACGCGTTTTTGAGGATATTTTAGGTCAGATTTTGGGGACTATAAATACTCTCATTTCTTCACTTCAAAGGATCCCGATTTTTCTTTATCAAACCCTAGTCTCTTTCTCCCTTTTCTTCTTCTTTCTTCTTCTTTTCTTTTCTTTGTTTTGGCTTTAATTTGTAATTTAGTTTGTAATTTAGTTTTTTTTTTTTATATTGCTAGTCTTCATTGAAGTTATGAAGCAAAAAGTGAGGTGGAGATTCAAAGCATTCTTCAAGGAATTTTGGGGCAAAAATCAAGGGAATTGATTTATTTCATTATATTGTATTTTTAATTTTTGATTCTATATTTTGTGATGTATTTTTGTAAACCTCAACTTTTGTGCAATATTTATAAAATGGGCTAGTTGTTTTATGTTGGGATGATTGATGTAGCTTAACTTAGTTTAAGTAATTTTAATGTTTGTTTATTAATTTTGAGCTTATTTCATGTGTGTTTGTTATTGAGATTATTCCATATGTTTGATTGATCACCAAATATATGTTTTGTGAAGTGTATGATAATCGAGAGATATTGTGCATTTTAGACCAAATAACAAATACTCTAGGTTCTTATTAAGGATAGAGATATACCTTAAACCCTAAATGATCCATTGAGCTATTTTCACAAAGAGTTAATGCAATTGATTGAATTCTAATCGAATAGAGATATAGTAAGTTAAACCAATTGATTAGGGTTAATTTCACTCGAGAGAGGTAATTAGTTAAACTTGGAAAATCAGGTCTAACATTGTAAATGAGTAATTTGTTAATTTGCTTGTGTTGAGAATTACTTAAGAGTTAAGTGAAATCATGAATCTCAACTATTTTTATCTTTCATTTTCTTTATTTTTAATTTGGTTTAAAAATAGTTTCTTTAATTTAGAATTTTCCAAATCCATCTTTTAATTGAGTGTTTCTTTTTATTGTTAGAATTAAATTAATTAAAGTTGTATAATCTAAAGTAAACATTTCCCGTGGGATCGACAATCCTGAATCAAAAAATCCACTTTATTACTTGTACGCGACCCATGCGCTTGCGGTACACACATTTTTGCGAACAGTATCATAATTGAAACTTACTTCATTTTCAAAAATCACTAAAAAGTACTTCAAATTTTTTTTTTACTGAAAAATACTGATTTCAAACAAGTATCATGTTGTCATACTTTAAAAATATGATACTTTCAAATTTTTGGTATTATAACATGAAACTTTATTAAACTTTTATGATATGTATGACGAAATTTTAGTATCACGTTAAGATACTTTATAACAAATTTATGATACTTTGTCTCGGGCATAAAATTAAACACTTTACATGCACTATTCTTTCACGGTTTTTAGGTATAATCCACATACCATACCATCATAGTCAAATACAAGCACAAACGAGGAGGATATCCTATTCTCTATGGGGTCTCCCTAAGTCAGGTGATTCCTATTTCTAATCAGCGTGGATTAACTCTTTGGCATCTTCCAGTTTGTGTGTTTCCACTCGAGTTCCCCTGCCTAGGTGACTTGGTTTAAATACAACTTTTTATATAAATTGAAATTGGATATCCTTTTGCATTACGAAACAGGGATGTTCACCATAAATGGATTGAGGGAGGTAACTATGAGCTATGCATTAAATCTGGGATATGGTGAAGCTAGCCGATCTATCGAGAATAACACTGGCTGATCTACTGACCTGCAAATAGAGCGAAGTTCGGTGGTGATGTAGGTGGCGGAGTATGGTTCGGTGGTGGTTGATGTGGTGGTAGGCGATCAAGAAGAAGGGGGGAAGGAAGAAGATGACAGTAGCAATCGGGGAAGAAACTTGCATGGGTATGCAGTCCGCCCGTTCGGGAAGAAGCAGGAACGTAAGAAGAAGACAGTATTTTTCAGTTTCATTCAATGACAAACGTATTCTTCAGTTTGATGATTTTTTTAAAGTGCCCAGCGCAATTTCCCCTTATAAGCCTGTATGTGACTGTTATAGTAAAGCTACCAAGGAAATCTGATCGGACCTAATTAAATTAAGTTTCAATAAATTAATTTTAATCTGGTCAACTCTTGACCAGTCAAAATAATTTATTAATTACATTCTATTCCACTAAAAGAACGAGACTGCACTATAGTAAAATTTTAATTACTAAAACTAACCAATAATTATATTCTCTGACTTATCGTTCTTACATGTTACCCCCGTCCATCAACTCGAATATTCTGATCAAGTTAAAATGACCAAAATGTACTTCTCTAAATATTCATAAAATCTCAACTCTCATCTTTTATCTGACATTTGATATTATCACATCACATCACAGAATTCAACAGTCACTGTCGAATTATTGAAATCAGATTCAACCATCCACTGAAAAACCAGTGAGATTATGATCATACCTTAAAGGTGACGATTCCACGATACAAATATATGTTTCTCGTTAGTTCACTTAATTTTCAAAGTACCGAGATATTAATTAGCAATTTGATCTCATCCATTGATACCTCAAAGAATTTCAAGCTAGTTATTGAAGTCCATCATCTGATCAGGATTAAAGTCTACGTACGATTGTAAAGTGAAATTAAATTTGTATGGTCAATGTCACAAATTAATTTCACGTGGTTTCGTTTATTACGTTCCAAACGTATTCTCAATTTTATTATAAAAGTTAAAGATAGAATTTAATAAAATTGAGATGATCTTATCAAAATAAATTGTCCATATTTATTTACTGATCGTGAACATTAATTTTAGATCGAATTACAAATTGAATATTTTCGTATTTAACAATTTAAACACTCAATCTATAATATCAAATCAACTCATAGACAAAGTCAACTTCATGTTAATACAGTCAATTAATATTTTATTTCAAATATCCTAAATTATACCATAGGCACATATAATAATTCAAACAATGCACAATTAGTCAATAGTTATAGAATTCGAGTTTTCAACTGTTTCTACCATTCTGGATACGATTCCATTGTACCAGTGTAATTTCAGCACTCACGGCAGTATTGAAGCTACAGTGAAAGTGCGTAGCAGAAATTTGTTGTCGTCGCAATGTCAATTGAGATAAAACTCTACCGATTCAACCGTATCTATCGCTCCAATGTAATCTCGTTCTATAGCTATACGCGTGTTATTTGTTTACACGCTGAATCGGAAAATTATTGTTTTAGTTGTTTTTAACTGCTTTTAGCTAATTAATTGTTTAAAAATGGAAGGAACTATTGGAGGGAAAAATAATCATGAAGCTCGCTTCTTCAATTTCGTTCCATTCCATCCGCCTTACTATAAATGGCACAGTTAATTTACAGGTTCTTAATTTTGTTTCCATTTTCTGATTAATAATTATATGCTTTGTTTAGCGTCCTTTTGTGATTAATTGACAGAGAAGTCTGAGTTTAAGTAATATCTTCAATTATTTTCGATTTTTCGTAAGATTAGGTTCGTGGAGGATCTGCTGGAGTGGTCGAGTCTTTCTATGGTGTCATCAAACCTATTCCTATCGTGTAAGCTGCTTCATTTACGTGTACACTACATTTTATTTGCTCGACACGGGCTATAGTTCTTACTGTTCTTTCTGTTTGACTTAATCATTCCTTTTTAGGTCTTACATTATTGCGATTGCATTCATTGATGATAATCAAATAATTTGGTAACGTGTTGTAACTGTTTTTTTATTTGCCATTCCTCACTAAGTAGAATTTTCATAGTGAGAATGGTTATACAAAGATCAGATCCCGTGATCCTCTCCTAACATGTATCGTGCAACACATGATCAAGTTTCTACGATGATTTCCTGAGTACAAATTCTCTACAATGCAACCAAACCCCTTGATACCACATAGCATATTATGTTTTATGCATTGAATGAGACGTTCTAGGAGAGGATTATGTGTACAGTTGAAAACTAGAAAATATTTTATTAGACCTAAGAGCTCTACACTGCACCTCACTGGGCACTAACTTGCATTTATATCTCATCAACTAAAACATACACCATTCTTCCATTTGTACTACATTATTGTCCGTGCATTGGCTAAATTTCTTGCTTCTAGAGACATTCGGAATGGTGGTGGAATTAAAAATTTCTAATGCAACACCAGGCTGTTCTTGGCTGGCTTATTCAATGACCAATTTAGAAATGGAAATACATAATAAAAGAGGAAGAGGCACGAGAGGCAACAGTCCAGAATGGCCTGGATTCTTTAGATGGTGGTAGCCTTCACCATAATATTAGATCTTGCATAGGAGAGATTCATGGATAATGAGATATGCTACAGAAGGATTATGGGGTCTCTTGATCTTACACGAGATATGATCTGGCATAGGAGAGAATCATGGAAGGCTCTGACATGTCAGGAGAGCCTGGAGAGGATCTCGTTCTTGAACTTAATAGATATGCTAAGAGTCATGAGATTTGGATTTATGGTTTGTTTCCTTTCATGCATCCTCAAGGTGGTAAATGAGATTTGATGAACTCCCAGCTTGTGTCCAAATGTTATTACTTATTAGAACTGGCATGACATAGTCCGGTAAAAGTGTCTGCAATTTGATGAGATGTGCAGGTGGCAGGTTTGAAGAGTGTACAAGTTTCTCAAGAACAAAATGATAATCCAAGTCCATGTGCTCTGCTTTTGCATTGAACATTGAATAGTTTGAGAGACACAAAATTTTTATTGTCACAGACTCACAAATACTTTTAGGCTGTTGTGAGAATATGAACCCATGATCCTGAAGAAGGAAGGTAATCCATGTGATTACGACTGCTGTTGAGCAAGGGATCTACATTCAGTTTTAGCAGTGGAACCAGCAATACTAGATTGCTCCTTTAACCACCACGTAATTACCACAATAACTATTGGTGCTACACTTTGTAAAGCAAAAACTTGCCTAACCTGAATATGCAAACCTAGACAAAGTGAGCATTGAGATTGACAACATAATAATCTAAAGTATCTTTCATGTAGTGGAAAATTCTTTTCACAACTCGCAAATGTCCCTTCATGAGATTGTGAAACCGTTGACAGACTTTATTGTCGGAGTAATTTATGTATTGCCAAGTGCTGCGTCAATTGACTGATAATCATTTGGTTGGCCTGTCTCTTTGAACACGTTCACTAGAAGGAGAACTCAAACATTTGGAATTTTGAACATTTATTGCGAGTTTATTTTGCTTTAGATAGGAAAGCACCACCAATGAATCTCCAAGTTCACCTCTCAAATCGTGGAACAAAGATTCCATAGGCCTCCATTCTTTAACGCAATCATTACAATTTTTAAATCAATTTATAAACAACACAATTTTAACTGGTAAAACCGGGAACCGCCGGTTTTTAAACTCGGTTTTCCAGTGGCTTTTTTTTTTTACACACTTTTTATTTCTGTTTTGTTTTTCTCTAATTGTTTTAAACTACTTTTATATATGATTTAATTTTTTAAATGAGTAAATGTTTATTTATTTGTAAAATAACTTATTTTTTAGAAAAAATTGTGATTTTTTTGAATAATTTGTAATTTTAATTGAAACCGGTTTGACCGGGTCGGACCTTCTGACCCTTTACATGGTGCCTTTTCCAGTTCAAACCGGTTTTCTAAACATTTTCAAAATACCAGTTTTCATAATAACCGTGACATGCGTAGACTAAAATAAGATCATAGATTTTTTGTATCTTTGTTGTTTATTAATAAAGATGCACGACCTTCATCACATTGGAAAACCAAAATCAATTATTAGAACTTTGGATAAGAAATCCAACATCCTGGGAGCTTCCTGTTTATTACAATTGGTCTATCATACAACTGGATTTTAAAAATGAGACACCTTCACTAAAATGAAAAACCAAAATTGATTAGAACTATGGATAATCAATTAAACCATGCCCCATGTGCTTGCTGTTTTATCACGAGTGATCTATGAGACAACTAGGTGTCGAGAATTATTTTCTTACATGATCATTTCAAAAAGTCTATAAATGGACAAGATCCTCAGTCTTTCTTGCTTGTTTGTCTTCTTGACAAATCTTTCAAGTTAAATTACCATGTTTCGTGATAATGTTGATGTACTCACATTTATACTATGGCATTGTTATTTAAACCAAGGATGGGAGTTTAAACTTAGCCTCTGTTTGGTAAACGTTTTTGTTTATAAATAAAGAATTGATGTTTTCAAGATAAAATATGTTGTTGAAAAGTGGTTTGAGAAATGTATGTGGTTAAAAAGAGGTTTGAAAAAATGTGTTGTTTATAAACAAGTTACCAAACAGAGGCTTAGATTGTCAATACTCAATCCACGAATACCTTTAAACATGAAATGAAATGAAAATTGTGAGCTAGCAAGGATCCCGCAACTTGTTATAGAAAATTGGGATATCATATGTATCTAGCTTCCTCAGCAGTAGGCGTGATTGATTTAATTTCCATATCCACAGTGGATTCTTACCACCGACACAAGGATTTTCAGTCCTTTGCTTAGCACTTTTCTTTGGCTGCAATTTGATATGTGACTGGATTCATTATTCGATAGCAGGAATAAGATTTTTGAGATTCAACCATCCGGAAAGATTGGTTCAGGTACGACAGAGGTATGATTCAGAATGTAAAAGTTGTGCATTAGATTTAGATTAATCTTCAATCATTTAAATTAACAGTACCCATTTTCTGAAGCCACATGTAAGTATATGAGAAGGCTTTGTTGAATCAAGTAAAATTTGTCACTAGTTTCTTTATATCACATCTTTTTTCTGTCGGAGTATTTTTATCTCATAAACAGTACATATTTTTTTTTTATAGTTTTGCTTCAATGAGTAGTTTCAGCTTTAGTGTTATAGGTAAGTGGAAAATTTTACATTTGCCCCTGTTTGAGCCCCATATTTTGGGGTTAACAGATTTTGGTATAGTGAGAATGAATGGAAAATAGAAAAATGTTTTCGGTGTTTACTTGTAAAATTATTTTATTGGGGAAATGTGTGGTTGAAAATGAATTTTTGGAAAAATAAGGTTCATACAAGGGCTTTATCTAATCACTGAGGACAAGGTATGAGCCAAAAAGGGAACATGTAAGAGTGAGTTTGAAGATATTACTCGATCTTGTTATACCCTGAGATATATATGTAAGAAATCTCATAGGCCATCTATAGTAGTATAGTACCCTTCTATATCCATCTGGGGACATCACTCACGGAAACAAGAGATGTAGAATAAGTGAGTTAGAAGGATATTTGTCTGCACAACTAATTAAAAAAATACTGAATCCAGCCAGATTTTGTGACCTGTACTCCTGAACATATATTAGGAGACTAGTAACTAGTAACTATGGAAAATTGGTTCTTGAGAAGATGGATACTTAATAAAAATTATCATTGTAGTTTTATCATTGCAGTTTTGATTTTCTCATGATTTCAATCTCTTAGTATCTTGTATAAATTCTTCTCAATGAACTACACGATCTGATGTTTATTTCTTCAACCTTAAGTTGTAGTCTTTATTGTTCTAGATACCATTTTCCGTGACACTGAAAGATCCGAAAGAAGAGAACAGGGAAAAGTTTTATGAAACCTACCACGGTGGCAATGTCAACATCCAGGTATATATTTATAACCTTTGTATATGCAGATCTTTTTTTTGGAACCCATCCAGATTTAGTTGCAAAATTCTGTTCTACTAGTATAAACATTATTCTCATGCCTGGTTTTATAATTGCTGCTGTAGTATTTTGTGACAGTGGATGTAGTGAGAGGATACCTACACAAATCTTTATCAGAAACAATGGAGTTTATAGTTGAAACTGAAAAAGGTATGGATCCAATCTTCCTGTATGGCCTTTTTATTATTGCTTATATGTGAAGGCACTGAGTCTTCTTTTTGTTGCTTGTCTCAGATAATTTATCACTGAAACAGGTTTCTCCTGAAATGGTCTTCTTTTATATTACACAGGACACACAAAAACATCTGTTACTTCCGGAATTAAAATCAGGTTCTGTCTAATTTTCCTCCCTCTTATGTTTACTTTAGTATTATGTTTGCTAATTGAAAAACCATTCATGACAATATAAAAGGGGTCAACTTATAACCTCCATTGACATACTTACTTAAAATAAATGCTTCATTGGCCACCTATTGACATTGACATATCTGCTTATTAACATACTTGTCTGTCATTTTGCTACAATAATTTAGGGTCGTTCTGGGTCAGATATTGCTTCCGTTGTTGCTGCTACTTCTGGGATTGTTTCTGAAGGAAAACCATAGAAAATGGACTAGTGCATGGGTGGGGAAGGGGCAGTCTTTAATGTTTGTCATCTGCAGTTTCTGCCACTATATATGGGAAAAAGGAATGATCTTTTGATTTCTGGAATTCTTTCTCATAAGGGATCATATTTCAGTGTGTAAATATTTTTCTTTTTATTCCAAGACAAGAATTTTCAACAACGCTTTTACCAAGATCAAGGAACTATTTACACGTTAGTTTTACAAAGAACCCCTCTTTCTGAACAGGAGGGCTTCTGATATAGAACATTAAATAGAAGAAAAGGAGATATGGGGAGAGAAATCTAGAGAAAATTTCTATTATACTGAGTATTTCAAATCAAATATTATCCAACAAGATTAGTTCTATTTAAACGTAAAAATCTGTAAGAAGAATGAATATTTCCAACATAATGAAGGGGAAATTTTCTAACCTAAACCAAATAATTAGTATTTGAAAATAAATTGAAATCTACGTTTAAAATTTAACCCACAATAATTGTGTATTTTGCAATGCTATCTCCAACATTAGGAATGTAATATTCCTCACTTGGACTGCAATATCCATAATTTAGTCCATTTAGCCTATGTTCGGATAACTTGAAATGTTTATAATTTGGTTTATTTGTGTTTTCTAGGTGAAATGTGTGGTTAAAAAGTGGAGAGAGAAAATGTGTGTGGTTAAAAAGTGGTTTGAGAAATTGTGTAGATTATAAATTGGTTTATAAACCTAAAAATCCAACTTATCGAATAGAGGCTTATATAGAATGAAATTGTACATATGGGCAATGCTAAAATCACAATCTCACCCACAATGTAGGTGACAATCCACTCACATTGGGGTGGGGGCCACAAAATTCAAATTTTGTGGCCCCCACCCCAATGTGAGTGGATTGTCACCCACATTGTGGGTGGGATTGTGAAAATATAATTATCCTTGTACATATACTGCTGCCAACTTGTACTGTATTTGGTCATTGATATGTCTCCAACTCATGGATTCGTAAAAAATAAACAGTTTAAGTATTGCTACAAACTTGTACTGTATTAGTATTTTCACCCGTGCGATGTACGGGAATATGTTTGTGATAGTGATTTCGATCAAAATTTATGAAAATATGTTAATTATACAATTATATCAAATAAAAACATAATACAATAATATTTTAATATTTTGAATTCAAAACTTTAAAAAAGACCAAACTAATCAAAATAGGAAATGCAACATGTACAAAATTAGGAAATCCTGATTTTTATAGGACTTTTCTTTTTCTTTTTCATTTTTAAAATTATTTTTTCTTTAAAAAAATATTTTTTTATTTATTACTACCTCCGTCCCAAAAAGATAGTCCTATGGTTATTTTCACACGAATTAAGAAATGGTGGTTAGTATAGTTAGGGTATTAAATTTTATCAATGTTTTCCATTTATACCCTTTATTCCTTATTTATTGTTTTAAGTTGACTCACTTTGTTTCCAACAAAAAATTTGAAAATGCAATAATTATGTAGTTGATGTGTATTGTACCAAGATACATTAAATAAGGGTACATGTGGAAATGAAAAATTTATAGCATGCTTCATATGGAAACAAGACTATCTTTTTGGGACAGACAAAAATAGTATACAAGACTATCTTTTTTGGACGGAGTGAGTATTTGTTTGTTGAACTTTCTTTTTTTAAATAAGTTATTTTTATCTTTTTTTTATATGTTAAAATATTTTGAAATAAAATATAATATAATAAATAAATCTATTTGTTTTGAATTGGTAATTTTGAAATTAAAGAATATTGTTGTCATATTTTTTTATATTTAATTTTATCTCCAAATGAGCAAATGTTGTTTTTGTCGTAAAATGAATAAAATAATAATATTCTATTACAATAAATTAATAATTATTAAAAATTTTTAAAAAATGCGGATGTTTGGTAGGGAATAAAATCAAGTTTTTAGTAGATTTTGATAAAAAAAAATTGATGTAATGTATAGTTGAAAATTGTAGGTCCTATGAAATGTGTGGTTAAAATTAATTAATTACTTTGAATTGAGTTTTAGTCAAAAGTATTAGAGTTATCAAACATGGAAAATATAACTAATCTCATTTATTAAAAACTTATTTGGATAGATATAGATAATAGATTATGAGTTGTATGAATTTTTCTGTTGAAATCTTTATTTTATTTTTATTTTTATTTATTTATTTTTTTTATTCAAAAATTGTAAGTGCATTTTAGAGGAAAAATGACATTTAATGATTCTCTCTCCTCACTTCTACTTTTATAGATGTATAGATTTGGGTCATTGATATGTCTCCAAGTCATGGATTCGTAAAAAATAATCAGTTTAAGAATAGATTTGAGTATTAAATACCCCTCATGATTAGTTAGCAGCGATAGAAGGGTGCTTGTAACATAGTTACTTAGAACCCCAAATTCTTCAGACAAACTAAGAACGTGATTGTTTTTGTCATGTATGGTAACTTGGAAGTTGCTTAAGTACATTTTCTGTCATCCCTTAATTTAATGTTCTACATCTTTCAATAGAAATCAGATGATATTTATCTATCTTCTATGCTAAAACATCTTTGGGCGTTTCATGTATGTCTAGCCATTTCTTTGAACAGGTGGTTTCCGGGTGACTGGGAAAATATGTACTCAATGTTCACTGTCAGATCCTATTATTGGCGAGTTGACTGTTGAAGCATCTGCTATTCCTGTCCAATCCATTGACATCCACATACTCCGTGTGGAGTCAATATTGATTGGCGAAAAAATAGTGACTGAATCCTCTGTGATCCAGACAACTCAGGCACGGAATTTTCCCCCTGTATTTATATATAATCAATATTTTTTATCTGTTAAAAGTAATTCTTTGTCATGTGCAATTTCTATTGTTAGATTGCGGATGGAGATGTCTGTCGTAGCATGAAGCTCCCAATTTACGTAATTCTTCCGCGTCTCCTGACTTGTCCAACCATTTTTGCTGGGTAGGTGTTTGATTGCATAAACACATTTTTTTTCTGAAATCCTCTACTCCTTTCTTTGTGTACGATTCTTGGTTAAATGCTAATTATGCTGTTCGTTGCACATGAATTAAAAAGTAACGTGTATTACTTTGAGTTTCTATTATAGTTATCCAGCAATAATGATAAACAAACCAGACAAAAGAAATTTGAGAATGTAACCATTCTTCAACTACTACTTTAGATTGAAAGATATTACACTATAATTATGGACTGTTGTAACTCCTAATTCTACTAGAATAATGATCCGAAAAGTCAAAATAGGAAACAAAAACATTAGGACCTTGTACTTAAACTGGGCCCCTCTTTGGTTCAGGTAAAAAATTAAATATAGGTCAAAGTTAAAATCAAAATTTTAACCACACGTTTCATGGGACCCACAACAATTACAAATTCTATCAATTTTGATCAAAATATAATTTATCTAAACCAAACGGGCTAGAATTTTATTAAGCTAATTAATACATCAACAAACCCTAACTAGAAAAAGTCTTTAAATTTGAAGAAAAACTAATTGTGTAACATAGAAGTACTGAAGTACCCAACTACAGGCAACTCTGGATGATACTCAACTGAAGGTATGTTTAGCCCATAAATTTTTTGTAAGCTGACTCTACGATCCCTCCATAGAGATTGTTGAACGAATTTCAAGATTCTCCAGTTTATATTTGCATTTCTCAGCAATAAATGGCCTTCATCATAGCATTTTACACAAGCAGCTGCTTGGTAGTTGCTGACACGAGATAGTAGAAGTAACTTTTCTTGCCCTTTCTCCGGCTTTAAGAATAATTACTTTATCTTTCAGTTCATACATATAAAGTGAAACTTTTCCTCAGTTGAGACTTCATTTGCTAGGTGGTTTCTGTGACGACCTGATTCCTAAGATTCGAGTGTCACTAAAATCATACCTTGAACACCAAGATGCTTTCTAAAGTTTGAAACTTTATTAAATAATCTCATAAAATAATGAGATTCAATCCATAACACAAAAATCGACATCAAATAAAAAAAGTACGAATTTTAACTTACAATCTTAGCCCTTATGAGTCCCCTTTTTATTAAAAATTGATTTATAGAATAGTGAATTTTAGAAGAATGTGTGGTTAAATAAAAATTAGGCAAATATTTTAGGTTTATGTGTAGATTATTTTATTAATAGAATGTTTGTTAGAAAATGAGTTTTGAATAATGTGGCTCAAACTGAGCTTAATGTCTTAACATTTTTAATTAAGTTTTAAATAAATAATAATAATAAAAAAAGCTTAATGGGTTATCCCATTTCTGGTTTTGAGGGGGTGGGGGTGGGGGTAGGATGGAGTGTGGAAGACTGATGCTTTTTTTTTTTTATGATTTATTTATATTTATTTAAGAGGGTGAGAAGTAAGTATTCACAAATATGCCCCTATTTAAAATGGTTAATAAATCAATTTTTTTTCCTTTTTTGGGTCAACTGACGGAATAGTTGACGGAATCTGTGATTTTGTCCTTCCGTTGCGATTGTACTAAAAGTTTGGGATTGTCGGCGACACAAAGTGAAGGTTTTGATAAAGTCTGCAAAAAAACAAAAGGTTTGGGACCAATGCTACAATTTCCCCCAAAAAAAAAAATAACCATCCACATTTTATCTTAATCAAAGATTAAGTATTTAAAATCTATTTATCTATAAAGATAAATGTAATATATATATATATATATATATATATATATATATATATATATATATATATATATATATATATCACAACATATTTATTATTTGAAAATAAAATCTTGATCAATCTAGGATGTAGATAACTTTATATTTAAATCTTTACTCATCCAAAAATTAAAAAATTGCCCCTCAACTGTGGGTCAAAATAGAAATAGGTCCTTAAACTTTCAAATTCATGCGATAAGGTCCCAAGGCTAGCTGTGGGGTACGGGTGTTACCGTTTCACTTTGCTTGCACTAAATAGTAAATATGTCCTCTTCTCAGTTATCATTAGCCCTCCAGATGCCAGCGTCTATATTAGAAGAGTGCTGTGTGATCTTCAAATTATTTGCACTTTTGATTGCAATGATTCAGCTATATCCTGTTAAGCAGTGCTGTTATGGCACACAGGTCTTTCTCATCAGTTCAGTATTTTAAATTGCCAGGCTTTTATTAAAATATAAACTCCAGCTAAATAGGAAGCAACAGAACATATCTTTTTCTTTTTGTTAGATTTCTGTAGGGACACTTCTCTCTTGTTCAATTTCTCTTATTAATTATTAAACATAAGGATGGGCCCCCTGTATGTGTGTTGACGGGTAGTACCCGTAAATTGTAATGGGTACCAGAGTTTAACTGTATTAATTATAAGATTTAAGTTTAGCTTTGATTATTACAATGATGAGGGGATCAATTCTGTCAATTGTCCAATTCTTCAACTTACCTGTCATTTTCATGATCATGGAGTCAGTTTGTAGTCATATAACTTTTTCATTCTATAAATGCAGTCCATTTTCAGTAGAGTTCAGGGTTACAATAGTGATTACCTTTCAATCAGAAATATCCAAGAAGCATTCCACCTCTGATCCAAAAACTCCTAAACAATGGGTATGCTCCTTTGTTTATAGATAGCTCCTATGTGCTCCATTCTAAGATTTTCTTTTGTGTGTTTCCGAATTTAGCTAGCACTGGAAAGTGTGCCATTGGAACTGGTTCGAACAAAGTAAGGTAACTTTTTTACTATCCTATATCAATCAATACAAATGAAATTGGTTGAGAATCAATTCACATGATATTAAATTACTCTAAATTTAAATTGCATTTTAAAAAATCAAATCGATTATCCATTTTGTAATAAGGTTTCGTGCTTCACTTTAACCTTTTCACATACTTCTTGCCGGCAGTTGTCACTACGATATCTCAGAGACGTCTAAATCAGTGAATTGTCAATACTATCTTGGACACTGTTGGAGATTGATGACATTTGGCACTCCAGCCCTATCACAAAACAGTTCGGTTTATATTCAGTAGGCAGTAACCATGGAATTAATGTTCGGTCTTTGAAAGGCTGGATTACAACAAAAAGAAAAAATTGAAATGTTAGTTTTATTTCCGTCGTTTGTGCTTGTATATTTGGTAATGACATAAACTTGTGTAATGAAAATGGGAAGAGGAACCTTGGGTACAAGACCCTTTATTTTTAGTAGGGAAAATTACACAAAATCATACATTTAGATTTGAAATTTTTAAAATCAGATATTTATAAATTATTTTATCAAATCAGTTATTACTTAACCCAAGTCAAATCCCAATTCTTCTTCGTCTTTCACGTCTAAAGTGCCAGCCCCCACCATCACCAACCAACCTATATTCAGATCTAATCCTACAATACAACAGCCATGTTTCAATTGCACACCAAACCCCCTGTCGCCGCAGTAGCAGCAGATTCCGACGATCCAAAGTTCAACGTTGCAAAAACTACGTCATCACGATGCCTCATAGCCAAGCCGGTGGTCATGGATCGTCACTGAAACCGGTCACAGTCGTAGTCTCTTCCTCTGGTCGGACGCTCTCCTTCTCTGCATCTGTTTCTTTTATTCTCATCGTCTTTGCCTCTGGTGGTTGTGTGGTGATGGTGCGTGGAGATGGTAAGATATTGTGTGACGGTGATGTTTGGATGTAGCGTTTTTCGGTGGTGGTGAAGGTATTGCGGCAAGCGGCAGTTTGGTGTGGGAGACTTCAATTAATTTTCATCGGGGAAGGAAGAATTGATAACGAGATAGCTGACTCTTACTTCTCACGCACATCTTCTTCTTGAGTAAATCACCATGGAAACCTTTTGCATCACTGTCAATTGGTTAGAAAGAATACATAAACATACAGGATAAAACTTGTGAGTGGAGATTTTAGATTAGAGATAATTATTGTAATTATTTGCATTTAAAATTGTGGTTGTCGTGTTGACGATGGTGTTTGTTGCGGTGGTTGGGGCAGCTCGATGGTGGTTGTGATGGTAAAGGTGGAGTGGTTGTGTTGTTGAGACGATGGTGGTGGTGGTTGTGAGTGCCCAACGACGATAGGCGACAGTGGTGGTTAAAATTACAATTGTAACTTTATTTCAATTTGTAATTTTACAAATTGAAATAAAGTTACAATTGTAATTAATTACAAAATTGAAATAAGGTGGTGGTGGTGGTGATTGGTTGCAAATTAGATGGTGGTGGTGGTGGTGGTGATTAATTACAATTTTAATTAGAATTACAATTGTAAAAATTAAAAATTGAAATAAAGTTATAACTGTAATTAATTACAAAATTGAAATAATACAGTGGCCACGACTGGTTACAGTGGTGGTAATTAATTACAATTTTAATTAAAATTACAATTATAACTAATTACAAATTGAAATAAAGTTACAATTGTAATTAATTACAAAACTAAAATAAGGTGGTGGGGCGGCGGCGGCGGTGATTGGTTACAAATTAGGTGGTAATGATGGTGGTGGTAATTAATTACAAATTAAAATAAAGTTACAATTGTAATTAATTGCAATTTGTAATTAATTGCAAAATTGAAATAAAGTTACAATTGTAATTAATTACAAACCCTGATTTTTTATTATAAAAAAAATACATGATTTTGAAAATTATTTTAATATTTCTGTAATTAGTTACAAATCACCTGATTTTAAAAATTTTCATACTTAAATGTGTGTAATTGCGTACTTAACCCTTTTTAGTAGGGTTGGGCAAAAACCGACCCAACCCGTCGAATCCGCCCAAACCGACCCAACCCGATCGGTTTGGGTCGATTTTTCATGAAAATTGGGTTGGGTTGAGTTTTTTTTTTAAATTTTTTTCGGGTTGGGTTGGGTCGGGTCGGGTTGCGGGTTGGGTGAATAACCCGACCCAACTCGACCAAAAAAAAAATACAGTTTTTTTTTTTTTTTTTATACATAATGAAACTTGACTTATTTAAATATTAATTAAATATATTTTAATTTTATTAGCAAGTGTTCAATTTATTGAATTTTTTGTTATTGTAGTGTACATAATTGATTTGAATTAAAGATAGATTCATGAGTTTTTTTTTTTTTTTTTTTCAAAAATTTTACTAATTGGGCCAAAGTCCAACCCGACCGAAATTTGGTGGGTTAGGTTTGAATTCGTAATTGGGTTGGGTTGGGTTGATTTTTTATCAACCCGACCGTGGTGGGTTGGGTTCGGGTTGGGCAAAAAACCGACCCAACCCAACCCACGCCCACCCCTAATTTTTAGTCATAAATTTGACAGCAGAGCCATTCGAGTTTTGATCATTAGTGATGGCAACGGGACGGATTGGGGTTGATTAGTGTCGATCCAAATCCGCTTCGAGAAATTTCGGATCGGATCGGATCAAATAATAAAAATCTCGAATCGGGTCGGATCGAAACCAACATTAAGAAATTCTCGTTATATATTTTCGTTAACTACAAACAAATTAATACATAATTCATAAAACAACTAATATAATATCTAATTCATATAATAAAACATTACATATATAGACAATTAGAGATTTTGTGCCAACTTTAATAAAAGATTATATATTTTGGATTTAATGATTAATTTTTTTTTACATATATTTTTTTAATTTTTTAAAAAATAAATCGGGTCGGTTCGGATCGGATCGGATCGGATCGAATCGAATCTCCGATTCAAATTCGATTCGACGATCTGCGGATTGGATCGATGAATTGAATCGAATTTTTTTGCCATTTCTAAACATCATTTGCCCATACTTGCCAAGTCCCAATAATAATTGTATTCACGTAAGTTGATTGGAGCTGACTTATTTTTCGTATGCTTGTGAGTCCTTCTGGGTGTGTGTGAACACTTGTGTAATTTTATGGATCAATTATAATTATTATTATTATTATTGTTGTTGTTGTTGTTGATGTTGATGTTGATGTTGATGTTGATGCCGCCGCCCTAATTACAAATTGTTTGGTAATATCAAGGATTTGTTATCTTGAAAGAAACTTTCAAGAAAATTCTAACCATTCGCCAACAAAAGCATTTTCCTTTCTTTCAAGAAAATTCTAACCATTCGCCAACAAAAGCATTTTCCATATAAATAAATAGTGCACCATGTTGGAATTGATATTCTAGAGGGACCAACCATTTTCTACGTCTTTAGGATGTGAAGTTTAAGCTGTTTTGACCTATTTTCAAATGAAATCATATAAATCGTTTGGAAAAAATCAATAAGAATCTTAGAATGAATCCACTGGTTCTTCCAACTATAGAACCCGACCAGGTCCTAACAAAAATCATTTTTTTTTTCTTGACACTTTTCAACTATTTTTCAATCATATATTCTACAAAAATCAGTTTTTTCTTTTCATTACCAAACAGACTCTTGTTGGAATTATATATGTTCATCGAGTATAATTCATGACATTTATAATAAAATATTAATTGATTGTATTAATATGAAGTTTCGTTGTCCACGGGTCGATTTTTAATTACAGATTGAGTGTTTAAATTGTTAAACGTTGAAATATTCAATTTGTAATTCGATCTAAAATTAATATTCACAATCAGTAAATAAATATGGACAATTTATTTTGAGAAGATTGTCTCGTTTTATTAAAGTCTATTTTTTATTTTGATAATAAAACTTAGAGTACATTTGGAACGTATTGGACGGGACCACGTGAAATTAATTTGTGACATTGATCATACAAATTTAATTTCACTTGACTATCGTACATGGAACCTTAATACTAATCGGATAATGGACTTCGATCACTAACTTGAAGTTTATTTGAGGTATCAATGGGTGAGATCAAGTTGTTGATCAATATCTCGGTAATTTGAGAATTAAAGTGAACTTACGAGAAACATATATTTTGAGTATTATGGAATCCGTCACCTTTTAGGTATGATCATAATCTCACTAGTTCTTCTAGTGGACAATTGAATCTGAGCTTAGTAATTCAACGATGAATGTTGAATTATATGATGTGATGTGATCACATCGAACTGTCATATAGAAGATGAGAGTTGAGATTTTATGAATATTCAAAGAAGGGTATTTTGATCAATTTAGCTTGCTCTGAATATTTGAGTTGATCGACTGGGTAACATGTAAGAGTGATAAGTCAGAAGATATTAATTATTGTTTCAGTAATTACAATTTTACTAAGAATGCAATCTCTTTCTTTTAGTGGAATAGAACGCGATTAATTACTTAATTTTGATCGATCAAGAGTTGACGAGGTCATAATTAATTTATTGAAACTTAGTTTAATTAGGTCCGATCAAGTTCCCTCGGTGACTTTACTATAATAGGCTTTTACGGGCTTATTACTTATATTGGGTTGTGCAGAAATGAAACTGGGTTATAGTACTAGGGTTGGTAAGGTTTTGGAGTGTAAGAATGTTACAAATAGTCTCCTAAAACTATGTTTCTTAACCTAGTTTGCAAAGGGCGAGAAACACACTAAAGTGTGTAGTGTGTGTTTCCTAGTTTAACCCTAATCCTAGTTTAACCTAGGCCTAAATAAAGGTGACCACACACATATACAACTGCCATTAGAGAACACATGAGAAAGCTTGAGGATTTGAAACTTTGGTGGAATCAAGAAGTAGTGGAAAGAGTTTTTTGTAGAGCAAGTTACAAGGGTAATATCTCTTTCAATTTTTTGTACGCACAAAATTATTTATTCCAAATTAAATACACAAAACAGAAAATTCTGTAACAGGATGATATATCACAAGAAATCAATTTTTGTGAGTAGAACAAAAAAAAATTAACAAATAGAGGCTAAAGTAACAAAAAAAATCCAATTCAAACTCAAGATCAACAAATATTCATACAACAATATATATAATAATCCTCAATAAGAAGATCTTGATTCTTGATGGCCGACCACTTTAAAAATAACAAGAAATTTTAATTCTTACAAAAGATTGAACTAAAAATATATTCGTTCTTAAGAATAAAATCTAGGAATCGGGCGAACCAAATTCATTATTTGTTCTCAAGATAGTACCAAGAATTGGACTGAAATTGATTAGTTCTCGATGCATGGTCTCAAAATCGACCAATTTAGTAAAAGTACTGGAACATAATCGATCGATTTTGTCCGATTCCACCAGTTCCAGGTAAAAATGCACACCCCTCAAATATAAATCAAAATGTAAATTAGAACTTCTTTTAAGCATAAATATTATGCCAATCATATAATGATTTTATTTCCATAAAAAAAACTTACAAACTTAAAAATGGTGTATTAATGATATGAAAATCTAAATAAGTCAACAGAAAATGTTAATTATGTTACCCAAGCCAGTCCCATTTCCCTGTAACCAAAACTATGATGTGGTCTGTTTCTTTGTTTATTTTTTTGTGAGCAATAGTCGTGGTGAATTTATTTCCTTGCAAACCTGTAAGAACAACACAAGCGTGTGAAGCAACTTTTGAAGTGCATTCCTTTTCAGTAATAAATGATGCTTGAGCCCTCGGTATGCCTATTGTTTAATATATGAATTTTTCAAGATTTGTGTTAAATGATATAATAGATCTTTTAATTTTTAAATTAAATGGTTAACATGGTATTAGAGCATTGCACAAGCAACCCAGGGGTCGTAGTTTAAATAAATAGGGCAATTATAAAAACAAAGTTTTAAAAAATTAATTGAATAAATAATTGCCTACAAAAACTCTGTAAGTGATCGTCATTATTAGCATCAGAGGTTTGACATGGATTAATATATGTGGCTGATTTGGATGGAAATACAAATAGAAATTTTCATTGGTGATCATCGATTCACTTTCATTAGTAATTATCGACGATAATATCATCAGTGATGTCAATATCCATTAATAGTACTTTGGCTTCTGATTGCTGACATCAATGTTACTTTGGCTTCTGATTGCAGAATGGAAACTCGACGTCACTGAGATTTTTTATACTATTCCTTTTTAAGTTATTGACTCTAAAATTCAAATATCTTTATATGTTATATTATTCTCGACAAATTTTTAAGTAAATACTTAGTTTTATTCTAGTTAGAGATTTTAAGATAAATCAATGTATGTCGATGCTTTGGATGAAATCAACAACAATTCGGTAAGTGATTACTGACACTATAATACCATAAAATTATATATGTGTGTGTACAAAAATAACATTAGAAAGTTATTTTTCAAATCGTGATAGATTGTTAATATTATTTAGGATTATCAATTCGCCTTTGCCTATGATTATCGATGACTATGTCATTGGTGATATCAACCATCCATAGTGTTTCGGCCACTGATTTTTGACATGAAGTTTGTTATCACCGATAAAATTTGATTGTTTCTATATTAATTTTTTTAAGTCATCAATGATTACATAGAAATGTCTTTATGTTTTTTTTTTTAATGGTATATCCATAAATTGTCAACCAGTATTAAATTTTTCTTATTAATGTCACAGAATTTGACATAAAGCAATATCTTGATTTATGAATTATGATAGTAATTAAGACAAAATTATCATAACAATATTTTTAAGGAAAAATTGCAACCACAATCCAAAACCTTTCATTTTTTTGCAGACTTTACCCTAACTTTTACTTTGTGTCATTCACAGTCTCAAACATTTGAAATAGTCCCACCACAAGGTCAAAATGATGGAAACTCTTAATTCAACTGTTTATTTGATCAACAGTCAAAAGGTCTTACCAAAGTTTGAATAATTTTTAAACGGTAAAATGGTAGCTTTAACCTTTTTTTTTTTTGCATTAAATAATTAAAAAAGAAACAATTAAAATAATTTGAAAATGTTCATATTCTTTTCTTCCTTTCTCTTTCCACCCTATCCAACCCAACTTAATCAAACCAAATCAAACCAAACCAACCCAACCATGATTATCGTTGAGCAATAATTGGCAATTCACAGAGCACTAATGCGCCTTCTCCGGCGCCAACCAAGGCACCCACGAAAAAACTTACTCCGCAGACCAATTTTTCGCAACCTATTTTGGGAAGTCTTCACGCGTCCCCAGTGAAGTCTCTGGTGCTTTCACCTCCTTCAAAAGTTTCTTCGACAGTGCCAGTTAGTCCTCCTAAAACCAGCCCATCTGCGTCCACAACACCGACCACTATTTCTCCGACGCCCACTCTGTCGGCCGGTGTTTCTGTTCCTGATCCATCTCTGGCATCTCCGCCTACGAAGGATGCCCCAACCCCTGTGAGTACTCTGGCAGTATCTCCTTCGGTATCAACTCCATTGCCCTAATCTCCGGCGATTTCTCCTTCCGCATCTACCAGTGTACCTTCGAGTTCTGCAACTCCATTGGAAGCACCAGAGATGTTCCCATCCAGTAGTAGTCAACCAAGTTCGTCGCTAACTGGTTTGGAACTA
This sequence comes from Ligustrum vulgare, assembly GCA_963555705.1. NCBI lineage: Eukaryota > Viridiplantae > Streptophyta > Magnoliopsida > Lamiales > Oleaceae > Ligustrum > Ligustrum vulgare. Next base: position 32,887,532 of record OY743187.1, read on the forward strand.
GAAATTGCACAGGTTCAGTGGTTGATGATAACTCGGGTTCAAATACCATATATGAGGCTCGATTGTAGCTGGTTGCTGAGGGGCTGATGGATTGGGGAGGGGAAGAAGAAAACCTATTTTATTTTTATTTCTTTTAGCATAAAAGTGTTAAATAGCAAAATTACCTTTTTACCCTTTTAAATTGGTCAAAATTGTTCATATATGAATCTTATTGGCCAATTAATTGTCAAATTGAACGGTTTCTATCCATTTGGACCCCAGCTGTATATTTTTGAAAGGTTTGGGACTAGGGGTGGACAAAATAACCGAACCAGACCAGACCAAACCAGAACCAAACCAGAACCAAACCAAGCGGTTTGGTTCGGTTCTACATAAGAAAAATAATGGTTTGGTTCTTAGAATCAAGAACCATTCGGTTTTGGTTCTGGTTCCGGTTCTTTTTCCAGAACCAAGAACCAAACTATATATATATTTTTTACAAATTAGTGGATATTCATCTCACCAAAAAATTAAAATCTAAAATTATAAATGTGAAATGTACAAAAATGTTATTTAACATACATTTTATCTCATTTCATATTAGACAAAGATTTTAAATCATAAATCTAAATTCTTATTCGTTTTTCTTTTTTTCAATTATAAATACGCATTCACATTACTTTACTGCACTCCTATAACACAACAATCGTTGCACTCCTTAGTTACCATCGACAACAATGATGTTTATTTTTTAAAATTTATGTATATATAAACATCGACCCAATTCATCAATTTTCAAGAGTTAACTCAAACTCAAATTGCAAATTCCATCCCTAACTCACACGGCACCACGGTAGAATGAGACTCAGAACTTCATCGTAACCTGTAACTATAAGTCTAAACTGCCTTTATGTTCGATTCTCTAAATTTCAACAGGTCGACGAGCTTCCTTCAGGCTAGTTTCTTCTTCTTTGACTTAGAATAACATGTTACTTTTTCTAAATCTTTGTTTTGTTAACTAAAAATTTCATTTTCTATTTAGTAATGATGTAGATGGATTCTAATGAAGAAGCGGATATAAACAGATTTCAATTTACATTTATTATTTAAAAATTCAAGTAATGGTCTCAGAACCAAACCAGACCAAACCAGAACCGAGCGGTTTGGTTCCGGTTTGGTTCCATATCTTTGAAAAAACCAATTGGTTCCATTAGTAAAAAACCATTGGTTTACGGTTTGGTTTGGTTCTTCTAGAACCAGAACCAAACCGAACCACGTCCACCCCTATTTGGGACTGTGCGTGATGCAAAGTGAAGATTTTGGTAAAGCCTATAAAAGAATGAAATGTTTGGTATCGTACATTTTCGTTACGTAACACGTTCCAAAAACTAAACAAAATTAATTATTTATCTTGCTATTAGAGGTGGCAAACGGGCCGAGGCTCGTGAAAACACGAGCCGAGGGCGGCTCGGCTCGTCAAACGGACGAGCTCGTGCCAACGAGCTCAACGAGCCGAGCGGCTCGTGTAAAAAAAAAAAAAAAAAAATTAAACGTCGTTTGTTCACGTTGAAAACTAAAAAAACATTATTTTTTTTTACTTATATTAAGTTATTAATAATTTATTTAATACATAACTTATTACTTATTAATATTATACTTATATTTATACTTATTAGTATTCAAGATTTCAAATATTTTAGCTACCGAAGATTGTCGACTAAATAAATAAATTTAAGACGGTAAGACAGGAGGGTTTTTTTTTTTAAAAAAATGTAAGAGATGTTTATTTAATAATAAAAAAACACCGAGCTAAACGAGCCAAGCTCGGCTCGGCCCATGAGCTCGCGGCTCGTGGGCCAAGCCGAGCTCGGCCAGGGTTAAACGAGCCGAGCCTAAGCTCGACTTGTCAGTTTGACGAGCCGAGCATTGCGAGCCATGGGCCGAGCCGGCTCGGTTCGGCCCATTGCCACCTCTACTTGCTATGCTTTATTTCACTAAATAAGCAAAAATAAAGTGGAGGGGGAAAATGGAGATTGACACGTGTTAATGGAGTTCAATCTTACAACATGCTATCTAAAGATCGAGCTTAGTTGGACCAATTTTCGAGTACTGAATTTTATAAAAAAAATTATAGTATTTTCTAAATCATTAAAGTACAACATAGTAAAATTTCAGAATTTTCTAACGTCATTTAACCACTCAAATGGACACTCAAAACACATGCCAAAAAGTTGTCATCGGGTACACACAGGGACGGACCCACACTGGGGCTCGCTTAGTCACGTGCTCGGTGCTCCATTTCCCAGGTCACTCCCTCAGTCCCTTCCAAGCTTTCCTCTCAAGCTCTCACAGTCACACCCACAGGCTGCAGCATTTCAAAGGATCAACCTCACCCGCGCCGGTGCCTCACCTAACTTCTTCCGGTGACCCACTGACTGCATCACCAGCGCCGCACAGTGACCCACTAAACTTCCAAAATCAGTAACCGAGACCGAGAGGCGAGAGGCGAGAGCTGTTAAACTGACCTTCCCGGCTTCCCATCACCCCGTCACAAACGCACTGTCTGCTGCTGCTACTGGTGGTCCTGGTACGTGTTTTTTTTTTTTAATTTTTACTATTGCATTGAGAATTAGATTACCTGCAGTGCCGCCTGTGTGCCTGGTTATTGATTTTGAACATACATGTGATTCTTGAACTTTGGTCTGCCATGAATTTGATTAGTTGATTTATTTTGGTATCATTGTTAATTTATTTGCTTGTTGTCTGTGGAAATTGGAATTAAGATTTAGATTTTAGAGTTTGGATTTGAAATTTGAATTATTGTTATGTTTGAATTTTTGTTTGAGTGTTGAGAGTTTGAGATTTCAAGGCCAATATATGTTTACAATTATTTATTTATTTGTTTGTATCAGTAATGGAAAAATATTTTAAGCGTAAATCCACATTTTCTTTTGATGAGCAAAGTAATGAAAATGAAGTTAAAGATGAAAGGGTTGAGGAACTTGATGAAGAAAATGATGTTGAACTTGAAGATGTTCCTATTGACACTAACATTGTGGATAATGTTGGGGATGTTAGGAGTGATACCCTTGAATTTGATGTAGCAAACCTTCCTTCAGATCCTGGATTGAGAGTTACAATTAATGATTATGATTTCAATGTTCGGGATTTGATTCGAAGAACATATGTGCAAAGAGGTCCTTGTCAGCCACGAAATCATGAATTCCCAACAACAAGAATGGGTATCAAAGATAGACGATTTTGTGTATCATGGTATAATGAGCATCCTAGTTGGTTGGAATATAGTATAGCAAAAGATGCTGTATTTTGTTTCTATTATTACCTTTTCGGCTCAATTGGTGGTCCATTTGTTCATGGTGGGGTTCAGGAATTGGAAGAAGAAAGATTTGCTTAGAACACACTTTGCAAATCAAGTAGTGCACATAATCAAGCTCGAGTCAAATATGAATCATTCAAGAATCAAAGCACTGGCATTCGATTTTTCCTTAATAAGCAATCACATCAAGTTCGACAAGAGTATCGAATTCGTTTGAATGCCACAATAGATTGTATTCGATTTCTTCTACGAAAAGGGCTGGCATGTCGTAGTCATGATGAATCTGAAGAATCCAACAATCGGGGTAATTTTCTTGAACTATTGCATTAGTTGTGTGATCATAACGCTGAGATTAAGGCTGTTGCTTTAACGAATGCTCCTAAAAATCTCAAGTTAACATCACCACGAGTTCAAAGAGATATCATGAGTCCTATTGCTTCAGAAATAATAAATGTGATCATAGATATTGGTAATAGTCTTTTCTCTATCATATATATTGGTAATAATCTTTTCTCTATCCTAGTTGATGAATCTCGTGACATTTCAATGAAAGAACAAATGTCAGTTGTTCTTCTTTATGTGAAGGATGGATGTGTATTGGAACATTTCATTGGTGTAACACATGTTTCGAGTACTACAGCTGCCTCACTTAAAGCTGGTGTTGAGTGCATTTTACATGCATATTTCATATATTTTTTGTGGTACTTTTTGAGTAATTTGGACAAATACCTACTGAATTGTGCATATTTTGTGGTTAAATAGGTTCAACATTCAAATACATGGAGAAAGCACAAGAAATGAGCTAAATGGATGAATAATTGAAGAAATTGAGGAGAAAATAGTCAAAGTTTGGGGACCAAATATTCACTTCTGAAAAGTTGTGGATCGCATGTGCAATTGATCAAATGACTAAATTGCAAGTTTCCAAAGTTGACGGACTCAAATGCACTTTTGGAAGGGCTCAATTGAAAGAAATCGAAAACTTTGGGGACCAGTTGATCTACATTGAAAGTTGGAGGACCCAATTGCAAATCATTGAAGGACGGAGCTGCCAGGTGAACCACGCGATCGCGTGTCTCGACCAGGTCGCGTTCACGAATCAGGCCAAAAATCCAACCAGAGAGTTTTCAGCCCAACCACGCGATCGCGAGGCATTTAGCCACTCGATCGCGTGGTCATAATTTTGAAAAATATTTTTGAGCCGACCCGGTTCGGCCCAAACGCTGTAGGACGCGGGTTTACGCTATTTTTGGGTATTTTTGGATGATTTGGCTAGGGTTTAGCCACTTTTCTTACTACTTTTTCATCCAAAAACCTTTTCCCATGATTTGTTCTTCATTTTTCTTTGTTTTTATCTTGTAATTTCTATTGTAATTAGTTAGGTTGGTTGATGAACATTGATTTTGGGGAGAAATAACTACAACTTTGTGGAGGAACATTGATGTTTTGAAGCACTAACTATTTTTGAAGGGAAGTTTTCTTGTTAATCTTCATATTTCTTCATATATTTTAATCTATTGTTGAAATGATGTATTTAATTCTGGAATTTTATTGTTATTTCATCATGAGCTAAACTATTTTGTATTGGGATTATTGATGAAGCTTGACCTAACTTAGTTGATTTTAATACTTGTATTAATAATTTAGGCTATTTATTATCTTGTGCATTTATTGTTGTATTTATTGACTTGCATTTATTGTGAACACATTTATGCTTGAATTTCATGGGATGTGCAATTATTGAGAAATTGTTGTGTATTCTAAATCAATACAATATTTGCTCTAGGTTCTTGTTTATGATAGAGATATACCTAAAACCCTAGATGATCCATTGAGTTATTTTCACAAAGGTTTAATGCAATTGGTATGTTTTTAATCGACATAGAGATATAGTAGGTTAATTCCACTAATTAAAGTTGATTTCACTCGAGAGAGGTAATTAGCTAAGCTTGAAAAATCGGGTCTAACATGATTTATAAATTGCATTTATATTTGCTTGTTGAAAATTCAATTAGGTAATGGTTAAGTAGAATTAAGAATCCCAACACTCCTTTATCATTTATTTATCATCATTTTCTAGTTATTTACTTACAATTGCAATTTTAACTCTAGTATTAAATCATTTCCAAAACCAAAACTTTATTGTGTGTATTTCTTGTTAAAATTGATTAAACTAGGGTGTAACTGAAATAGACAATCCTTGTGGGATGATAAACCGGACTCATTTAGTCCACTATCACTTGTATGCGATACGTGCACTTGTGGTGTGTTTCTAGCGAACAGCTGGAATTGATCAACTATTATCCAATTATAGCTTAAGTATGTCCAACTTGAGAGGGCAAGGATATGATGGAGCTAGTAATATGAGAGGTGAGTATAATGGTCTTAAAGCACTTATTTTGAAGGAAAATCCGTATGCTTATTACATTCACTGTTTTGCTCATCGACTTCAACTAGCTCTTGTAGCTGTGGCACAGAAACATGCGAAAATTGAAACATTCTTTCATTCAGTACATAGATTGGTGAATGTTGTCGGAGGATCTGCTAAACGGAGTGATCTTGATGTGATCCAGATCCCGAATACAAGTCTTCAAGCAACAATGGATGAAAACACATTCTTGGCGACTAAAGAAGCAAGTTTCATGTTGGGCTCAAGTACGAAAATCAAGTTGGAGACCAAGAATAACGAAAATGTTGCAGTCAGGCCATTACGGCCGTAAAAACAATCCTCACGGCCGTAAATTATATTCTGCTTAAAGTTACAGCCGTAACCAACATCCATCACGACCGTAACTGTCTCTCTGTCGAAAATAAGATTTCCAGGAAAATTAGACTTACGGCCGTAACCTATCTCACACGGCCGTAAATATGGAGCGGATAGAATTTTGCTGATTTTATTTCCTTTTTCCAGTTTTAGTTATTTAACTATTTTACTTCAATTAGAACTCTATTTTGAGTCAGTTAGGATTTTGCTAGGATTTTAGTTTGCTTATTTATAGTCTTTTCCATTCATTGTATTAGACAGACTTTACACACAACTTTGATATTATAATTGAGAGGCTAATTTGCTTTCACAATCTTATTCTTCATTGAATAAAATCCGAACTTGCGAGTTATTCTTGTTTGTTCAAATCTCGGTGAGAATTATTATTGCTTGTGATCAAGAGGTCAATATATCTCAGTGATTGTATTGGTTGCTTAGTTCAATTAATTTTAATTGGATCCATAAATCGTGATTTCTTGGCGTTCTTAGGTCGATTTCAATATTTTGTGGGTTGCGTAGCTACAATTGCTACGTGGTTTGCATCATTTGGTATCAGAGCTTAGGCTCCAAAAATCAAGGTTATATCTTTATTTTGTTTCTTGAGTTTTCTATTCAGTTTGATTTTTATGTTTATATGTTTATCATCGAGTCCCATAAAAATCATTCATATCTTGTTGAGTATTTTGTTTTTCAGTTTTTTTTTTTTTTTTTTTTTTTTTGCGTTCTTCTTGTTCTTGAGTTTGTTGAGTTTTTAATCCAGAAAATCGTTCCAAAAAATTTTCAAAAGTGTTTGTTTTGCTCAATTCTTATCCGAATTAAGTTCCGTTTGTTTTGTCGTGTTCGTTGTCGAATTTTCGGATTTATAAAAAAAAAAATTATTATTTTTATTTATTTTATTTATTCCGAAAATTCACCCAAAATTCAAAAAAAAAAAAAAATATTTCCATTCAAGAACTACTTTCTTGAATTTCCTTAAATTCTTGATAAATCCTTGCCTTCTAAGTCAAATTAAAATTCTTGATATTCTTTCCTTTCTAGTCAAAATCCAAGAACCACTTTCTTGAATTTCTTTAAAATTCTTGATATTGTTTTTCCTTTTCGAGTCAACATTAAATTCCTTCTTGATATTTGTCAATATCTGGACCCTCTTATTTTGAGTCTCTCAAATTTTTGAAAGCTATATAAAGGGATGAATTATGAGTTCGATCATACTTTCATGACTAGATGTCGTGTGGGGGATAAGTTGTGTAGTTTGGCTATTGATAGGGAGTACATCTCTAATTTGGCTAGTATCAACATGGTTGAAAAATTGGGGTTGCATTTACTACAACATCCTAGACCTTATAGGATGACATGGTTGAAGGAGTGTGGAGAGTTCAAAGTGACCAAGCAAGTCTTAGTGAATTTCACCATTAGGAAGTATAGTGATGAAGTATTATGTGATGTGGTGCCTCTAGAGTCTTGTCATATGTTGTGGGGTAGGCCATGAAGATGAGAGGAAAGCATTTTATGATAAGAATAGAAACAGGTACAATTTTGTGAAGGATGGAGAATCATTCACCCTAGCTAGTTTAATATTAGAGCAAATACTTGAAGATCAAAAGGAGGTGAAGGAAAAGATTAATCCGTTATCCAGATTGAATTATCAATTAAGACTTCTAGAAGAGGACATGATTGCACGGAGGGGTAAAAATGTAGTTAAGTTGCAAGAGGAACCTCGAGATAGGGATGTTGAGAAGAAGGAGGGAAAGCTGAAACTAGAAACGGTTGATCAAATTCCAAAATTTGAAGTAGAAGATGACGAATTGGGTAGTAAGGAGGTGAATGAACAAGGAAATAAAATTGTGGAAGAGGTGATTGAGGATGAAGTTGTGGTTGAAAATAAAAATGTGGAAGAGGTAGTTGAGACTTAAAATGTAGAAGAAGTTGCAACAAAGGAAGGAGGTGAAGAGAAGGACCTCGTTGTTAGGGAAGAGGATTTGGAGATGATATACCATGAGTACAAGGATCCCTATCTTGTACTTTGTGAAACTAACATTTCCCGCCCTATTTTGCTTAATTCTTTCTTGCAGGTTGAATATACTTGGAGGTTTGAGTCACACCACATTTGGTCAAGGAAGTTCATATTTCGACTCGTCCATCCAATCCAAGTATTAGACTATTGGTTGATCCTATGTAATGGAGGCAAGAATTTTCCTTTTGATCCAGGCTGTGCACTGAAACACCATGAACCAAGCTATGATTCGGGACGAATCATCCTGAAGAAGGAGGGAATGATGTGATCCAGATCCCGAATACAAGTCTTCAAGCAACAATGGATGAAAACACATTCTTGGCGACTAAAGAAGCAAGTTTCATGTTGGGCTCAAGTACGAAAATCAAGTTGGAGACCAAGAATAACGAAAATATTGCAGTCAGGCCATTACGACCGTAAAAACAATCCTCACGGCCGTAAATTATATTCTGCTTAAAGTTACAGCCGTAACCAACATCCATCACGACCGTAACTGTCTCTCACACGGCCGTAAAATAGACTTACGGCCGTAACCTATCTCACACGGCCGTAAATATGGAGCAGATAGAATTTTGCTGATTTTATTTCCTTTTTCCAGTTTTAGTTATTTAACTATTTTACTTCAATTAGAACTCTATTTTGAGCCAGTTAGGATTTTTCTAGGATTTTAGTTTGCTTATTTATAGTCTTTTCCATTCATTGTATTAGACAGACTTTACACACAACTTTGATATTATAATTGAGAGGCTAATTTGCTTTCACAATCTTATTCTTCATTGAATAAAATCCGAACTTGCAAGTTATTTTTGTTTGTTCAAATCTCGGTGAGAATTATTATTGCTTGTGATCAAGATGTCAATATATCCCAGTGATTGTATTGGTTTCTTGGTTTAATTAATTTTAATTGGATCCATAAATCGTGATTTCTTGGCGTTCTTGGGTCGATTTCAATATTTTGTGGGTTGCGTAGCTACAATTGCTACGTGGTTTGCATCAGATCTTCTTAGAGAGAAACAAAGACTCTCAATTCTTGAAGCACTAAATGTTGGTGAAATATCAAGTGGACGAGGTCTCAATCAAGAAACTACTCTTAAGCGTTCTGGTGATACACGTTGGGGCTCTCACTACAATTGTTTAATTGTCATGTTTTCATCCACAGATGAAATTATTGAGATGATTGCTACTGATTCTACTAGTACAGGAACAAGAGGCGGGACATGTATTTTATTACACAACGGTCGTTCGATCACTTGATCCAAAAAATGATCCATTTCGCCCACTTGAAGATGGAGAAAATGTTCTTGGTCCAGAAGTACCATATCTAAATGCAATTGGAGCATTATCATATCTTGCAAATTGCACTAGACCTGATATAGTTTTTTCTGTAAATCTACTCGCAAGATATAGTTCTGCACCAACTCAAAGGCATTGGAATGGTGTTAAACACATTCTTCGTTACCTAAAATGTACTGTTGATATGAGATTATTTTATTCTCACAATTTGGGATCTTCTTTAGTGGGATATGCAGATGCAGGTTATCTTCTTTAGTGGGATATGGTACTAGTACAGGAACAAGAGGCGTTCTGGTGACATCACCAATGGTCGTTCGATCACTTGATCCAAAAAATGATCCATTTCGCCCACTTGAAGATGGAGAAAATGTTCTTGGTCCAGAAGTACCATATCTAAATGCAATTGGAGCATTATCATATCTTGCAAATTGCACTAGACCTGATATAGTTTTTTCTGTAAATCTACTCGCAAGATATAGTTCTGCACCAACTCAAAGGCATTGGAATGGTGTTAAACACATTCTTCGTTACCTAAAATGTACTGTTGATATGAGATTATTTTATTCTCACAATTTGGGATCTTCTTTAGTGGGATATGCAGATGCAGGTTATCTCTCTGATCCACATCAAGCAAAATCGCAAACAGGATATGTGTTTACACGTGGTGGGACGGCTATATCATGGAGATCAGTGAAGCAAACTTTGACATCAACATCTTCAAATCATTCAGAAATTATTGCAATCCATGAAACAAGTCGAGAATGCATATGGTTGAGAAACACGACTCATCATATCCAATCATCATGTGGATTAGCTTCGACAAAAGATAGTCCAATGATATTGTATGAAGATAATGCAGCTTGTATTACACAACTTAAAGGAGGCTATATCAAAGGAGATAGAACAAAACACATTTCTCCAAAATTCTTCTATACACATGAGCTTCAGAAAGCAGGTGATATCGATGTTCAACAAATTCGATCAAGTGATAATGTGGCAGACTTATTCACTAAAGCATTACCGACATCTACACTCAAGAAATTGATACATGAGATAGGAATGCGTCGGCTCAGCGATTTACGATGACTAATATAAGGGGGAGTAGCTGTACTCTTTTTCATTCGTCTAGGTTTTATCCCACTAGATTTTCCTAGCAAGATTTTAATGAGGCAGCATTTATTTTTATACTCCACAATGACTTTACTCTTTTCCTTAGTTTAAGTTTTATCTTACTGAATTTTCTTAAACAAAATTTTTAACGAGACAGACATTGAATATTAGGTAAATCAAGGGAGAGTGTTATAAATATCTTGGGTGTGAATGACTCATTATACCCTTGTAAAATTTATATTATTACAATTGTACCATTATCTATCCAACCTACTTTACTCTTCCTTTAACACACAATTAGAATACATAAATTTTCTCACTATCTCTTGTTCTCTCAAATACTTTGCTAGTTTTACAACAAAAATCTCAGTTATTGCGAAATTTTTATATATTTAGGAGCTTAATTAGATTCCAGCATATTCTACTGTAAATCAGTTAAAATTCTGAATTTGATGGCGTCTTCGCCGGCGAATTTGTGGGTCTTGCTGGGGCTAGGGCTGGCGGGAATACTCCTAATGACTAAGAAGCTGAAGAGAGTCGTGAAAGCTGATTTTGGGGCTTTTGTTGAGCGGCTACAGCTACTGCCGCCGCCTCAGCCCGCCCCTCCCAAAGCCCCCCACCCACTTACAGGCCTCTCTTTCGCCGTCTCTGATGTGTAAGAACTTCCATTTTTCTTTCCCTCTATCTTGTTTAAAAATTCTCAAGTTTTTTAGCAAAATTGTGCTATAGTAGATAATTCAACGAAATAGACATTTCTTTAGAAGGTAATGACTACCTACGGTGTACCTTTTAGGTTTTTTCTTGGTTGAGTTATTTTTTATTCGAGTAGCCAATGTTTGGAATTGTTGCTTTTATCTATCTGGTCTCTGTTTTATAACTGATGTGTAAGAACTTCCATTTTTCTTTCCCTCTATCTTGTTTAAAAATTCTCAAGTTTTTTAGCAAATTGTACTGTAGTAGATAATTTTTATTGGAATAGCCAATGTTTGGTTGCTTTTATCTATTTGGTCTCTGTTTTATAACTGAGAATTCAATAGAAACAAAAGGTGATTCTTTGTGAAGTATATATAATCTCAAAGGACTAGCGGTGGAGTGTATGGTGCCAATTTTTCCGATGTCCCATTTTATGTGCGTTTCCTTTTCCTGCAGAAATAAATAAAAATTTGCTTGCTCTTTATGAAGTAAACATTTTTTTTTAATTTTTTTTTTATTCTTCGTCATTTTTCAACTTTTGGAGTATGGGGCAACAGGGGGAAGGTGGGCCTTAAGTTGCTATTGAGCAGTGTTGCCATTTGAATTTTGATCTGGTGTCCTGTTTGTACTTGTATGTATATGTACATGTATGTCGTTATTGTTATTTTCTTTTATTTTTCCAACGGAGTAAAGGTTAATTGAATGAATTGGAATTACATTTAAAGAGAAACTTTTTTGTAATGCATTCTTCAAATCCTAGTAGTCCTAAGTATGTGGGGATTGTTGTGAGCAGCTACCCAGATGACTAGAGCAGCAACTGAGAAACTGCCAATAAAGATTGTGAATTTCGATGTTTTGAAATCCTACATGATTTGCATTTTTCCCCCTTATTGGTACAACAATGATTAGTGAAAACTTTGTGTGTATAGAAAAAGAAAGAACTTGTTGTGTGCATATTAATTAGTTATTGATGTCTATCTTTTTTTTTTTTTTTTTTTTGTGGAGATGAATTAGACTCGGAATGTATCGGATAATGACCCGAGTAAATATCTTCTACAATTACATTAGTCATGAATAATTCATTTTGCGGGGCAGACAAACCCTTTGGTGGGTAACAGTTTTTTTTTTTAATTAATTAATTTTTTAATTAATTTTTTTCCAGAACTTGGTAATTGTAGAAGATATTTACTCGGGTCATTATCCGATACATTCCGGGTCTAATTCATCTCCATATATATAAAATATATATATAAAGCTTAGAAGTAAATCTCCAGTATAATATCATAATTATTTCTTCGAGGAACTATTTGTTATTCAAAACAGGAGTAATTACCAAGTTCTGGAAAAAAAAAAAAAAAAAAAATATTTATATATATATATATATAAGTATGCTTAATTCCTTAGATGTACAAACATATTTGATTGATGGTTTGTCATTTTGTGTAGTATGCCTAAGTATGCTTATTCAGGGTTTTGCTCTCCTTTCCCATCTCTCTTACAAGCACATTTTACTTAATCTTACTGTCAATATCTAAGTGCGCATCGTTATTCATTTTTATTGTATGAAACTTCCTATGTTGAAATCATTAAATTTTGCAAATCGTGATTGCCAGATTAGATATTGAAGGATATGTAACTAGTTTTGGCAATCCAGACTGGTCGAGGACTCATGAGGCTGCTTCCCGTACATCTCCTGCGGTTGCTGCCCTTATTGATGGAGGCGCCACATGTATTGGAAAAACTGTCGTGGATGACATGTCTTTAGGGTTTGTACCTTACCCTCACTATTTTTAAGAATGTCTTGACTTTAAGATCTTAATTTTTTAACCTACTTACCGTTGATATTGGTTTGTTATCCAAGATGCAACTATCTCCTTTTACTTCCTTATCATATCAGTTAATATTTACTGTTCAGTAGTTTGCTAATCTTGTTATTTCTTTCTTTTTACCTGAATCTAGTATTAGTGGAGAAAATAAGCATTATGGTACACCCACTAATCCTGCCTCACCAGCACGAGTGTCAGGAGGAGCTTCTAGTGGTGCTGCTGTAGCCGTGGCTGCTAACATTGTTGATTTTTCTTTAGGTGAGTTTCCACATTACTTTCTTGTTTCTTCCCCATCGTTTTACCAGTTGATCTACATTGATTACTAGTACAGGATATCATATTTACAGCTACTCGTCATGGATAAAAGTCTTTTAAATCAGTTTTTGAGTGTATAACCATTTGCCATTTCAAACTTCTTTCCTCTAATGAGTATCATCTCCCCATATGCTTCATAACAAAAGAGAATAACATAATGTTGGAGAGAGAGAACAGATTAACCTTGATCATATAGTTAAGTTATGTTGGATATAATCACATTCAGTTTTCTTTACTTCATTTTCCTATTACTATTACAAGGTCGTCGCTGACTAGGCGTATCTCTAGCTAATCCTCCAATTTAAGGTAATCTTCTATTCAAACCTTCCATGACAAGGTTGTGGACATTGATTTCATAAATGTTCTCAGAAGCTGAAGCTGGTTTCTTCAAATTTTGGTAGTGGATTCATAAAAATAGAAGTTGGAATTTAGTTCCATGTGAATATCACTTCGAACAACCACCTATTGATGTCTTAAAGCTTGAGAGATGGTGGAACTGATATATTATCTTTTCACTTTGTTCGCTAAAATCGTACACCGCAAGTGCACGGTTTGCGTTCAAGTAGCAGAGTGGACTCGAAAAGTTCGGGTTATCGTACCTATGAGGATTGATTGATTTGTAACTAAACTTGTTGATTACATTTTAAAGAAAATGTCAAGTAACATAAAAGTTTGGTATTGTGGTGAATCACGAACTAAGTGACATAAGTAAAAATATGACAATAAGAAAACTAGTTAACTAAAGCAAATAGATAACGACATATAAAAGCTAGAATTAAAACTAATTATCCAAAGTAAACTAATGACAACAAAGACTTGTTGATTCAAATAGTTAAATAACATAAGACATGGTAAATTTAGTGTTCTTAACTACACCAATTTCTTCTTTCAAAAATTCATTAGTGTTAGTTATTCGATTAACCAAATTATATGAGAAATTCTAAATTTAACCTAACATGTGTAATAACTTGCAATGACAATACAAAATATAAACAACACTTGAAGATTACATAAACATAAAACAACATTCCTAATCCTGATAACATAAACATAAATACCCATAATCCATAAACAACCAAAATGCTTGAATAAAATTAAGCTAGACAAATATTCCAACACAATAAAATTTACTCATAATAGAATAACAACAACACTTAAAAACTAACATTATAATTTCAATAAAGAGTTAAATAAAAGATTACAAATAAGCTAGTAAAGAGAACTCCCCTTTAAAATGATTTCTTGAGTTGAATGCTCCCAACTTTCTTTACTTTGCATCAAGTTTCTCTTTCAACAATCAATTCCTCCAACAACCCAAGCTTAAAACATTAAATGCACTAAACCCATATGCAATTTTGGTGGAAATGTGAGTAAATAACAAAAGTCAAAGGCTTAAACAACGTAAACTTGAATGTAGAGGAAATATTATCAAGAACATAAAACATTAACTTAACATTTTATTAAAATATGAAAATTCAATAGAAAAAACACAAAGAAAAATGTACATAACCCTAGTTGAAATTCATGTTTTTCTATTTATAATTTCCTAAAAATCACTCAAAATCCTAAAAAACGCAAAAAATCTGCTTATACAGCAAAATGGGCCGAATTGGGTCTGCCGGGTCGACTTGGACGTCGGCTGAGAAATCTTTTTTGGGTTTTACAGCCGCGCGATTGCGCGGTGACGCCTTTTGGGCCAGACTTAAGTTCTGGTTCTGTTTTAGCCATGGTCCGCGTTCGCGTCACCTGGTTCGAGTCACGTGAACGCGTGGTTGGCTAGGGAATTGTCTTGCAGCTTGGTCCTTTGGTATAATTGCCATAAAGTCCTCCATCTTTCATTTCCAAACAATTTAGTCCCCAAAATTTCAGATTTCTTTCAAATAGGTCCTTCAAAAATTGCACTTGAGGTTCTTCAACTTTTGAAATTTTGCAATCTGGTCCTTCGATCAATTGCATAGCAGGTCCATAGCTTTCCAGGAGTGACAAAATGGTCTCCAAACTTCCAATTTCAGCAAAATTTGCACTCTTTTTGTGATTTTTAGCCTCAAACTTGGATATTAAACTATTTAAACACAAAATATGTATAAATTAGTAGATATTTGCTCAAGATATTCCAAAAAATGCTAATTTAAAGGCATAAAAAGTGTATAAAAATGCACTTAACACACTTCACCGGTAAGTTTGTCAAAATAGCTAACTATGTATAAACATCATTATAAGTTGGCTGTAATTTTGAACTCTAAAATCGTTAAGGATGCTAATCAACGTGTTTAGATCAGTAGATAAACGTTGACTTCCCCATAAGCAAATGAATTGAGATTGAAGAAATGAGAATTTTCAAAGACAAAGGGCAAATGGTAGGCACTTTTACTTTTGGACATGCAGGCAAAAGCGCCAAGGAGGTAATGACTATGCATGTGGTAAAAGCAAATGAAATTTTAGTAATGCCATGAATTATAGAACATCATATTGGGGTCACTGATAACATAATGAGCAGCAAGAAAATGAATAAATCACGATAGTCTATATTTTGTAAATAGGATATTGTGAATTGATAGCAAGCTAAGTGTTAAGATATGAACACAAGAAAGTTCTTTTCAAATATTTTGATTTATTTTTTATTTCTTGAAATTAAGTTCCTTTCTTTAACCAATAAGTTAATGGTTAACCTTATCATTCAATGCGTGTCGTATGGGAAAAATTCCTTACTCCTCTCTCATGGCATCTTTTACCCACCCTTGCGCCTCTAAAAAATGCTTTTTAAAATATGCACTGAAAATTTACTTTCAACATTGTTTCAAATGGTGCTTTTTGGCTTTCTGCTTATTGTTTCCTCGTTGCAACTCCCATGCAAGATTGCACGGACACACGACATGGACACATCGACACTTAATTTTTCAAAAAGTTAGGAAACGACACTTAGTGGACATTCAAATAATTTTTTTTTTTAATTTTATTATTTTTATTTTAATATGCAAACAACATATTGCCCTTTTTTGATGAAATTTAAAATTAGATTTTTAGTCAATTTTTGATAAAATTGATGAGATGTGTGGTTAAAAAGTTGTGAGACCCATGAATTCTGTGGTAATGATTAATTGTTGAATTTGAAATGTGAAACAAAGGAGGGGAGAATAATTATTAATGGACTTCATTACTATTTCTTTGGGTATGACAGTTTATCAATTGTTTTCACTCCATCTTGTACTGTCTTAAAATGCTTACACCCTGGATCTTATATTGGCATCTAGGGCCTATTTGTTTTTTGTTTTTTAGTGTGTAAATATGAGAATGCATGTTTGATTATTTTGATGAACACTTATTTACTAAAATACTTGCATAAATAGGAATTTTACCTTGTCATAAGGATTTTATGGCAGTCTTGTAAATGATTGTACTTAGTAAGTGGTGTAAGGATTTTATGGCATTCTTGTATTAAAGGAGCTTGGCCATTAAGTTATCTGGGACTACCTTTGGGAGGGAATCTAAGGGTACACTCGTTTTGGAACCCAATGATGGAAAAAGTTGCGAGAAGACTAGAAGGATGGCACAAAGGTTGTTTATCAAGAGGAGGTAGGCTTGTGCTTTTGCAAGCGGTACTAGGAAGCATCCCCACGTATTTTATGTCAATATTCCACATGCCTTTGAAGTAGTAAAGGTGATAGAAAAAATGATGAGGGACTTTTTTTTGGGAAGGGAGAGGTGAGGGATCTAATGATCACTTAGTTAGTTGGGATGTAGTTGTGAAACCAAAAAATATGGGGGTTTGGGAATTGGTAATCTACACAACAAGAACTTGGCTTTGCTAGGAAAGTGGCTATGGAGGTTTTCCATTGAACCAGATTCACTTTGGCATAATATTATACATAGTCGGTATGGTCTCCATTCAAACGGCTAGGATGCAAATGTTGAAGTTAACTCCACTTTTCGAGCACCGTGGAGATCTATTGCAAGAGCCTGGAATATAATTGTGGAAAATACCAAGCTGGTAGTAGGTAAGGGCGATAAAATTAGGTTTTGGCTAGATAAGTGGCTGGGCCAACAAACATTCAAAGACTCTTTTCCCCGCCTATTTCGATTATCCAAAAACAAAGAATCCTTTATTTCCGACGTTGTCCCTTTTCAACCTCTCTCAAACCCGACTTGGAACCTACAATTTTCTAAGAATTTTAATGATAGAGATCTCGGGGACTTCATATCCCTCTTAAATCTTCTTGAAACTACAATTCTTGACCCGTCTACTTTGGACAAACGAGTTTGGATAGGTCACCCCTCGGGTCTTTTTTCGTGCAAATCCTTTTTGAATGCCATCCTTAAACCCTCGTGTGAACTTTGTTTCCCTCAACCTAATTTCATTTGGAAGGGTGTGGTGCCATTGAAAATCAAAGTTTTTGCTTGGTTGGTTTCTTTGGGGAAAGTAAACACTTGTGATTTGTTACAATTGAAAAGACCTTTTTGGTGTTTATCACCATCATATTGTATCATGTGTAGGAAGACGAGTGAAAGTATTGATCACATTTTAATTCATTGTGAGTTTGCTAGAAAGATTTGGGATAATTTCGTGTATGTTTGGTGAATCGGGAGTATTCCCACGAAAATGGGCTGAATTGATTCTTATTAAATGGCACTTTGTGGAGAAAAGGAAACAAAAAAAGGAGTTGTGGAAGCCGATAGTACTGGCATCAGCTTGGACTATATGAATAGAGAGGAATCAGAGAATCTTTGATAACATTGAACAATCGATAGAAGATTTATGGGATAGCATTATGCTTCTTACAGGTTAATGGGCAAGGACAACAAGGAAATTAAGCAGTTTGGAGAGTTTTTTTTATTGTGTTTAAACCCGACAAGCTATCTGGATGCCATTGTTTCTAGTAATTGTTAATTTTTGCTTTTCTTTTACGGCCATGAATGGCTAATATTGTGCTTTTTTTGTGGATATCTAATCCACATGCTCTTGTATATGTTATTGTTTCTATCATAAATAAATTTTTCGTTTCCTATAAAAAAAAAATGTCTCGCAGAATTTTTTTTATGTTAGTTTGGATGAGACTGAGACTATAGTGAAATATTTTTACTTTATAGTGAAGGTGGATTCTATTAATTAATGTTGGAAGTTTTTCAAACTGGTTGCATTTTGCATAGATAGATTACAGAGAAGCAGCATTTCTTGGTCTTTTATAAGATTTCCTTTTTAATATTTATTTACTACATTGATTCCATTTAAGGGAAATTCAGTGGTATACTAATGAGTAACAATGTCCCGATGCATTTTTATTCTAACCTGTAAATAATTCATCATATGAGTATCTGCTTGATTTATCTGATTTTTATAATAAATTAGCTTGACAATTGAATATTAGTATTTTTAATCATCACTTTGGACTTTAGTTAATTATCGTGAATAAAACATGACCAAGGAACATCTTCGAATCTTGCAAGATGAAGTATAACAACTTTTGCAGTACACAAACTTCTTGCTAGTTTACAAGTTCTTGCATGGTGTTACAATCAGGATAATCTTCAACATAAGAGGGAAATTTGTGCATTTTGTGCTATATTCATGGGACTGATTATGGACTTAAAAATGGCTGCTACTTATTTTTAGATTAGTGAGGTGTGATAATACTTATTCTATTAGTGAAGATAACTCTTAAATTACACGTCGCTTCATCTTATTTGAGGTGGACGATTGAAATTTTTGTCGTTTAGACTTGTTATTTAGTGGATTTCACCACTTCGTTTTCTCAATTTTTAACAAGCTAAAAATACTTTATGTAAAATATCTAAGTATTATTGCCAACATATAATACCTATTAGTATATAGATTTTTGATGAAAATGAGTTCTAATCCATATGATCCATCATCTATGCCCAAGCCGTCATATCTATGTATTGTCCGCTGTGGGAGGGCATTTTCCCTCTTACCCCCTCTCAACTTTCTATCGCGTTCTCCAAGATTTGAACACATGACATCTCCCTTAAAAACAACTTAAGTTGAATTCTGATACCAATTTGGCAAGTTGCCCAATGAGTATTAGGATTCAACTTAAATATTTCTTGAGGTAGAGGTCATGTGCTCATCGTGTTTCCTAAGATTCGAACACATGACCTCTTCCTTAAAAAAAATTTAAGTTTAATCCTGGTACCAATTTGATGCTTTTTTGTAATGACCAGGTCTCTATGTCAAAGCTGTTGTATCATTATTATTGTCAGCTTTGGGAGGACATCTACCCTCTTATTGAGGCACGTCATATAATAAGAATATATTTTTTTAATCGGGGCAATAGCTCTGAACTGTGGTTTGCTTCGACTCTTCATTCCGGCTGGGATATCCTTGCTGACACAACACGACACAGGTACGGTATGGGATCCGAGTTGGATCCTCAATTTTCTAGATGGACACGGCAAGCAATGAAGAAGACTATTCAAAAACTCGAGGAAGAAGCTCAAACTTAGCAAAGAAGACAACGCTGGTTTGAAAGCTGCAATGTTGCTGTCTAGATGTGGAAGCAAAGAAGAAAACATCTTGTGCTGTCGTGAATTGGAGCATAGAGTAGGGTTTGGGAGGAAATGGGTATTATGAAAATTAGATTTGGGCTGGGTTTGGTGGGCTTAGCTTTTAGATGTAATTTTGAGCCCATTTGAATTCGTAAATTGATATTATTATATCTCCTTTTTTACTTTTTCTCATTTTATCATATTATTTATATCTTTTACAATTTTTAATTTCATTTTTATTTTAACTTTCACTTGTGAAATTTGAGGAAAAAAATAAAACAAAAATTTGAAAAAAGTATCCGTGTACCCATTTCCAAATTTGGACCTTTTTTGCTATATCTCTGTATCGTAGATTTTAGAAAATGAAGGATCCGATACTCTGATACGTAATCATATCGGATACTTGTACTCGAGTTCGAGCATCAAAGGCTCTGAAAAGATAAATTGCCTATCTTTTCTTTAATCTCGGGAGATACAATCGGTAGGGCAGCCTAAACCGTGAAAATGGGTTGTAGGAGAGCAATATAAGCGTCATGCTGCAAAATAAGGATGAAAGTATTAGTAATCTTATGAAAATTCTGGATTTATTCTCAAAAACTGCGGGACTAAAAATAAATATGACAAAGAGCACAGTGGTAGGTTTAATTTTAAGAGATGAGAGAATTGAAAATATAGCCAACAATTGGGGATGCGTTAAATGTACTTGGCCATTAAACTATCTTGGCTTACCGTTGGGGGAAATCCAAATGCCTCTTCTTTTTGGAATTTGGTAACGGAAAGAATAGCTAAAAGATTAGAAGGATAGCACAAAGCATGTTTGTCATGAGATGGGAAATTAGTACTTTTGCAAACGGTTCTAGAAAGCATTCCCACGTATTTCATGTCATTCTTCAAAATGCCTATAAAGGTGGTAAATGCAATTGAGAAAATGATGAGAGACTTCTTTTAGGAAGGAATAGGTGAGGAACATAGTGATCATTTGGTGAAGTGGGATATTGTAAAGAAGCCAAAACGATATGGGGGGCTGGGAATAGGGAATCTTCACTTAAAGAACATGGTCTTATTAGGGAAGTGGTTATGGTGGTTCCCCAATGAATCGAATTCACTTTGGCACTCCATTATTTTCAGTCGGTATGGCATTCACTCAAATATGGGATGTAAATACTGAGTCGACTCCTCTCTTCGGGCACCATGGAAATCCATAGCAAGGATTTGGGATAATTTTGTGGAAAATACCAAATTTGTAGTAGGTAGAGGTGATAAAATCTGATTTTAGCTTGATAAGTAGATTGGATACCAAACGCTTCAAGAGACTTTTCCTATATTATTTCGACTATCAAACAACAAAAATGTACTTATTTGTGATGTTTCCTTTCCAACCTCTTCTAATCCGGTTTGGAACATTGTGTTTACCAGAAATTTAAGCAATAGATACATTGATGAATTTACTTCACTTTTGTACCTAATTGAAAACGCCCACATTGACACATCTTCCTTGGATAAAAGATTGTGGACTGGCCACTCCTCCGGAAGTTTTTCTTGTAAATCTTTCTTGCATGCACTCCTTCCACCATTATGCTACTCTATTTTTCCCCAATTTAACTTCATTTAGAAATGTGTGGTATCCTCTAAAGGTAAAATTTTTGCTTGGTTGGTGTCTTTGGGAAAGGTAAACACCTTTGATTTGTTACAATTGAAAAGGCCTTCTTTGAGCATCTCTCCCTCAATTTGTATCATGTGTAGAAAAGCGGAGGAAAACATTGATCACAATTTAATTCATTGTGAGATGGCTAGGAGCATTAGGGGCAGAATATTTGGATTATTTGGAGAAAGTACAACATTACCAAGAAGACGGGTGGAGGTGATACTTATCAAATGGTCATTCGGAGGGAATTGGAAGCAAAAAAAGCAACTATGGAAGCTGATTTTAATGGCAACGACATGGACTCTTTGGAAAGAAAGAAATCGAAGGATCTTTGAAAATCTAGAGAGGTCTTTGGATGACATTTGGGATAGTATAATTTTTTTTACGGGCCTATAGGTTAGAGCAGCTGGAACTTTTAGTGAATTAGAGAATTTCTTGTTTCAATTAGATCCTAATAGTTCTTTATGTAATATATAGTCTTGAACAGTCCTTAGTTCCTATTTCTGGTTTGGAGGTTTTAGATTGTTGGTTGCTTTTTGGTGGATGTCTTGTCCACTCTTGTTTGTAAGCTTTTGTTACATTTTTAATAAAATGTCATATTCTTATAAAAAAAAAATATATAAGCATCATGTTGCTAAGCGGAGTACCACTAATGCTGCACCCTAGATGGCGAAAGTCAATAGTCGAAAGTATCACTAGGAGCTAGGCCTTTGAACGCGTGCCCGTTGAAGAATGAGCCCGCTACTCATAGGAAGTGACTTGGTTAAGGGAACCCACCGAAGCCGTAGCGAAAGTGAGTCTTCATGGGGCAATTGAATGAAAGCTCCACAAAAAAGAATAAGTGGAACACTTTTTCAAATACTATGTCCTAATGAGTGCGATAGAAATGACTTGAGCATAGAGGTCGAGTCTATACATAATACGTATTGGTAAGGCAAGAACTTTGTGCAATGACTAGAACATTGTGCAGTGAGTACATCCTTTCTATTTATGAAGCAACAATCACGAAGACAACTATAATAAACATCAATACTGTGTAGATAATATTTGCTTTTTCTTTCCGAGAATGACTTATTGATTGATAATTCCATCAACCCATTGGTTTTCATATTTATATTTTTTCTCTGATTGAAAAACTTTGGATTGCTAATTATTTTCTATGCTTATTTGATTTGCTGTTGATTTTTTTTGTTTCTGTTCATCAATTTTAAAACTTAAGATGTATCCTTGTTTGTGGGATTTAATGAATCTCTCTCTTAAAATCGTAAGGAACTCTATTGTTCTTTTGGTCTTTATAATCATCATTTAGTGTTTCTATCTTAGAGTAATTCATGATTTATTAGTTGTCCATGTCAGGTATTGACACTGTTGGTGGTGTGCGAGTGCCTGCGGGATATTGCGGCATACTAGGTTTTCGGCCGTCTTATGGAACCGTCTCACTTTCAGGGGTAGTTCCCGTTTCCACGAGTCTTGATACTATAGGTAAGTAATTTTGAACTGGATTTCAAAAAATGCTTCTCATAAATTTTGAGAGTTGAGGTGTTGGTACATTTAGTCCCTGTTTGATGTTGTTCAAAAAAAATTAATTTGAAGTGAATAGTGATTTTTAGGAGATTATGTGGTTAAAAAGTAAGGAATATTTTTTGAGTTTACGTGTAATATTATTTTATTGATAAATGTGTGGTTAAAAAAAGAGATAAAAAGAGATAATAGGGATACTAACCCTTCCCCTTAAGCATCATGCTAACAAAGTAACAAGTTGAGTAAGAATTTAGTATTGATTGTGGTTCACATTTTAGCAGGGAGGAAAAAAAAAAAAAAAAGAACAGTAGTAATTTCTAGTAAACTGATTTAGGTTAAAACTGTGCTGTCATGTTCCATCTCCTACTTATCGGCCATATCGGGGACGGGCACCAACTTTGAGGAGAAAAATTTGCTGTTCAAGGAAGCATGACCATTTTTCTGATTGCAATCATACTTAAACATGGAATTAGTCAGTCATTAGAAATGCAAAAGAAAGCAAAAGTAACACAGGAGTATGGACAAGGACAACTGATCTAACTTGAGTTTTCCAATAGCTCTAGATAAGCCAAAATATCAAGACAACACATAGCTTTCATGGTAAGTACCCTGAAGGCTGTCCATGTATGTACTACATCCTAATACCCCTCTAATCTTTTAATTATTATACATTCTTGAAATAAAATTAGTCAATATCACTTTCTGCTCATTTATCAGGAATATAAGTATTGATTTTTGTAAAGGGAGTATGAAAATATAATAGCTTCCTTCTTAAAAAGGATAGTGGCTGTGGGACCTTCTCAAAAAGGAAATATGACATTCACTTTAGGATTGAACTAATATGTTGCCTCCCTTCATCTAACATTAAGGGTTTGTTTGGTACAATGTAGAGCCTAATTGGTCTTGGAACTTTTGGCCACATTTCCCCCAAACTCATTTTTAATCACATTTTTATGAGACCCATTACTTCTTTTCAACAACATATTCTCCAAAAATTCAATTTTCCTCCAAAATATCCTACACCAAAAGGGCACTTTGAAAATTATTTTTTCTCAAACTCATTTTCAAGCACTAAAACAATTTTGCGCGCGGACCCATAAATTTCCCTACTTTTTAACAACATATTCTCCAAAAAAATCAATTTTCACTTAATAATTTCCCCCAGACACACACTAAAAGTTACTTTTTCCATTCAGTCATTGTCAACATTAATTTCAACAAGACTACTTTTACTACTACCTCATAATCACACATTTCGTGGAACCTAATACTATTCCTCCTAAAAAAGGTTACTAATAATTTACACAAACATTAATTGTCTTTTGCTCTATGGTGGGCTATCTGAATTATTTATTTTTATTTTTGGTTGGTTTTGTGTGCTGTGGTCTGTGGAAGAGAGTGGGGGATGGAGGGAGCTAACTGGCTGCTGCCATTCTTTTTATCTCATGTAAATGTTTATTTGAGTTTTAAACAATTTTCAACCATCTTTCAATTTACTACTACCATATTGTTATTAAGACCCATGAATTGCAGGATGGTTTGCAAAGGATCCGAGTATTCTTCGTCGTGTTGGACACGTGCTATTGCAGGTTCCATATGCTGCCCAACGTAATCCAAGGAACATCGTGATAGCTGATGACTGTTTTCAGTCATCAAAAGTTCCTATCACTCAGGTGGTGGTCAAATCCATGGAGAAGCAATATGGAAGTACGTTCTTTTACTTCATTTGTTCTCTAGTAATCTGTTTTTGAATTCATCCTATGATTTAGTTTTGGATAATTAAACTTCTGGGTTGTTTCTGCTGATTACCTTTTCCAGGGCAAGTATTGAGGCATGAGAATCTTGGTGACTTTCTAAACTTGAAGGTCCCAAGCTTAAATGCGTTTAATGTTGGGAAATCAAATGGCAAAGTAAAATATTCTTCCATGAGATTGTTAGCAACTGTCATGCAGATGCTCAAGAGGTGAGGCTGCTAAGTAGTCCATGTAAATGATTTCTATTATTTTAATCCAATCTATTTATTTATTTTACTTTGAGTTTCTTATTTATCTGGAGAGGAAGGTTCTGGTTCTGGAAATGTGGGGAAATGGCGTGAAGTTTGAGGAGAGTGGAAATAAGTCTGGAGAGGAAAAATGGTTCCAAACAAAAATGATAACGGTGTGGGTTTATATCGGGTAAAATAGTGCTGCATTTGTCCTTTATTGTATTTGCAGCTTATTATATTGTTAATCTCATTCATGTTTTTCATTTCAGTCCTCTTTAAATTCTTTTCCAATCTCTTCAAAATTGAGCTTACAACATTATTTTATGTTTTAATAATTACAAATTCCACTTAACTCATGTCTTCTCCGCTTTGTCACCCTCTGTTTTTCCTTGTGTTAAATATATATCTTATGTCAGAACTGACTCTGTTCTATTTGGTAGTTCTGATATTTAATTGATACGATATAATTATACCTTCTTTATGTTTGTTTTGTCTCGACATTTAACGTGAGGTCCTCCCACTATTGTCCTTGTGGATCTATTTTGAAATTGGATACATCTATCTTTTGGCAGCTTGATTCATCTCATGAAATAACAAACTTAACTAGGAGAACTATCTAGATTGGTATATCAGTGGATGTATAAGATTATAGGACAGAGAACTAGAATAATCATTACTATGAACTTCCAGGGTTATAATAAATGATTTATGTCTTGTTATTGCAGGCATGAATTCAAACAAAATCATGGAGAATGGTTAAACTCAGTAAAGCCTTCTTTGGATCCTGCTATCGCTGCTCAAATCCCCGACATGCTCGAGTTAGCTGATACAGAAATTGAAAAAATTCATACAGTTAGGAGAGAATTGCGTTCAGCTCTGAATGCCCTTTTAAAGGTATTGATTTATAACATCTCAAGTAGAGCATGTTGTGGATAGTCAATATTTCTGGTGGTGGTCTTGTATTATTTATGTACAAGTATTATATATGCTTTTATTTGCTTTTCCCTCGCTATTTATTTTTGCAATATGCTACTAAATTGCTGGCATCTCCATTTCACTTCACCTATTGCTTAAGTTCCTCTGGATAAAAATTGTAATTCATCTCTGCAATGATCAGTATCCTTTCCAGTTAAATCTGAAATGAAGACGCAGTGAGTTTATTCCCCATTTATTAATTTTTTTGGTGGCTATGGAGTATGGGCTTCTTCATGGTTTCTTAGCATAGTGCCTAGGTCACTTGTTTTTAGCCTTGGTACATCATAAATACTCAGCATGGTTGGTAAAATTCATTCTTCTAAAATTTTAGGATCTCACCCCTTTATATTGTGTTCTATTTTCCTTTTGCATTACCTGTGAGAACTTTGGTTATAATAATTTAATTCAAAAACCTGTATCCTCTGTGGAATATGACCTTTTTGTAAATGCTAGGTCAAGTGGTAGCACTATCAAGTATCAACTGATAGTTGATAATATTGTGTTTTTTGCTTTTTGAGGCAATTTGTCAACTTTTAGCTCCTCCAAACACTTCAAATATTTTGTGATCTGTTATGAGATTGAGTTTCATTTCTCTAATTTTTTCGGTACTCTGTGCAATAACTTTCATAAAAGATAATTGATCTCTTTCTCTAATTTTTTCTGTACTCATGCAATAACTTTCATAAAAGATAACCGATCTCATAATTAGTGCCACTTTACTCCATATTTTGAACGCAGTTAATATAAACTGTGACTACCCTACCAGGAAAAAAATATAGCAATTATCATGTCTGAGATCCTGCGTCTAAGTTGCAGCCACAATTCCATTTTCCATATTTCATAAGTTTATCTTGTGTCACTGTTTTACTTATGTTTTCTGTGTTTGGACAAATATTCTAAACAGGATGGGATACTAGTGATCCCTACTTGTGCTGATCCTCCTCCAAAACTTGGTGCAAAGGAGATTCTGTTGGAGGATTACCTGATCAAAACATCTACTCTTTCAAGTTTAGCCAGCATGTCAGGCTGTTGTCAGGTTAGAGTGTTGGCTTGTTTCTTGCATACAGCACCCTTTTATATTGTGAGCTATTCCTTGCTTAATATTTCTTTTCTCATGCAGGTTGCAATACCGTTGGGATTCCAAGACAAATGTCCTGTCTCTGTTTCCTTTTTAGCCGGGCATGGAAGTGACAGATTTTTGCTGGATTCCCTGCAAACTGTATATGCAACTCTTCAGGAGCAACTCGATGTAGTAAAAAAACCAAGAACATCTAATAATGCTGTTACCCAGGAAGCATCAGCAGAGTTGGCTAAAGAGAAGGTAGATAAAGATGAAATGCTGTAGTGAATTGCCGTTATTGTATGTTATAAGCGAGCCATTTTTACCTTATTATGCTCCATCCCGCATACACAAAATCCTGCCTAGCAACTTTGGCTACGACATTCTTAAGAGACTAACTAAACCTTGCGTTTTTGCTGCATTAAGCATTAGCAATGTTAAATTGGGATGTCTTCCAAAATGTTTAAAAGATGATAGTTGCTGCAATTCTTACAGGCAATTTAATCCCACAGAGTTGACTCACACGCTTGCCTCAAATAATGAATAACTATTACTCCCTCCGTCTCACAAAGATAAGTTTACTTCTATTTTCACACAGATTAAGAAAACATAATTAATATATGTTGGAACTATAAATTTACCTACATTCTACCTAATATACCCCTACATTAAATAATGATTTGTTCATATTTGTTGATAACAATGCATATTAAATAGGGGTATATTAGAAAATGAAGACATTAATATACTCTAAAAAAGGAAAGTGGCATATATTTGTGGGACAAATAAAAAAGGAAAACAAGTCTATCTTTGTGGGATGGAGGGAGTAACTTAAATATCCAAATATGTGTAAGAATTTTTTGACTAGCCAGATATGCCTATTTGCTATATTCAAGGGAAGATCTTTATCTTAAGGAGCACTAAATGCTTTTTTTTTTTCCCCCTTGCTCTGTGCATTGTATGTTGGGGGAAGGTTACCTAATCATTTGTGATCATAACCTTTTTCTAATGTTCCCTGCTAACCTTTCATGTGACTACAATCCACCCATCTTGCTTGTCACTTTAGATACAAATTTGTTCTCTCTTTATTGCTGGTTCATGAATTTGAAGAACAACAATTACATTTGTGTTTGATTCATATTTTGAAAGCCCATTATTTGAAGATAAAGCATTTTGTAATAGTGATTGTTAGGAGTGCGGTAAAAAAGTAAGAAAAAGTTTTCGGTTTACGTGTAAAATTATATTATGGAAGAATGGGTGGTAGAAAATGAGTTTTGAAAGTAATGGGTCTCAAACAAGGGCTACATTTGTGTTTGATTCATATTTTCTTTCTATACTGAGCTCTATTTTCTTATCATATTCCTTTTAGGGTAACCAAGCATTCAAAGATAAGCAGTGGCAGCAGGCCATTGGATTTTATGCAGAAGCTATCAAACTCAACAGTAACAATGCAACGTATTATAGTAACAGGGCAGCAGCATATTTGGAACTGGGAAAGTAATCACATTTTTCAATGCTCGTCTCGTTAGTCTTTTATCTGCTGGAGAATTTATTTATTACCTTTGTTTTCCCTTGTTTACCCAGTTTCCTCCAAGCTGAAGTGGATTGTAATAAAGCCATTGATCTTGATAAAAAGGTTCTCTCTCTCTCTCACAAAAATAATAATAATAATAATAATAATAAAATTATATTGTATATTGTGGAAGAAGTGCCAGTTACAATCATGTGCTATTCTGTCCTAGCTATTGAAATGCTACTTTATTTTCATGGTGTAACTGACAACATGGCAGTATAATTATCCTTGGACAAATTTTGTGTTATCGTAGTAGTTATTCCCAACTAAAGCAGAATTACACCCAGGAAATGTACTTATGTCCTATATATTGGGTGGTCTCGCTTTTCCTGTGATGTCATTCCTAAATAAGTAGGCTTCGAGATGGGTAATTGTATATCCATGTGATGCCATATTTTATCTGTGCATAGGTAGTGTGTCAGTCTGAAACAGGACTCTTTCTACAATGATATGCATATTTTCTAGAGATAATGACTGAGTTAAATTATTGTTGTTGGTTGATGTAATGTAGCATTCTAAGCAAGTGTTTGGTAAACAAAATGAATTGGTTTATAAATCAGTTTATAAATTACACAATTTTTCAGACCATCTTTTAACGACACACATTCTCTCTTCAATTTTCAACGACTACTTTTTACTTCAAAATCATAAAGAAATCAGTTTATAAACCATACGGTGTTATGTATGCTCTTTCCTTGCCGCAATTTTCATTTTTTGTTTGACTGAGAAATTGACAGATGGGGCATTTTTTACAGAATGTAAAGGCTTATTTAAGAAGGGGAACATCACGGGAAATGTTGGGATACTATAAAGAAGCAATTGAAGGTGAGTCCAGTTTTATTTCAATGCTCATTTTTTTACTGTTGATAAAAAAATAAAGTATGGATCGCTTGATGGTCTGCAAGCAACTAGAAACTTTCAAGATCATTTTTTTTTTGGCACGAGAATACTAAAATTGATTTGGTTTGATTAATTAGCTGGCCTTTACTTTTTACGGGAAACTTATCTAAGATTCTTATCTGACTTATTTAGGTTAATATATATCTGGCTTTGCAGATTTCAGTTACGCACTTGTACTTGAGCCAAACAATAAAAGAGCAGCTCAGTCATTGGGCAGGCTGAAGAATTTATTTCTATAGGTGATTGGAATGTACAAGTCTCATGGCCAATTTTTTTCTCGTGTAAACTGCCCATTGATCCAGCACGGAGCATTTCACGAAGCAGGGAAACCAATCCATGGTCTCTTGTTGGTCTCGATAATTCTGACCAGTCATCATTTGTTGTCCGTATAGAGCGATTTTGTCATATTTATGTTGCATTCAGGTTTTTAACCCTAGAAATCAGCTGAAGTTGATCAAATTTTCCCGAAATATTATTTCTTTCAGCTCTGTTGCTGCCAATAATGACGAATAAAACCTGTATGATTAGGATTATTCTCCCTCGCATGGAGGTATAAATTTTTGCATCTCTGGTTGGTGGTAGAAAAATTGAATTTTCTGATTTTATGAGCATACATATTTTAGTTTTTTTTTTTTTCCCCACAATATTTAGGTTATGTTTATGGCTAATATTTCCTTTTAAGCTAAAGAATTAAGCTTGTTTTGACAGCATTTCATTTACCAAAGGCATTATAATACAAGCCGATTTATATGGATACTATTCATGGAGCTACCCTTTGCATATCTAAACCAGAACTCAAAAAGCAATAGGAAAATGAAGCCCTTTCTTCCCATTCCAAAGTTATCTCTCGTTTTATGTTTATTTTAAAAATTTTATTTGAAGAAATAATTTTTTGAATAGTGAGTTTTCGAAGAATGTGTGATTAAAAGAAAAGAGAAAAGTATGTTTTGTTTATAATGGGAGCCAAACATGAGCTTAATATAGTACAAGATTAATTTTACCGTAGGAACCAAAGTTGATTGTACTATTCAAGAACAGAAGTTATTGAACACAAAACTTGAAAATAATTTGAAAACTACTTTGACATATGGCGAATGAAAGAATTATAAATCAATTATATGTTATTAATTTGGAGTGAAGTAAATGGAATTAGGATGGTCCTATCTATGGATTTACAAGTATCCTATCGAATGTTTGCATCTTATCAAAATGTAATGTCATTTCATAATGCATCTTTTTGAATAGTCACAACCATTCCAAAGCAATATGTTTTAGTACCTTCTAAACTTGAAGAGTCCCATTCAATCGATGCACCTATTAAAGACTATCAATTTTCATATTTTAAT
Organism: Ligustrum vulgare; assembly: GCA_963555705.1. Classification (NCBI taxonomy): domain Eukaryota; kingdom Viridiplantae; phylum Streptophyta; class Magnoliopsida; order Lamiales; family Oleaceae; genus Ligustrum; species Ligustrum vulgare. Next base: position 32,918,368 of record OY743187.1, read on the forward strand.
AGTTATACATCCTCAATAGTTATATATCCCCTAAGTCCTTGTTTGGCCTCCATTATTTTGTGTATAATGTGGTTTTAAATAGTATTTTTGGGGGAATGTGGTTAAAAAATGTTTGAAAAGTAAAAAATGATGATCTTGAGCAAGATGAATGGTGAAATCAATTGTTGAATAAATTTTGTTTTGAAAAAATTGGGGGGGTGGGGGGGTGGGGGGAACAGGGGCTAAATTTAAATAATTCCCCACATAAATAGTAAAGGTTGACTTATAACATGGAAGATGAAGAAGAGTAGAACTTAAATATAATGCATCAAGATCGATAGCTTTTACTTTGAAACTTGGTTAAAACTTATCAGACTCACTTGGTTAATCAGTCAACGCAATATTTGGAACCGTTGGCTGTTATTGTAAGCTTAGACAATAGATCGAACATATTATCTTTCGAATCAATTTGGTTATCTACCGTGTTCATGATTTTGACATGAACCTTCTTGGTTCTATTGTACAATTTTGAGAGATTGTAGATGAGAGGTTGGAGATGAAAACGACACACAAAAATTGACGATAGAATGGAAAGAAAATTGAACCGCGTGATCTTAAAACAGTAAAACAAAGAATACCGAAAAAAGGCTTGAAACACGTATGTGATACGCTTTCCTAAAAACGATGTTTCCCCATTTTGGTTCGAGATTGCTTAAGGGATTCTCCAGCATATAGCTTTAGCGAATATGACAAGCCATGTGTGAATTTATGTTATGCAAAACCGTAAATTCACAAGGAATTTGAACACCTTGTAAAGTTTGAATGAGTAGAAATGGAATTTGTTGATCTCAGACTTTGTATCAAGAATTGATTGCATTGTTTTAAAGTTGAAATATCATCACATATTTATAGGTGTTCAAACACCATCCACGAATTGATGCCAACATTCTGTAAAAGTGTAATATTTCATTCAAGGATGCCAAAAATTCAAAAATGAAAACGCACCCAATGGCTAATTTTAACACCATGCTCGCATGGCTCAATAGTTTTCCTCTCGAGTCTCGGGTAGGCAAACAACACTTCACGCGAGCGCATGGCATAAATTGTTGCGGTTGCATTCCAATTCCAATTCCAATTCTTGATTTAATCAAATATGAGCCTCGTTAATCATAATTTCATCCATTTTTCACAGCCCAACGTGATTTTGAGCAATTCCAATTCATTTCTCTTTGTCCAATAAAGATTTTGAACAGTATACACACACAATCCCTGCAAGTGTGCTAGAGATTTCTCCTAAGTAAAATTCTCATAAAATCTGTTAAGTTCGCACTCACACACACTTGTGAGGATTATATGAGTGAAAAACGTGTGCATTCAGAGAGGAGATGAGTTGTCTCATCTTGTCTTGCTAAGAATCGAACTTGGCATTTAGTTCTTAGACCTAGTATGAATTCATTGTTGGATGCAAACAGATTTATAAGATAAATATGGGAACCACTTAAAGACACACAGTCTATCCGCTATGCTTTATGCATATATCAAATAGGAAAATGGCAATCTTTTGTACTTGGTGCATGTAACCAAAGCCATCCATCCGCATCTGTAGCAAAACAAATTCAAACTTAACCTCTCAAATCATAAGATCGGTGTAGAAATAGTTCGTACATGTGGTAGTAATGTCATAGTTTTAACATAGAACAAATATTACTATCCCGAGAGTTCAATTTCCAAAGTACATAAAACTAGTGTGACTTGTTGAAATCATGTTATTTCACTTTTTCTTCGCAATAAACAAACCCCATGTCTGCTCGCCCGAGGTACTGCGGACTAGCTTGGCCTTCCAACCACCAACAATATCATTATAATCGTCCTGCGAACGTAAACATGAATATTGAATGAGTTGTACGCTAAATGGAAACAAGATTAGAAATAGCAAATGCATAATAGACGAAAACCAATTACACACTTCAGAGAAATCCTGGATGAATGCTTCCTTATTCTTCTCTATGGTATCCAATTCTTTCTCAAGAACTTCAATGAACTAGAAATTAAGGAACCTTCAGTTTAGTAAAGCTCACACCATATAAAAAGAGATGAAAACTAATGTCGAGAAATATTTAGGTTGATAAGAACCTGTTCGGTACGATCCTCAGCAACGACATCGTAAAAGCCAGAATCGCGTAGCATCTTTTAACACACAAAGCCGTAAAATTACATTAATGAAATAAAAATATGGTCCAATCAAGCACAAGCATGAGCAGGCGCTGTCATTTATTCTATGCATGATCTCACCTGGCCATAAGTATTGACATCGTGCAAATCATATCCCCTTTGCTTAATATATTCTGCAAATTCTGCTGACGGAGTTCCAGAACTCCTGCAGTAGTCACTTATAAGGACTTTGCCTCCTGGCTTTAGCCACTTGTAGAACGATTTAAATAGTGAAGGTTTGTCCTGTAAAATACCAATAGTTTGAGTTTTGCCAGATCACATTTCCAGCTATGCAATTATCTAAATAAAACCGCTCGGACAAGTGATATTCCCTCATGTACTCTCAAGAGCTCAAGTAATTAAAACCAAATGTGAAAATATAAAATATCAATAAAGAAAAAAAAAAAGATTCTAGGTTTGACCAAGAATTATAGTTAAAACAACTAGCTGGTTCGTAAGAATTTTCAAGTTGCAGATAGATTTTAAAGTACCTGAATGTGAAGAATTGTGTCACGACTATAGATCACATCAAATGTGCCTTCAGGATATTCTTTCTTAGTACAATCAGCCACCTCAAATTCGACAGCACACTTGAGACCAATAGCACGCTCAAGAGCAAAAGAAATCATGTTGATGGAGAGGTCAATGCCGACGACATGAACATCATACTTGTCAGCCATGTAGAAGTCACCTCCACCAATGCCACATCCCACGTCTAGGACTTTCTGGCCAGACTGAAGATCCAGTTTGTCAACAAATTCTCTTGTTGTATCTGTCAAGAGCAGAAGTTCAATCTACAATTAAAACATAAAAAGAAACTAAATAATAAGTAACATAATTATTCTCTAATATTCAAAGGACCAATTGAGGACTACTTGGCAGGAAAATGCTCCACAATCATCTCATCAAGTGCACTAGGACAATACACCAAGGTGCAAGATGTTTATCTAAATTGCTCAAAGGGAAAACAGTATCAGAAATAAAGAACTATAGCTGCTTATGGCATGTGTGAGAACTAACTAAAGAGAGCAACTGAATTTTGAAATTGCCAAAAATATACTCTCCAAACAAGCAGGTGCTCAGCATCTTAGCAAATATTGAATGTCAATCTTTTTCTGTGGAATAGCGGATAAATGTCGGACAATTGTTGTATTGGGAGGAATTGTGAGGCTTTATCATCAAAACATAATTCTCTACCAATATATCCTGGCAATATAGTAGGTTATGATTCTAAACTATGTCATAAAGAAAAGAGAAGAAAAGAAAATGTATCCAGCACTGTGGCATACCAATCCCTCCGGTGCTCACAAATCCCTGTCCAAAGACACGCTCATAGCGTAATATGCCATTACATTTATACTGGACAGTATCCAAGAACCTCTGAAATCCCTTGTCATCCTCTGAGCTAACCTTTTGCCATATCCAACAAATCTGCACAACAAAAGTAGAAGAAATAGAAGTTACGTTTAAGGTCAGTAAAGTTACTAGACAGGAAAATATGAACCTGGCGTATGACCTAACATATTACCTGATTCTGATTCTTTTTGTTTTTTACATATGCTCCAATGCACTTGCAACCAATAAGCGCAAGTTCAAATGAATTTCCTGAATTATCATGCATATGGCATTCTTTGAAGACCTACAAGTTCATTAAGTTTGGGAAGCATAATCAATTACTTGAACGAAAAACCAAAGTAATCATTAGAAGCTTTAGAACTCAAAGAACATTATGATTGTTGGGCATAGCTGGATTGGCAAAACACTATCTAGGTTTACTAAGCATATGTTTGGAAAGTATTTACAAACAATTGTGTTTATAAACAATAGAAATGAACAGTGGGATAAGTGGAGTCTATGAAATATGTGGATAAAAAGTAATTTATCTTTAGCAAGTGTTTATAATCATAGTTATAAACTCTTAAAAACATAGGCTAAGAAGCTAAGACTTAGGTACCTTTCTGTCTATAATTCTTAGTCAATATTACTAGACAGTTGTAATTAGTGGTGAGATATCAAGCCACGGAAGACATGAAAAGTTAACAATCATGCTATTTACTGTGGATATCTTCGCCATGATGTATCATATTTTTTCTTCTTCCTCGTTCCTATTGGTCAATAAAAACACATTTATTCACTGTTAACTTTTTTCTAAAACTTGAAAAGAGGAATAATAATTGTCTCTGATTATGACGGGTTCATCATATCTGAGTTTCTATTCTACACTATATGTGATTTCTATTGAAGGATATATATTAAGGATGGGTACAGGGCCGATGAATTCCAGTCCAAACAAACCAAGAACTACTGAAGGAAATAGAGACTGACTGAGGTCTGCCAATAGTGCTCTACCGTTTAGGCATGCAAGACATCAACAATTTAGTGCAGAAGTTCATTAAATAGTTGCAGCTCTATATCATGAATTAGAAAGAGGTACATATAAAATTAAAACCTTTGTATAGAATCTTGGTTCTCGGTAATGAGTAGGATTGTTCTTCCGTTTGTGGTCTCCAGACTGATGGAAACACGATTCTCTGAAAAATATGCACCCACCAACTTTTAACCATTTGACCATTCTTGCAGCAACATTTTCAACCTGCAAAATAATGGAGTAATACAGTCATCTCGTGGCAAAACACGGCAAATTAAAAAAAAAAATAAAAAAAAATCAATCAAATAGAAAATTTCTAATACATCATGGTGCCACTTGAGCGATACAGGTTTTATGCAACTTCAGAGACGGTTTCTCTAAATGAAAGGAAGTTAAGAAAACTAACCTCTTTGTCTGAGAGATACATCAGTAGCCAGTTAGAAAATATCAAGTCCATTGACTCTTCTGAAAAATTCAAGTCTGGGGATGTCACATCAGCACACACGAACTTGACATTTTTATAATGTCCATTTATAAGTTCATTCTGTGAATCAGAGAATTAAAAACTCAAACTTGATGTAACTACCAGATAAATTTCAAAAGCAGAGAGCAATAGCATATGAAATTTGTCCGATAAGGCCACAAACCTTCTTTATTACAGAGTCAATGAAGTCTAGAGCTACAACCTGGCCGGCCCTCTGAGCTAATTCACCAGTGAAACGGCCAATACCAGCTCCCAGTTCCAGAACAGACTTGTTGTCATATGGTGGGAGCAGAGAAAGCACCTGCAAAGCAAAAAAATCATGATAAGCCAACTGACTGACACTCAAAGCAAAATAATGTCGTGTCTGTCAAAATAAAGAGTGCCAAATTTGAAGATAAAAAAGAAATAAAGAAGATAACTCTGAAAAATTTGAGACCTGATTTTTTGAGTTTATAGACTAATTAGTGTTGGAAAAGGGAAGAAGCATGCAGAACACAGAAAGATTTGTTTCTGAACTTATGACATAAATACGAGGATATGCAGGCAGATATAATTAGACAGCGTAAACCACACCGATTCAACAAAAACAACGTTTTTTTTATGAAATACAGCATTTTCGCTATGTTTCTCACATGCCAATCTGACAGGCTATTTGTCAGGGCAATGATGTTCATCCAACAACCATGTTGTGAAACATTCCGTTTGGTAACATTGTTTGGCTTATAAAAAGTAGTGATTGAAAATTGGAAAGAAAAAAGTGTATGGTTAAAAAGTGATTTGAAAAATTGTGTTTTATAAACCAAAAATAGTACATTTATCAAACGGTGGCTTAAATGTGAAGGCAGGAAGATTGCAAATATTTGTTTAAAATAAGCAAGTGTTTGGTAAACGAAATAAATTGGTTTATAAATCAGTTTATAAATTACGCAATTTTTTAAACTACTATTCAACCACGTACATTTTGTCTCTCTAATTTTCAACCATTATTTTTTACTTCAAAATTATAAATTAATTAATTTATAAACCAAACAAAGGCTAAGGTATTATGTTGTCGGTTTGACAAGGTCTCGAGCCAGATTTCAGAGTAATCAGAATTGCAATTTGAAAGCATTTGATCCTAAAAAATTATTATCCTTGAAGCACGTACATCTTGAAATGGAAGCTTATGAAGTCAAATATCAACAAAAAGGCATCATCAAGTAATTCTTGGGTGTGTTTGATTGGGAGTTGAAAAAGGAAAAGGAAAGGAAATGAATTCCATGGAAAATATTTTTCCACCCCTATAGGAATTTCTTTTTTTTGAAATCAAGAAAAATCATCACTTTTTTAACTTGGGTAGAAAACATTTTTCACGAAATATTTTGAATCAAATACCAAATGTAGAAAATTAGAATAGAAAATATTTTCTGCCTACATTTTCCACCCCCAATCACACACACACACACACACATATTTTAAGGCTATCTCCAATCAGATACTTCATTTTGGTGTAAATTTTACACCAAAATTGTGTAATTTTCTCACAATCCTATTTAGCCCCTTTTTGAGACTCATTTTTTTCAAAATAATATGATTTGTAATAGTAAATTTTTGGAGAATGTGTGGTTAAAAAGTATAGAATATTTTTTAGATTTATGTGTAGATTATTTTATTAATAGAATCAAGAATGAATGGTTGAAAAATGAGTTTTGAAAAAAATGAGGTTTGAAATAATGAGTACCAACGGGGACTTAATCATCTCCAATTCATTATTCCAAATCTTACACCAATTGAACAATAAACATTACATTTTCTTATTATTTTAAACTCTCAACAATTAATCTATTTCAAAAATTATTTAATTACATATTCTATTAATAATTAATTTTTTATAAATTTTAACTTTAAAATAATAGCCCAAAATATTGTATTTATAAAAAAATATTAAAAAAAAAGACATTAAACTAAATATCAAAATTAATGTTTACTTGTCGTGTATTATTCGTCGTATTTATCATGTCTAGTATGTAATTTCTTCATTTTAATTATGGGAAATATTATTTAATTTTTAATCATTATTATGTTAACAAAACACAATAATCAACTTCCAAACAATAACGTAACATCAATAAAATAAAATAAAATAATATAATAGTAACAATTAACAAGGGACATGGAAGGAATAAAAAAGATTTGTGTACAAAACGAAAGGAAAAAATTGGGGAAAAATGCAAATCTACATGGTTCATCTATCCAAAATAGCACAAGGTTGGAAATGGCCTAAGCACTTGAAAGATGCAGATTGCAAAGATTTCTCATATCTAACTAACTAACTAAATTAATTAATTCTTTCTTAGGTAAAGTAAACAAGGGAAAGAAAACTAAGGTGGCGAAGGCTTGAAACATGTTCTGTTTAGACCAAAAGAGACTCCGAGGACCGAGATGGTCTTAGGGAGGGGTTAGGACCAACAAGTCTGGTGGTCAATCCTGTCTTAATCATGTAAAATTAACAATGAACCATACACAATGGCAAAAAAGGACCAAAAAGTCTCGCGGTCAGTATCTAATCAAGAAATTTAACCTCTGTTCCGCAGCTCTTGTTTAAATAGGTTTTTATAATCTCTCAAAACATTTTTTTAACTAAGTGTATTTTCTCTCTCTAAAAAAAGTGAATAATCTTTGTGGGACGGATGAAAGAAGAATAATGAACTATCTTTTTGAAATGAAAGTTAGCTTATTTTTGGCCGACTGTGAGTCCGTGTAATATGGAAAAAATAAAAATAAACAACAATTAATTTCAATTGATAGACATAACATCCCCAAATAGTTGAGTGGGTAGGTATCCTGTGCAACTTTCATTGGCACACCTCACTATTCATAAATTTACTCCAAACAACTTTTAACATATGAAATCATTATTATCTTGTGAAAGAAACAAACACAAAAATATCCAATCTTCATACACTTAATATAATTTTAAAAAATCGAAAGAAGCAGGAGAATTAAAAAAAGATCCATTCTTCATCATAGCTAGAGATGGCAAAACAATTCTTCAGCTTGAGCCAAAAAAGTTCGGACTTAGCACGGCTCGTGGCTCAAGATTTCGAGTCAAAATTCGAGCTGAGCTTTTTTTTTTTTTCTTCTCGGCTCAACTTGCTATATATATGCATTTTCAATAAAAAAAAAAATTATAGATTTTTGTTATAAAAATTAAAAAAAATTAAAAACTCGGGACTTGAAGCTCGAGTCGAGACTTATTTTTGGGAACGAGCTTTGACTCGGCTCGGCTCACGCAAAAAAAAGTTCGACCTCTACAAGCTCGAGTCTTGATCTTCAACTCGCGAGTCGACTCCACTCGTTGAGATCCCTAATCACGTAGCAAAGAAGCAACAAAGCTTTTGACTAAAAAAAAAAAAAGCCAATAAAAAATAGTAACCAGTTTTTGAAGTAACCAAATTCATACCCAAGAAAAATTGAAATAAAAAATGGAAGCATCTATAAATTCATTCCAGAAAAATCAGATCTAAAATAGAAAATAAGGTAAAATCAGCGTTTCAACCATACCAATTACATTCAGGAAACAACAAAAAGAAAGTTAATTTCATTAGACATACATACCTCAGGCCTCTCTTCTTTATCCAGATCGGATGCTTTGGAATCAAGCATCATTGCCTCCACCGTCAGATCAGCAGAATGCTCGGTCCAGTAACTCTTCTGCACTTCACGCTCCTGTTCTGCAAATTTAAAAGCAATAGCAATGTCAGATTTTTGAATTCAACAAAAATCCAATTAGATTTCGTTCAAAAAAGTGAAAAACAACAGTAAATTTATCAAAACCTCTAATAGCAGCCATGGCGAAGTATGATGATTACTGAATGGGAGGTAAATTGTATGGTTTTAATGGGTTGTCTTGGATCTGAGAAAAAAACTTTAGGGTACTGGGGTATATTTAACAACCCTCAATGGCAATGCGGGATCTAGAAAAAGTCCTGGATCTTCGGTTAGTAGACCTTCCTCTTTGCTGCATTAGCTTAAGAGAATTGAAATTGCTGATCCAGAATTGAGATTCTATAGGAGAAGAAACGGCATTGAAAACTAGAAAACACTGGGCACAGAGAGAGAGAGAGAGTTGTTGTTAATTTGTGGTGCTCTGTGTGTGAAGAAGAGGCGTTTATAGATGGGGAGAAACGGGCGCGGGGGTAGGTGATGGATGAATCTGATGATGCCTATGAGCCACCGCCACGTGAAGGAAGTCAAGATTCACAGTCAATTTCTTTTTTCGTTATGGAAGGAAAACAAGAGTTAAGCTGTTAAGGATCGTTGTTAATTTTGACATTGATAATATTATAAAATATTAATATAAGTTAGGTATGAATGATCAATTACAATTATCTCTGTAAATTTTGCATATTACGATTGTGTCATTATGCACCTTTATAAATAGGGACCTATGTTTTCATTCAATACACATCTTAATGAGAATAATTCTCTCATTCTCCCCATCACTATCTCTCTTTTATTTGTTATGATTTTGATTGTTTTATAACACGTTATCAGTATGAGTCTCTAACCAATTGAGTAATACGACGGGAGTATGCTCTACAGTTGCATCTAAATGATGAACCTCTATATCAGAAACCTGATTATTATTAATCAATATTTTCCTTTCCCAAATTAAACACTTTTGGTTTCAGAAAATAACACATATACGGTAGATCTGAACACTTTAAGAAAGATGGAAACTTTACACCACTGTATGATCCAAAAAGGCTCCATAAGAGGAAAGAAACATGGTCTCGATATTGTGCAATAAGAAAAGCTAGAGAAATTGTACAATTCGAAACTTTTAACATAAATCTACGCCAAACTATACATCCAATGGACGATCGGAGACCGGATCTTGAACCACGGCGGCGAGACAATTCTTCGGAAGCGGCGCTGCACCGGCATGGCAACGCGTGAGGCCCCGGGGCAGACGTCGAGGCGGTGCATGACGGCGCATGGAGAAGAATCTCGCGACGGTCCCAAAAGACAGTTTGTTCGCCTCAACATTCCGGATTTTCCCGTGGTCTTACATTTCTGTTCGGTGTAGTTTTGAATATTTTCCGGTGGTAGAACGTTGCGGCTTTTTAAAAACTATTTTTGAAGCAATTTCGGCGAGATTTTGAACTTCGGACCAAAAGTAAGTTTGTTCTAAATTAAATTTCAAATCTATTGACGGTTTCAATTTATTCATATCATATGTTAAAATATGGACGATTTTGCCCTTAATATACGTTAAAGAGTATTAATCGTAATTTAACGTATTTGAGCAATCATGATTACTGATCTTATGATTAATATTGACAAAATATATATTCACAAGTGTTTAGCACTATTGTGTGATCAATAAGGTACAAGTAATATAATTATCATGTTGTGATGTATTGAGTTGTTGATTAAATATAACTCATTATCGTAACGGACTGGACTATTATGAATATCTTAACTAGATTTGGAGATATGTCTTACTCATTTATGAAATGTATTTATTTCATTATATTGTTACCACATATATGGTCGGTTTTATCAGTTTTAAATATACATATTACATTACCACATATATGGTTGGTTTTACCGATTTTAAATATAAATGTTACGTTACCACCTATATGTTTGGTTTTACTAATTTTAAATATTTCTGCTCATATAAATTTAATATATTATTGTTATTTGATATTTCAACAAAATGATATCAGAAGTTATCATTACCAAAAGATTGTTGGATTTTAATGAAAATATTTTATCAAACGGTACCAGAAGTTGCCAATATTTGTATTGAAAGGATAAATGAAAATAAATTATCCAACGGAGAAAAATGTTGATGTATGATAAGAAAATATCACATGATAGTACGGACATGGCTAATGTGAAAATAATCTCATTAGTATTATGAGATAAATATTATATGATTGAGATAAACAGATTTAATCAAAGTTCTTGCACAGGCACATATGTACTCCAGAAGAAGTACATATGTACTCCAGAAGAAGTAAAGATTATCATCTAAACATACTGAAATGATATTATTATTATTGCTCCTGAAGAAGCATAAATGAGTCATACTGAAACATATCAAGAAAAGAGATACATGCAAAATACAAAAGGGGGGGGGGGGAACATTTATGATCCTCAAAAGTAGAGGTGTGTCTCAAGAGTAATAATACTCCATACTCTACCACCCATAATCTTTTTGTGTGTCTCAAGAGAAAGAATACTCCGTACTCTACCACTCCTGATCTTTTTGAGGTTCAAAAGATTAAGTTTAAACATTCATAAAATCCTCAATATTAAAGGTGTGTCTCAAGAGTAAGTATACTCCGTACTCTACCACCCTCAAATATTTTAGAGATTCACAAGGTTAAATTTACATTAACCGGACTCCATTTTCGCTTAGTACCCCTTCTTTGCGACCAATTTATCGTAACTCCTGCTGGATCTTGTATTGAAACATATGATTGTAACTTTTCCAACATTTCTTCGATAGTGGGAGCAGAAATAAGGATCCTCCTAGAAAATGGAGAGATGAATCCCAATTCCATAGCATAATCAAGAAATGTTAGTAAACTATCAAAGAAGTTATTAATATTTAAAAGCCCAATAGGCTTATTATGGAGACCCAGCTGAGTTTATGAGGTATTATTAAAGATTTCTTCTAAAATACAAAAACCTCCAGGCATGACAATAAAGGCATCAGAACTATATAACATGCAAGTTATGCGTTCATGGATAGATAACGTCTATACTTCATGCCCTCGTGTTTTGTCTGCGATATCAGCTAAAGGAATAGGTATAACTCCTACCACTTTCGCTTTCTCTATTTGAGCAGATTGAGAAATACAACCCATCAATCCACTGCTACCCCCCTCCATACACTAGATTGATACCTCTCTCTCCCAACTTCTTCCTTAGAAGTACGGATGCTTCTAGATACTCAAAACCTTTCTCGATTTTTGATCCAAAAAATACACAGTTTTGATCTGTCAAAATTTTGATTCTTCCATCTTTTAAGAGTATAAGAAAGGAAAACTTACAAAAAAATGTTATTTTGGGATGCATTAAATTGTGAAATTACTTGGCTTTTTAAACTTAAAAATATTCACTATTTACTGCTCGTCTTTAGAAAATGTTGTTATTTACTTTTGACTACATGACGCCACTTTTGATCATATCTCTGACAGCATATTTAATGCTTCATAATGAATACTCTTTCGGTGATCTCTCAGTAACATTTGTTAATACACGACAAATGTAAATACAAAATACTTTGTTAAAATATATATGTATACTTATATACACAATATTGATTTACCTTGTATCAATGTTGAAAAGCCAAAACATCATTGTTTATAACAGTCTGGAAAACATGATCTTTTGCTATTATATTTTTGAGATTATAACGGTCTTTATCATTGTTGAATTGAACCCATAAAGATAGTAGCTCACGATGCACATATCCACAATGGTGCGTCTCAAGAGTCAGTCGAATATCATTCAATGACTCCTTACTCAGCCCACCCTTAATGAAATCTATTTTATCATCTAGATTTATGGATGAATATCCTATTGATTTACAACAGGTATCACATGTCCATCGAGCGCATTTGTAACAACCTTTCAATCTTTTTGCTCTTCGCTTCTTTACAAAAGTACTCTTACCTAAGCCAAGCATGTCTTAGAAAATAAATTTGGTAATTCACCAGCTAATCGAAATTTTGCTTCGATCAACCAACGAACATCTTCTGGGATACTTTGATCCATCAGTAGCCTCAATCTTTCGAGTCGAACTCAGTAAATATGGGATTCTTTTTTTGCATAGAAACCCATTGGATTTTGGAATCACTATTCAAGAGTATTTGTAGGCGTTTGAGTGTTCTTTACAACGCAATTCGAACCATTGTTGTCGGCCATTGGTCGAGAGAGTTATGATAAAAACACCAAGAGAACGCAGTGCTTAAGAAAGAACAACCACTTGAATGAAAGACCTATTATTCAAGCGAGACATGACTTCAAGAACATGTTAAAAAGGGATTCATATAAGAAATGACATCTGCGAAGAAGTTGGAGGAAAAAATTATGGTCAAATAAGACTTGGGGATGCAATTTAAAATTGAAAATATGCAAATATTGTGAGTCGGATTTTTTAGTCAGAGATTGAGATTCTTTTTCCGCTTAGAAACCATTTTGTTTTTTGAATCACTATTCAAGAGTATTTGTAGCCCTTTGAGTCTTCTTTCCAATGCAATTTAAACCTTTGCTGTCGGTCATTGGTCGAGAGAGTTATGATAAAAACACCAGGAGAGCGCAGTAATTAAAAAAGAACAACCACTTGAATGAAAGAACTGTTATTCAAGCGAGACATGACTTCAAGAGCATGTTAAAAAGGTCTTCATATAAGAAATGACATCTGCGAAGAAGTTGGAGGAAAAAATTATGATAAAAAAAGACTTGGAGATGCAATTGAAAATCGAAAACAAGAAAGTATTGTGTGTCAGATTTTTTAGTCAGAGATTGAGATTCTTTTTTTTTTGTATAGAAACCCTTTGGACTTTGGAACCACTATTCAAGAGTAATTGTAGGCCTTTGAGTCTTCTTTACAACGCAATTTGAACCATTGTTGTCGGTCATTGGTCGAGAGAGTTATGATAAAAACACCAAGAGAACGCAGTGCTTAAGAAAGAACAACCACTTGAATGAAAGACCTATTATTCAAGCTAGACATGACTTCAAGAGCATGTTAAAAATGCTTCATATAAGAAATGACATCTGCGAAGAGTTGGAGGAAACAATTATGGTCAAAGAAAAATTGGGGATGCAATTAAAAATTGAAAACATGCAAGAATTGTGAGTCGAATTTTTTAGTCAGAGATTGAGATTCATTTTCCACGTAGAAACCCTTTAAATTTGGGAATCACTATACAAGAGTATTTTTAGCCATTTGAGTCGTCTTTCCAACACTATTTAAACCATTGTTGTCGGTCATTGGTCGAGAGAGTTATGATAAAAACACCACGAGAACACAGTAACTAAAAAAGAACAATCACTTGAATGAAAGACCTGTTATGCAAGCGAGACATGACTTCAAGAGCATGTTAAATAGGTCTTCATATAAGAAATGACATCTGTGAAAAAGTTGGAGGCAAAAATTATGATAAAAAAAGTCTTGGAGATGCAATTGAAAATCGAAAACAAGCAAGTATTGTGTGTCAGATTTTTTAGTCAGAGATTGAGATTCTTTTTTTGCATAGAAACCCATTGGATTTTGGAATCACTATTCAAGAGTAATTGTAGGCCTTTGAGTCTTCTTTTCAATGCAATTCGAACCATTGTTGTCGGTCATTGGTCGAGAGAGTTATGATAAAAACACCAAGAGAACGCAGTGCTTAAAAAGAACAACCACTTGAATGAAAATCAGAAGAATGGAGTAGTCTTTGCGAATATTTGATAATATAAAATCCATTTTGATGGATCTAATCTTCTTCCCAAGTGATCTATTTAAATACATTTTTTAACGCGTAAAAGAGCGGTGGCTCCACGTGTCATTGATTCCATCAAGAAAAGGGAAAAGATTTGTAATCAAAAGGATAGGGACAATGATCATTTTTTGAGATTTCAGTCTAATCACCCTTTTAGATATAATAAATCAAGGTACACTGATTTATAAATTCGAACAAGTAAATATTGTATTGAACCAGAAATTTATACGTACAAGTGAAATATGTATATAATATCGAACTAGATGTTCATAAGTGAAATATACATTGTATTGAACCAGTAGTTCATCGATATTGTATTGACCAAATATTCATACATAGAAGTGAAATAAAACCGTATTGAACTAGAAGTTTTATAATGAACGGTTGATCATCAAAAGCCTCAAATTATTTGCTATGAAAATAACTTGTTTAACTTGGGAAGCTTTTATGATTCCTAAGAAGTGCGATATGTATACATTCCACCAAAACCCACTTAGATATATGATTGAAATTATATCCCTAAAAGGATGACATGTGTTGCGGCATTTTAGCCGATTGATATAATATAAAATTTGTAAACATTATGGGAAAACACACCTGAAGCGTAATTATGCCTGAAGCATAATCACAATCGATTCCAAAAACAAATATCTCTTGAATAATTGCGATGATCCATTTGAAGCTAAATCCCCATGGTGAGTGAAAGAGACATAGTTAAATGATAAGAGATTTATGTATTTGATGATATAAAGAGATCTCTATATATTATATTGAGATGAAACGGAATCGATAAATAAATCGAATACATACACAACTCTCTTGTGAAAATGAGGTTGATGAAATTATAATACTTTGGCCAAATATAAAACCCCAATATAGGGATTATTGTTCAAGGACCTGAAGTCCAAACACTTAAATGTGTAAAGCCAGTAAGTATTTGTACAAATGAAAAATATTACACAGTCGTAAAAGACGACTCGTTGCACGCGAAATTTTTCATAGAACTGGCACGACATATGGTGGATAGACTATAATCTAAATCACTAGCTTGAGCCCTTTGATATACCAATTAGTGAGATCAAAATGTATGATTCTTATCTCGGTACTTTGGGAGTATTTTTTGATGTACCAGTTGATCGCGGTACATTGGATTTCAAGTAAAATGATTGCAAATTATATGTCGAAATTGATATCTATTTCAATGATTGATTATACTTATACAAATTAGAAATTGTGGTTTATGAGATATAAGAACAAACATGTATAATCATTGAAAGATTCAATATACTCAGAGTAGTATCACTATAGAATGATACAGATGATTCCATGATATAATATGTTGAAGTTGAAATTGGAGTGTACTATTATTGATATCTGGGAAGTTGATTATTCACTAGAAGTGAATTTGAAAATGAATATTTGATTATTCACCAGAAGTGAATACGAAAATGAATATTTTTTAATTACTCACTAGAAGTAATTCTGGATTTAATTATTCACCAGAAGTGAATTCTGATTTTAATTATTCACTAGAAGTAAAAGATGCAATCGGTAAATTAGTAAAACATTACTTGATATAGCGTGTTATAACATCATGAATGAGCTATGAACAATTTATATAAAACTCATCATAAATGATATGCTTGATGAAAAGATTCGAGATTGCATCAATATACTTTTGATATTCCATAAAAGGAATAAATACGCGTTGCACTCTTTTTCCCTTAGCTAAGGTTTTGTCCCACAGGGTTTTTCTAGCATGGTTTTTAATGAGGCAGCAGTTGTGACGTATTAATGAGAATTAATGGGAATAATGTACTCTTTTACCCTTCGCTAAGGTTTTGTCCCATAGGGTTTTCCTAATAAAGTTTTTGAGGCATTATCACAACTATCTATGAACTAAAATTCAACAACACATTTTTGTTCTGGAATGCTATCAACAAATGAAGAAAATCATAGACATCTTATGAAGAATGTTATGATATAGGCTACACACAAGGAGATCTCTCTCTCTCTCTCTCTCTCTCTCTCTCTCTCTCTCTCTCTATATATATATATATATATATATATATTACAGACGAAAGATGATATCAATGTTCAAGAAGCTCATGAATACTTGATTGCACACTTCAGGGGGAAATCATGCTGTACTCTTTTTCCTTCGTCCAGGTTTTGTCCTACTATGTTTTCCTGACAAGGTTTTAACGAGGCAGCGGCTGTACTCTTTTTCCTTTGTTCAGATTTTGTCCCATGTGGTTTTACTGACAAGGTTTTAACGATGCAGCACTTCATAATTCGAAGCTTTATTTTGTGTTTTTAGGCCCAAGTCAACCAACATAGACCAATTTGTTTTATTCCTTCAATAAATCTACTGCCCTTTTTATTGAGCTTGCTAGAATGGAAGAGACAGCCAAGTGGGTTTCACAATCATACTCCAAATCCCCATATATAATTATCAAAACCCAAGCCCAAGTGGAGGATTCCTTGAACTTAACCATTTCCTATTTTCGGTGGGCTTTTCTAATGGAGAAGAGGGCAGCCAACATTGGAGTAGAAAATGGGAATTGAAGGAGCAAAATCAAGTCCACTTAATTCATTTCTTTAACATAATCTACTACATACTGTTGCCGTAAGAGAGCCAAGCTGACAGAAGTTTCATAATCATATTTCAAGCCCATAATATGATTGATTCAATCAACTAGAATAAAAAGCCTAGCTGGTGGAATTATTAGGGGAACCGACTGCCGTCTCTGAAAAAGAGGGATTGCTGGGGGAATTAAAAAAGAAAACAACTGCCGCTGGACACAGGAGGAAGCAACCGACTTTGGGTTTCAGAATCAGCACTTTGAAGGCAAGAAAATGACTCGTTTCAGAAGAGAAAAAGAGAGAGAAATGGACTACAAATTAGGCTAAACAACAAGCAAGGCTAGGGATGATCTTTTATGTCTAAGTTCCTCTTATTTTATCTTTGATTCATCTATGTTTTGACTAGTTTTACATTTGTTTGGATTGAACTCATTATTATTCTCTAGTCTCTTATTATCCAATGATTAATTACATTTGTCTTGTTTCATATAAATTTAGTTATGCTTTTCTTTATGTGATTAGAGTTAAATTGGAATTGTTATTGGTGGATTTATTTTATAGGTTTATCGTTCACTGCAATATTTTCTCGTGATATATTGTCGATTTTTGATAACTTGTAAGATATGTTAGATCATGATTTAAAATAAATGAGTTTTCACCAATCAAATATCATTGTGTTTTTGTGGTCGTCAATTAAATATCTTCCAATTGTATGTTTGAGATGTGAAATATGCAATTGAGTTATAAAAATGAATCAAAGTAAGAAAGTAGTGGAAACGGACTTGAAAGTGATTCCCGATGCCTCGTCAATTTTATTATTCTAAAACCAATTTTATCACTAGTCTCTTAATTTAATTTTTTGTTTATTTTATTATTAATTATCATCAATTACTTTCGTTCGTTAATTCTTATTGTTTGACACTTCTTCGTGGGATCGACACCTCAATCTATATTGCAATAACCGCAGGTATATTTTGAGCGTAATCATCAAGTTTTATCTCACTGAGTTTTCTTAGCAAGGTTTTAACGAGACAGGCAATTACGTAATATGTCATTCAAGGGGGAGTATTATAAAATATTAATATAAGTTAGGTATAAATGACCAATTACAATTATACCCCTATAAACTTTACATATTACGATTGAATAATTATCCACCCCTATAAATAGGGGCCTATGTTTTCATTCAATACACAGCTTAATGAGAATAATTTTCTCATTCTCCCTATCTCTCTTTTATTTGTTATGATTTTGATAGTTTTACAACAGATAGAAATTTGATTGTTTGGACTTATTGTGTAAATCATCCCTATCGTTTTAAATTTGACATTTACGCCCTCATTTCAAGCAAAATCAGAGAGTTTTTACGGGAGAAAAAGGATAAAAGTGAACCCCTTTTATAGGAAAAGGAGAGAGAAGCAACCCAAAGGTCAGAATGAAAAGACGCGTTGTCATTATGATGACAATTATACTTGATTGGAGGACTGATCCACCACTCAAATGATGACACCTAGCCAGAATAATTGTGGAATTTAAAAAGCCCAGTGTCAACATTAAATGGCCGATAACTGGATAATTTCGAGACCTATCCTCAAATATTTCGAACCGATCTCGAGAGGACATTTGCTGTATACCGAGCTGAGGTGGAGAATAAATTCAACGATTAAAGAGTCAATGGCCAATGTATCTTCTATTCAGCAAGGTGGCTTGTAGTATCCTGAGGTGGCAGGGATATCAATGAACCTTGCAGGTGTGATAGGCCAAAGTTGCAACCCATCTATAGCATAGATGAATTATCATGTCAAGGTGATTTTATGCGATCGAGGTGATCTCAACAGGCGAGGTGATTTCACGTGCACGAAGTGAAATCATCAGACCCAAGGTGAAGGGTACAAACCGAGGTGAAAATGGAGGCTCTGCAGAATGGTCAAATAAGCTGTATTATGTGTCATAATCATTATTAACTGCAATATGTCAGTGTAATCATTTGATATAAGTCTGTCAGAATTGCCAGTCACCATTATCAATCACATATTGAAGACGTGATGTATTGTAATAAATTAATAATTATGTCTCACCTCCTATGTTACTATAAATAGGAAGCATAAATGCTCATTTATGGACAATTAATACAAGAAACTCTCTCAACTTTTGTCATTCGAATATTGTATTCCCACTTGATCATCAGATCAGCACCGAATTGAACATAAATTTATTTATTTATAAATTCAGTTCGCTCTGATTTGATTAACTATTTATGTAAATCGCTTCTATATTATCATTTAATTCAAATTATAAACGAAGGACCTATATACTTAACAAAAAAAATCCTGAATTCAAGTTATTCCAACGTGAATAGTCAGAGTCATATCATCATATTTTTTGAGCTCAATTAAGCTCTCAATTTTTGAAACAATTCATGAGATCCAAACATCTCTAGACTTTTTCTCTCCCTATGCATATTTTTAAGATCGAACCTCGTTTTTCATCAACTGGAACTCCAATTGTCTCTCCCAAACTTCAGAACAGTGAAGGATTATAAGTTAAGAATTTAGGATTTGATTTTTCTAGGATTGAACATTTATGGACCTTGAATCAAATAATTGTATGATTGATTGGAGAGAATCAAAATATAGATTTATTAATGTTAATTCAGTTATATATGTTTATATATATAATGACCCAAAAAATTAAGACGTTCTTAGTTGCCCATTATGACGTAATAAAAGTGTTTTAGACTTTATTTAATTATTTTAGAAATTAAAGAAATAAAATCGAAGTTTTTAATTAACTGAAAAGTTACGAAAAACGTACTTAAACGCCATTCTTTAGAAGATTCTTTTGACCACTTCTGACCTCCGATAAATGCATAATTTATATGTACGGATAAGCATTCGAAGCGAACTTCGAGAATCTGAAATCCGTTCATCATTTCGATTAATGTACATCCCTTGGTGAATTTTCAAATTTGGCTCCTTGCCGTATGACTTGAAAAGGCAGTTTCAAGTAGCCAATTTTGGGACGCCATAACATTCACCTCGGTTAATCAAGTCTTGTGAAACAAATTCCATATGAAATTAATATATGAGTACTTTGAAATGAGACCAAGAACACCCAATTTGGAATTCGTTTACTACCTCAAATCTGACCTCAAACATGGCACCTTGAAACTGTAAAAACTGGAAAGCTGTGGAAGAATGAAGCATGAGCTGGACATTAAACCTCCATAGCCGGTTTTAGCTCACATGAGTCACCTTCTATCTCCTTAGGACACCTCCAGCTGCATGAAAATGGAGTGACACCTCAAGTTTGACATTAAAATATTGTTTCTTAACTGTGAAGGAAAGGCTTCAATCTTATACATCCATCTCCTTTGCTTCAATTTGTGCAACCATCTTTCTCTATAAATATGGATGAATTTGAATAAAAAACCTATCAGAAATCAGATCGAAAACGCTATTGAATCGTTCTTCCATCTTTCAAACCCTAAGAATTGATCTCATGCTAAAATCACGTTTCAAACCGTTATAATCCATCATCTTTATTGGCAAACATGTTTTCTCAAAGCCCTTTATCAAAACAAATAGTTTTAGATCAAAGAAATTAAGAAAACCGACTTTCAGATTCTGGAAATACGTTTAGTGTCAAAATCTATTGGTTTTGTGTCGATACCATGTTCATCTGAGCTTAAAAATGACATTCTGACACTTTAGTATCGACACAAAATCAGTTGGTGTCGACACCAAATGGACAGCCCGACAGCCTGACTTCTTTCAGCCATAACTTTTGATTGACAACTCTGATTTGCAATCTGTATAGTGCGTTCAACTCCTAATTTAATTATCTTCCCGTTGATATAATTTAAAACTCGTGGAGAATTATGTGCTAGGAGTTATGTTCTTATTCCTCCACCTACTTCGTTCCGAGGAAGTGATGTAGGACATAATCGAGACAAAATTAGACTGAAACAATGTTTTCCCTGTTGACGTCATTAACCTCTCGATTGTACAATTTAGCTCCAATTATACATTTTTCTAATCAATTGCTTCATTCTTCATCTTTTGGGATATTTTCTGCAAAGTAAACAAATAAATACAAATTAAATAGTATATATATATATATATATATATTCTAAAACGAAAATAATATATTCCAATTTAGACATATAAATAAGTGAATAAAATATATTTATCAAATACCCCCAAACTAGAACTATTGTTCGTCCTCGAATAATGTAAAACTAAACTAATAACAAGATATTGGTCACCGATATCTCGCGATGCAAGATATCCTCAGAAGTGTACGGGTCGTGAAAAGTAATAAAGTGGACCTAATGAGTCCGGATTATCATTCTCACGAGAACTGCTATTAAGTATCGAAATGTTTTAATTCTAAACCCTATTTGAACGGACGAAAGAATTTGAGGTTTTTAAATTAAAACTACGAATTAAACTAAAGAAATAAAATAAATGCAGAATTTGTTTTGTTTTTAAAAACAATTGTAATATAGTTGGGAATCCCGATTTCACCTAACCAATTATATTAACTCTAATTTCAATTTTATTTCCTAATAATGTAATCGGTCGAATTCACTAATGTATATTGAAATTCCCCTCACGAGTTTAAATCAATTCTACCTAAACAAGTCAAACATGTATCTCTACAAAAGTTTTGAATATTCCTTATCTAGATGCATAAAACACAAGAATTCACATACGACCGCAGTAATAACAAAAGTATATCTCTATCTCTTGTTCAATTACCGGATTTATTACCTTGATCTATGTTATTAACTCACCTCTCGGATTATGAAAATACACATTGAATCATGAATTAGTGGTCAGTTAACTCATGCATTAAACACAATAATAAATCAACGCATGCAATAAATCATTAAAACAAAGGAATATGAAATTAAAATAATCAACTGTGTTACATCATTTATCCCAATATTGAATTTACCTACACATCATAATTAAACAACAAAACAATAAAATATAGCGTTTATTGAAAATAACATAAGAGAATGGAAAGCTTGCACCAAATATCGATTCTCCACGTGATTTTCATCTAGCGTCCCTTTACTATGCTTGAATCTCCTAAGATTTGAATGATAAATTCTCTTTTTGGCTTTTTCTTAGGTGAGGCAAATGTCTGATTTTCGTGCAAAGAGGTTGTATTTATAGTTGGTGAAGAGACCAAGTTGAAGAAGGAAAAAAATTCGTCAAATCCGCGAGCGAGTCTTTTCTTGTTTCTGTACAACGTTCAGTATTTCGATCATATCTTTCTATTCCCTTATCCGATTGAGGTTGAATTTAGAAAGATAACTCAAATGAATATAATTCTTTCTGAAATAGGAGTTTCCTAATTCTAACGTTTACTACCCCAAAATTAGGTCTCAAAGTCCGACTAGAATTCTGTCCAGAATCTTTTAGGATTAGAATCAATTTTATGGTAATATTCTTATCATATTTCATTCCTTTTTGACTTCTACTTGCATCCAATTGACTCCTAAAAATCCTCAAAGTATGTTCTTGTTATCCAAATCAATCATTGGATATTTGCAATTTGGTCCCTAATGTTAATTTGCTCTTCAATCTTTCAACTTCCAATTGCAACAATATAATCTCATACTTTGGAATTTTCTCAATTTGCTCGTTTCAACTCTCAATTCCTTCAATTTGATCATTCAACTTCTTATATATTCCTTTACTTTGGCATATTGCATCTTTCCTTGTTGATGTCATAACCTCTCGATTGTACAATTTACCTCCAAATATGCATTTTTTTAATCAATTTCTTCATTTTTCATCTTTTGGGATATTTTCTGTAAAGAAAACAAATAAATACAAATTATAACATATATATTCCAAAACGACAATAATATATTCTAATTTAGACAAAATACACTTATCTGGTACTCATCACATAATTAACTCTCTACTTCAACTTTATCTTCTTCTTTTTTCCCTCATATAATGTTGAAGATTTAAGATAAATTATTGAATACAGTCTTTTTATATTTTAAGCCTTTTAACTCATGTTTAGTGGAGATTAAAATAAGATTTTTAGTGAATTTTTATAAAAAGTTAATAAATTTTGTGGTTTAAAATTTATGTGTCCTATAAAATATTAGTTGAAATTAATTGTTGATTTTGACTTAAATTTAAATCTAGATTTAATTTGTACAAAACGGAACTAAGTAAGATTATAAATATAAAATCAGAACTAGATAAAGTATGATTTAAATCTATGCACGGCCTATCAAAAAATTTATGCACATCTCAAACGCATATGTACATATAAAACGTTTTGGAAATAAAATTCAATCACTTTTTTGACCCTTTTTTTCAAAACTTATTTTCAATCACAAATTTAAAAAGACTCCCGAAGTTATCAACTTTTCAATTACACTTTTACTTTTATAAACTACTAAGAAATTAATTTTTATTTAAACAAAACATGCTAAATGGCGTTAGATTTTTTTTTTCTAAAAAAAAAAAAAAACATATAATTGGAACGCTAAAATTGTCATAGCATTTGTCATTGACTCTTGTCGGTTTCATAGTAAAAATTAGGTGAGGGATAAAATCTTAAAGAATGAATTCCCCATGGTGCATTTTGATATTTAGCAAGTGTTTAGTAAACAAAATAAATTGTTTTATAATCAATTTATAAATTATGTAATTTTTTAAATTATTTTTTAATCATAAATTTTTTTTTCTCCAATTTTCAATCACTATTGTTTACCTCAAAATCATAAATAAATCTCTTTATAAATTACACAGTATTACTAAATAATTAAATGGTAAATATGGAGAAAAATTGATATTTTAAATAGTATTTTTTTTTGAAGAAAATGTAATTAAAATTAAAAGAAAATTAGATTAATGTGTAAAATATTTTAGCGTGAAAATATAAGATTGAAAACTAGCATGAAAGAAAATGGAGAGAGAGATTTGAAAAATGAAAGACAAAAGAGGCATATAAAACAGAAATTTTGGTGGATCCAAAAAATGAGTGGCAGAAGAAACACTAGGGCAGACATCTACCTTGGGTAGTTGGGTTGCGTGTTTTTAATTCAATTATTATTGTTGATCTTGGCTATGTTATAAATAATGAATATATGTGAATGACATTACCATTATATTCCTGTAAACTTTACAATATTACGATTGTGTCATTGTCCACTCCTATAAATAGGAGTTTATACTTACCAATTTATTACACCAATTCTGGAATGAGAATTCTCTCCATCTCTTTCTCTCTAATGTTGTTCTTAGAAATTGATAGTTTTATAACACGTTATCAGCAAGAGTCTCTAGCCAATTGAATAATACGACGGGAGTATGCTCTACAGTTGCATCTAAATGATGAGCCTCTGTATCAGAAACCTGATTTTTACAAATCAATGTTTTCCTCTCTCAAATCAAATACTTTTGGCTTTAGAAAACAACCCACATATTGTAGATCTGAAAAACTCGAAACTTTCAAAGCCGATCTACGCAAAACCGTATATCCAATTAACGATCGGAGACCGGATCTGAAATCACGGTGGCAAGACGAACCTCCGACACCGGCGCGTGTCACCGGCGGCGACAGACGGCGGCGGCGCGTGAGGCGCGTGAATCCCACGCGCTGACGTCGATCGGGCGCGTGCGGGCGCGTGGAGCCGTTTCTGGCGACGGTGTCAAAAGGCAGTTTGTTCAGTTCGACGTTTTGAATTTTTCTATGATCTTACTTTTCTGTTTGGTACAGTTTTGGACATTTTCCGATGGTTGAACGTGGCGGCTTCGTAAATATTATTTTTGAAGCATTTTCGACGAGATTTTGAACTTCGGACCAAAAGTAAGTTTGTTCTAAATTAAATTTTAAATCTATTGACGGTTTCGATTTATCCATATGGGCAATATATTAAAATATGGACCATTTTGACCTTGGTAATACATAAAAAATATAATAATCATAAATTAACGATTAATATCATGTCACTGCCTATATGATCGATCTATCAATTGAATTGAAATATGTTGCCACCTACATGGTTGGTTCTACCACCTACATGGTTGGATTTACCAGTTTTAATTATATCATGCTGCCACCTACTTGGTTGGTTATACCACCTATATGGTTGGTTCTACTATGGTCGGTTTAATTATTTCATTATGTTAATACCGCCTATATGGTCGGTTTAATTATTTCATTATGTTGACACCGCCTATATGGTCGGTTTAATTATTTCATTATATTGACACGGCCTATATGGTTGGTTTAATTATTTCATTATGTTGACATCGCCTATATGGTCGGTTTAATTATTTTATTACGTTGGCACTGCCTATATGGTCGGTTTATCAATTGAATACATATAAACACCTCAATTGTTGGTTAGTTCTAACATATTAGAGGATTGTTGTCAACATATATACGTGGTGGTATAACCCCAGTATTATTATTATTATATAGTTATTTGATACTTTATCAAATGATACCAGAAGTTATCATTACCAAAAGTTGGTAAATGTTGATAAAAATATTTTATCCAATAGTACCAGAAGTTACCAATATCTGAATTTGAATGGGTGGATGAAAATTATTCAACAAGAGAATGTTGATGTATGATAAGATAATATCACATGATAGCACGGACATAGCTAATGTGAAAATAATCTCATCAGTATTATGAGATGAATATTAGATGATAAGTGTCTGGAAAAGTTCTTGCACGAGCACTTATATATTCCAGAAGAAGTACATATTTACTCCAGAAGAAGTAAAAATTATTATCTAAACATACTGAAATGATATTATTATTGCTCCCGAAGAAGCATAAACGAGACATACATGCAAAATGCAAAAGGGAAAAACATTTATGATCCTCAAAATTAGAGATGTGTTTCGGGAGTAGCCGTATCCTACCACCTCTGACCTTTTGAGGAAATAAAGAAAAAGGTGTGTTTCAAGAGTAAGAAATACTCCATACTCTACCACCTTAAATCTTTGAGGTACACAAGATTAAAACATTGATAAAATCCTAGAAATTTATGGTGTGTCTCAAGAATGAGAATACTCCGTACTCTACCACCACCTATTCTAGAGTTCACAAAGTTAAATTTACATTAACCGGACTCCATTTTCGCTTGATTCCCCTTCCTTGCGACCAATCTATCTTAACTCCTGCTGGATCTTGTATTGAAATATATGATTGCAACTTATCCAGCAGTTCCTCGATAGTAGGAGCAGAAATAAGGATTCTCCTAGAAAATGGAGAGATGAATCCCTGTTCCACAGCATAATCAAGAAATGTTAGTAAACCATCAAAGAAATTGTTTACATTTAAAAGCCCAATAGGCTTAGTATGGAGATCTAGTTGAGCCCATGAGGTAATATTAAAGATTTCTTCTAAAGTACCAAAACCTCCAGGTAGAGCTATGAAGGCATCAGAACCATATAACATGCAAGTTATGCGTTCATGGATAGATAAGGTTTGTACTTCATGCCCTCGTGTTTTGCCTGCGATATCAGCTAAAGGAGTAGGTATAACACCTATCACTCTTGCTTTCTCTACTAGAGCGGATTGTGAAACACAACCCATCAATCCACTGCTACCTCCTCCATACACGAGAGTAATACCTTTCTCTCCCAATTTCTTTCCTAAATCCACGGCTGCTTCTAGATACCCAAAACCTTTTCCCACTTTTGATCCACAAAATACACAGATAGTTTTGATCTGTCGAAGTTTTGATCCTTCCATTTTTGAAAGTAAAGAAGGAAAAACTTACGAAAAAATGTTATTTTGGGATGAATGAACTATGAAAAATGTTTGGCTATTTAAAACCGAAAAACTTCACTATTTCCGCTCGTCTTTTGAAAAAGTGAAGATTTACTTTTGACAAAATCACCCTACTCACCTTTCGGTGATTTAATATTTAAACAGCCTTTATCAAAACTCGTGAAAGGAAACAGGAAAATATTTTATATGTGCATATATATCAAAAGATTTACCTTGTATCAATGCTGAACAGCCAAAACATCATTGTTTATAACAGCTTGGTAAACAGGATCTTTTGCTACTATATTTTTGAGACTATAACGGTTTTTATCCTTGTTAAATTGAGCATATAAGGAAAGGAGTTCACGTTGCACATACCCACTTGGGTGCGTCTCAAGAGTCAATCGGATATCATCCAATGACTCCTTACTCAGTCCACCCTTAATGAAATCGATTTTGTCATCCCGATTTCCAGAAGAATATCCTACTGATTTGCAACGAGTATCACATGTCCAACGAGCACATTTGTAACAACCGTTAAGCCTTTTTGCTCTTCGTTTCTTTGCAAAAGTACTTTTTCCTAAACCAGGCATGTGTTTAGGAAATGTCAATGGCAATTCACCAGCTAATCGAACTTTTGCTTCGATCAACCAGCGAACATCTTCTGGGATACCATGATCCATCAGCAACCTCAATCTTTCGAGCCTAATTCGATAAATTTTTCTCAAATCATTTACTGGAAGATTGGAATAATATTTGCGAATATTTGAAAGTATGATATCCATTTTTGATGGATCTAGCCTTCTTCCCAAATCATCTATTTAAATGCATTATTTAACGCGTAAAAGAGCGGTGGCTCCGCGTGTCAGTAATATAGATTCCATCAAGAAATAATGGAATAAATTATTAAAAATGTGAGATAATGCGTCATTACCTTTTTCGATATAAGAGAAGATTTGGCGACAAGATTGAGATCATGAGATATTTCCTTGGATATTGTACCTGATTTTTCGGTATAAAAAATAATAAAGGCATACTGATTTGAACTGTACATAAATATGTACTGATGAAATGAATACTGTATTGAACCAGAAGTTCATACGTACAAGTAAAATATCTTGCCGAACCAGAAGTTCATACGTACAAGTGAAATATCTTACTGAACTAGAAGTTCATACGTACAAGTGAAATATGTATATAGTATGAACCAGAACCAGAAGTTTAGCAATATTGTATTGAATCAAATATTCATACATCAAAATGAAATAAAACCGTATTGAACCAGAAGTTCTATAATAAACGGGATTAGCTCGAGAAGCTTTATGATTTGTAAAAGTGTGGTATGTATACAATCTACCAAAGCGAGATATATGGTTGAAATTACATCCCTAAAAGGGACGACATGTGCGGCATTTTAGCCAATTGATATAATATAATATTTGGGGAAAACACGCCTGAAGCGTAATTATGCCTGAAGCATAATGACTATCGATTCCAAAAATAAATATCTCTTGAATGATTGAAATGATCCCTTTGAGGTTAAATACTCATAGTGAGTAAAAGGGACATAGTTAAATGTAAGAGACTCAGGTACCTGATGATAGAACATATATAGAGATCTCTCTATGTTATATTAAAATGGAATCGATAAATAAGTCGACTGCATACCCTCTTATAAAAATGAGGTTGATGAAATTATAATACTTTGGCCAAGTATATAAACCCAATGTAGGGATTATTGTTCAAGGACCTGAAGTCCAAATTGCGACCTGAAGTCTAAATGCTTAAATGTGTAACATGACATATGGTGGATAGACTATAGTCTAAATCACTAGCTTGAGCTCTTTGATATACCAATGAGTGAGATCAAAATGTATGATTCTCATCTCGGTACTTTGAGAGTATTCTTTGATGTACCAGTTGATCGCGGTACGTTGGGATTTCAAGTAAAATGATTGTAGATTATATGTCAAAATTGATATCTATTTCAATGATTGATTATGCTCCTGCAAATTAGAAATTGCAGTTTATAAAGTGCAAGAACATACATGTATAAATCATTGAAAGATTCAATATGCCCAGATTAGTATCACTATAGAATGATACAAATGACTTCATGATATAATATGTTGAAAGTGAAATTGGAGTGTACTATTATTATATTTGAATATTTGGGCATGCAATTGATTTTCAATATGCAAAATTATATTATCCATCAGAAATGAATCCGGAAAATGAATATTCACCAGAAGTGAATTCGGAAAATGAATATTCACCAGAAATGAATCCGGAAAATGAATATTCACCAGAAGTGAATCCGGAAAATGAATATTCACCAGAAGTGAATTCGGAAAATGAATATGTTTAATTATTCACCAGAAGTGAATTCTAGATTTAATTATTCACCAGAAGTGAATATGAAAATGAATATGTTTAATTATTCACCAGAAGTGAATTCTAGATTTAATTATTCACCAGAAGTGAATATGAAAATGAATATGTTTAATTATTCACCAGAAGTGAATTCTAAATTTGATTATTCACCAGAAGTGAAAGATGCAATCAATAAATTAGTACAACATTGCTTAATATAGCATGTTATGACATCATGAGCTATGAACGATTTATATAAAGCTCATCATAAATTATACGATGAAAAGATTCGTGATTGCATCAATATACTTGTGATATTCCATGAAAAGGAATAAATACGCGTTGCACTCTTTTTCCCTTAGCTGAGGTTTTGTCCCACAGGGTTTTCCTAGCAAGGTTTTTAATGAGGCAACAGTTGAGGCGTATTGATGAAAATTAATGAGAATAATGCACTCTTTTTCCCTTCGCTGAGGTTTTGTCCCACAGGGTTTTCCTAGCAAGGTTTTTGAGGCATCATCATAGCTATCAACAAGCTATAATTCAGCAACACATTGTTATACTGGAATGATATCAACAAATGAAGAAAATCATACACATCTTATGAAGAATGTTATGATATCGGCTACATACAAGAAGATTTTCATATATATTCCAGAAGAAAAATGATATCATTATTCAAAATGTTCATGAATACTTGATTGCACACTTCAGGGGGAGAATCATGCTGTCATGCTGTACTCTTTTTCCTTCGTCCAGGTTTTGTCCCACAGGGTTTTCCTGACAAGGTTTTAACGAGGCAGCGGCTGTACTCTTTTTCCTTCGTTCAGATTTTGTCCCATTGGGTTTTACTGACAAGGTTTTAACGAGGCAGCACTGAAGCACTGAAGAACTTCAAAGATTCAATACATGATTTGTTCTACTTGAACATTAAGACTCAACAATTGACGATGGCCAATATCAGGGGGAGCAACTGTACTCTTTTTCCTTCGCTCAAGTTTTATCCCATTGGGTTTTCTTAGCAAGGTTTTAACGAGGCAGACAATTGCGTAATATATCATTCAAGGGGGAGTGTTATAAATAATGTATATATGTGAATGACATTACCATTATATCCCTGTAAACTTTACAATATTACGATTGTGCTATTGTCCACTCCTATAAATAGGAGCCTATACTTACCAATTTATTACACCAATTCTGGAATGAGAATTCTCTCCATCTCTTTCTCTCTAATGTTGTTCTTAGAAATTGATAGTTTTATAACAGGCTCTATAAATATTTAACAATTTTTTTGGACTTTTTGTCTAGATCAAAATTTTCTTTCCCAAACTTTTTATTAAATAAATATACTTGTAGTGCGTCAGTTTTGTATAAGTACATTTTCAACAGACTCTTTATATTTAAAGAACATACTCTACATAATAAGAACATTTATAAATTTAAAAAGTAATTTTTTTTACAAACTAACGAACTTTTTATTTTTGACTCTTTATTTTATGTTTTCATATAAAATATTTATTGTCTTTATTTTTAGTTAATATTTATTTTTTAAATGTGAATGGCCAATTATATCAAATAAACTAATATTAAGATTTGATATCTAGATCTACAGTTCAATTCGGCCGATAGCCTTCGTTTGGTAACTAAAATAAATTGATTTATAAATCAGTTTATAACTACACAATTTCTCAAACTACTTTTAATTACATACATTTTCTCTCTCAAATTTTACTACTTTTTACCTCAAAATCATAAATAAATCAGTTTATAAATCAATAGTGTTACCAAACAAAGCTTTGATATTTCGCATAATTTCTTAGCTCACTTGAATTTGTCGACCCAAATAATCAATTTCATACAGTTCAATTTAATCATAAAGTATGAGATTGAAAAGTAATATGGAGAAATGTATGGTTAAAAAGTGGTTTGAGAAAATGTGTTATTTATAAATTTGTTTATAAACAATTTGAGAATGCTTAATTTGTTCAATTAAAGTACAAATTATCATAAAAGATTTAGCCTCCATTTTATAAACAACACATTTTTCAAACTACTTTTAACCACACATATTTTTTTTTATAATTTATGTTTAAATTGAACTAATTAAGCATTCTCAAACTGCAGCTTGTTCTAGTACCTTGGAAAGGTACACTCCATGGTGTCCTTAAAGGCATAAGAGTTGGACCCCACCAAATAGTGTGGCTCATATCTTGTGTCTTGAAAAGCATCATAGTGGAGGGCACCAGAGCATTTTTGTCTCAAACTGTTTCTAAAGAATTTTATAAATAATATATTTTTTCAAATCACTTTTTAACCACACACATTTGTCCAAATTACTTTTCTACTGCATACTTTTGGGATAATTCTTTTGTGATAATTATGATTAAATTGAAGTGTATGAAATTGATTTTTAAATTTACGCCTACAAATCTAAGTGAGTTGAGAAATTATACGAAATATCTTGTGATTATTTTTTCTTAAATTGAATTAATAAATTATATGATAAATATGTATGTTTAAAATAACAAAAATTTATATATTGAAGCTCTCGTAAAATTTTATAATATGAAATCAATGAAAAACTTATTTTTTATATCGATTTAAAGATATTTAAGAATGAGAAGAAGGTGAAAAAGTGTTCATAGGGTAGGGGTGTCTTTTGGGCTGGGTGGAGGTGAGATAATTTATGCACGGGGGATGACTAAACTGTCTGACTTGGAAATTTGGGCAACGTGACAGCTATGTACGTTATAAGAACTGAGCGCCATGCTCATTAGTGCAAAATTGTCCATCTCTCTCTCTCTCTCTCTCTCTCACACATATATACAATTGAGATTCTATCAATTTTCATTAGAATCTTGCGCTGTTCGGCGGCTTGAGTAGGTTTTTAATTGATTTTTTTTGTTTTTTTTGTTTTGGTAGATGGATGATTAAAAATTAGAGAGAGAAAATATGTAGGATTAAAGATTGATTTTGGAAATTGTGTAGTTTAAAAATTGGTTTATAAACCCTACTTGAGTAACGAAATCTTAATTAAAATATTTTTTATGTTAAATTTCTTTTTTCAGGCAGTGGGAGTTATTTCCGAATTTAAAATTCAACTATCCCACTAAATGTTGTTAAATCTGAACTGCCACTTCAACCGTTAATCCCGCAACCCAATTAAAAAATCGAATTCGACCCAGTACAGGGTTCAGCGAATCACTTATACACAATACAAATATAATATAAAGTTCTATAAAGCGTTCATTCTCCTTCATAACGTTTGGGATTAATTATGCAGTGGTGGAAGTGGTGGTGAGAGGGGCCGGAGAATCTTGACTTTGAAATGTCAGGCCCTGTTGGGGTTAGAGGTGGAGATAGAACTTGACTTTATTATGGGGTAGAATTACGAATTTACAAAAAATGCTTTTTTATTTTCTTCTATTGAAACTGTTGAACACAAATTTTGGTGGGATCTTGAATTAACACAACTTAGCTTCTTCCTCTTGAACATGTGGAATTCCTGTGCACTTGAACAAACAATCAGCGTGCAATGAGGGCCTGGGTGGGTCCCGTATGCACTCCAACGCTCAAGTCAAGACACATTTCAAGTAAATATAATTTAGGTGCGTGAAATATAAGTGTGTAAAAGAGAAAAAAGAGTAATATTTGTATATAAAGTTTAAGTATTCAGTTTCTAACATTTTACTTCGGGGAAAACGTGATCTATTTATAGTTGCAGTTGTTACCCAGATCGTGACACGTGTTATACTTTACAAGTGGCAAATTCCTAACCCTTCATGAGATAAACCATTTCTTTGGTTATAATCAATACTACTTATCAGAGGGTTCGACAGCCATCACATCCCTTCAAAGATGTCGTTACATCAAGCTACAACTTGCAGAAGGGACACTAATAAGTGTATATGGGTAGGCCAGGATCTTTCGTCACGAGGAACAGTCGAGAGATCAATTCAACAAAGAGAGGCTTTTGGATAAGAAAGTCTACGGTATAGGTTGGCTCGAAAAGCTAGCTCTGATGTATGCCTTTCGGTCTCTTTATACACTTATTGATATGTCATAATTATAATAATATATGTTCTCGTTTTAGAATAAAAGATACCTAATTTCTTGTTATTTATTTATATTTCAGAAATATCTCAAGATCACGTGAATGAAGCAATTAATGGAAATAATGCACAATTGGATGACATTTGTAGCTAAAATAGACAAATTGATGAAGTTAGCCGGGAAATACTTGAGGAGCAAAGTGAAAGAAATCAAGGAATCAAGGGCTCAATTGAAGATGAATTGAAGTTGGAAGAGAAATAGAAGAAGATTTGAAGGTATGAGGGTTATATTGTTGCAATTGGAAGTTGAAGGACAGAAGAGCAAATTAAACACGAGAGGACCAAATTGCAAATATCCAATGATTGATTCGGACCACGAGACGATAATTCGAAGATTGTTAGGAGTCAATTGAATGCAAGTAGAAGTAAAAAAGAATGAAATATGATAAGAATATTACCATAAATTTGATTATAATTGCATAAGATTTTGGACAAATTTCTAGTCGGACTTTGAGACCCAATTTTGGGGTAGTAAAAGTTTGAATTGAGAGAATCTTATTTCAGGAAGAATTGTATCCCTTTAAGTTATCTTTTTAACGCACGACAAAGACGAGGAGAATTGAAGATTATCAACGGGGAGCGACTTCTTGGTGCAAGACTTTCCATCTTTTATTAATTTGATAAACTCTACATGCGTAGTAATCCTTATTTTTGCATTTGTATGTTTTATTGATGAATAACTAATCTTTTAGTTGGGACAAATGATGTAACTTTGTTTTACGCTTTTAATTATATAATTCAAGTTTTGAGTATAAGTTGGTCGCATGTGGGCCTTTATTGGTGACATTTCAAGCCCATTTAAGCACGATTGTAGCAGAAATGATAAACTTAATTATCTCAATATAGTCCTCACATTGGTCGCATGAGGCCTCACGTGGGCCTTTATTGATGACATTTAAAGCCTATTTAGGCACAGTTGTAACAGAAACGATAAACATAATTATCTAAATGCAACGTTTTACTTGTATTATAGACTCTCACATCTCTAAATTAACCAATGAGAAAAGGTAACATGATAGTTTTGTAGTTGGATTTGTTGTGTACGACCAGTGAAGAGGTTGTTCGGATAAGGATGATGGAAGAAGCACTTGGGTTTTATTCCACAAACTACAGTGATGGTGTGGAATGAAGAACTTATTTGTGAAGAAAGGAATGCATATTTACACGTCTAATTGTTGTAATTTGATATTATTACCTATTATGTTATAGAGTCCAAACCATTAATTTGTTAGGTAGGGGTATTAAATTTTGCATGTAAATTTGTATTATGGTGTAATATGTACTATCCCTTCACAATTTAATTGGCGATTTTGTTGGTGTGGAATTTATTGAAATAAGTAGACGTAATTTTTTGTGTTCATTTTGCTCATTCTTTATTTTCATTATTTCTTTTATATTAGATATATTTACCGTTTCATTTTCTTTTACTTATAAGTTATGCTTTATGAATGGGCAAATATTGATGTTATAATCTACTCTTTTCTTACCAGTAGTAGTTCTCATTTGTAGATGATTTTGTATAGAAAAGCTAGATTATCAGGTGATTGAGGTCACCTGTATAATGAATTAGAGTTAAACTTTATGCTTTTGTGTATGAAAGCTTGGTGTGGTCAAATACTGAGGGCTAAATGTTGAAGCTAATTCAGAGTTTTGGCTTTCAAGTTTCTCCTTGGTAATTGGTACCAAAATGCCATTACCTGCCTATTTCACAAGTTTCGAATGCCTAATACCTACAAGTTCTAGATCAAGGTTTCTTGACATCCATTTAGCTGCATTGTTTTTCATTTGAATTTTTTTTTTTTTTTTTTGCACTTGTAGTTGACAACTTGACATTTTATCATGTGGCTTCTACTTTTATGTTCAACAATGTGAGTATTTTGAATAGAGATGTTCATTTTTCTTACATTGTGTCGTGTCATTGTTTAGATAAACAAAATCTTAGCCCCTGTTCTCTTTGCTGTTTTGAGGTCGTTTTCTGTTTTTATTTTCGAAAACGCTAAAAACGCGTTCTCTTTACCATTTTCGAAAACGCATTTTGGAAAACAAAAAAAAAAATTGTACACAAAACGGAAAACGCCCGAAACATCGTTTTGGGTATTTTGTATGTATTTCGACAAAAAATGTCCAAAACGCGGAAAACGCGTTTTGGGATTTTTTTTTTAATAGAATTATCTTAACTTAGAACTAAGCTTAATATAAAGTTTTTATTTTATTATTATTTTTTTTAGAATTATCTTAGCTTGGAACTAAGCCTAAATAAAGATTTTTTTTTTTTTTTTTTTTAGAATTATCCTAACTTGGAACTTAGTTTAAATAAAGTTTTATTGAATTCAATATCAACATTACAAAAAAAAATTAAATGAGAATTCTTGTTATATTTCAAAAAATGCAATGATAAATGGATTCTGTTCGTTTTGAAAGAACTTGCATTTTCTGGATTTTAATAGAAGTAGAGCTTTGTCAAGTTCCGAACCTGATCAAGCTGTGTTAATATAGACTTTTAATGCTCACATTAGTGTGTTGCATGTAACCATATTTTTAGTGTATTGTGAAAGGAAATTTGAGTTGGAGTTAATAGTATTCTGCAAGCAAATTAATTAAAAATAGTTTAAATAGTGTTCTGCAAAATTTCAAACAGAACGTATTTTTCAACTTTTTATTTTCAAAAACAGTTTTCAGAAATGATAAACCAAACGCGTTTTCAGCAAATTTGAAAACAAAAATGAAAACACAAAACACAAAACATTTTCGAAAATGAAAATACAAAATAAAATACAAACAGAACGCCACCTTAGATTCTATGTTTTTAAACTACATTTATGCATGCAAGCTAAAACTTATATTACAATTGTTTAGGAGGACGGCATGGTCTATTAGAAGCAATGTTATTAAACCCAAATCAGACCGGCAATTTCGACTGTTAAATCGTGAACCCGTCCAAAAAAGGGGACATAAAGTGTAAAAAATCCAGATTTTAGAAATCCGGTCAAAAGCCAATTGACCCAGCCGGTTCGATCGTTAAACCCGTGAACCGGTCCAACAAACAGGTCACAAAGTGTAAAAAACCCAGATTTTAGAAACCCAGTCAAAACCCAATTGACCTAGCCAGTTTTGAACAAAACGATCAACCCGGTCCTGGATTTTACGGGTTTAACAAGTCGAGTTTCTAGTTTTTTAATTTTTTTTAAATATTAAACTTTTGGGGTTGGGGTTGGGGTTGCAAATAGCCACCCCAACTACTAAATAAGGTGTCAAAGACTGTATATTTAAGATGAATGGATCAACTTTCAGCCTTAAACTTCTGATGTGGGAATCAATTAGTGAATTAAAATTCTAAATTTCTAATTTCATCAACATGTCGAAAGCTATGGCAAACATCTGGGTGGCTTTCAATTACTACAGTCAGTGCATGAAACTTTAAGGGTAACTACTAATTAATAATTATATATATTTAAATTTATATATGATTTTATGTATGCATGATATTGTTTTAAAATAATAAAAACAATAACAAAAAATCTAAAATTAAAAATATATTAACACTCTCAATGTAATTTTTATTTTTATTTTTATAATTTTATTTATTGTATCAGGTCAACCCCGAGTCAACCCACTGACCCTTGATCATTTTCTTTTCCCGAGTCGATATTCGGGCCAAGTTTTAAAACATTGATTAGAGGTGGTAGACTAAATTCTTCCCCAAATGACACTAGTGGAACCAGGCTTAGTAGGGCCATCCGAGCTCCTCAAGTAAAGTTGAATGCTAAAATCAAGGAATTGAGGAAAAATCTTCCTCTCAAGTTACTGTTTTTCTTAATTGGCTTCTATTGTGCGACAACTTTTGCAACTGTAATAGGGAAAACAGGGGACTGTGATGTTCTATTTGTTGCTTTAACTGTAGCTGTAGTGGAGGGGATTGGGGCTCTCGTGTACAAGTTTCCGCTTTCCTTGGTGGATAACATAAAAAACTTGATCACCATGTCCATGTGCAATTATTGGAAGGCCGTCTTTTCTTGGATTTATTCAAGAACTAAACAAAACATGACATATTAAATTTAGTTGGGGAGCTATGGCAATGGAACTCTTATCCTTTTTGTCACTTGTCATGGCTATTTTGTGTTAGCTTGGGACAAGCGATGAAGATGGATACAGTAAGTTTTCAAGTACATAACATTTACTTGGGATAAGGAGGTTTGCTATACAAGTGTCATTTGCTTGAGCAACACTCCTGTGATTGTGATTTGCATATGCAGGAACGTACGTTGATAATGTTTGTTGTCAAAAGATGTTGAATTTGTCTACATTATGCAGCAATGATAAATGTACTTTGAATTGAACTTGTTTATAAAATGAAGCCTTGAGACTTTACTAATATTTTTTTTTTTTTTTTTTTATAACTCGATATTCATTGTGGAGTTTTTTTTTTTACTTAAATAGAGAGTTACTAAATTTCCGAGTTTTTAAGGCTTCGTAAGAAAGAATTTAGGATGGATCAACTATTGGTCTCTAGTGAAACACCAAGTTTGTGGATACATAGGTGACAATACTGGTTTAGGCTCTTCCAGAGCTTCAAATCTCGCTCGTGTATATATATATATATATATATATATATATATATATATATATGTAAATGTGTTATATTAGAAATGAAAAAATTGGGTTAATATATTTGAATATAAAATGTGATATTCTATGTAAATGGGTTGCATTGTAAATGAAAAAATGGACTAATATATTTGAATATAAATAAATGGCTTGAATTTGTGCAAATAAATCATTTTTTAAGAAAATTTATACTAAAAATTATTTTGGAGGATTACCGAATACAAGAGTTTCAGACTCGATCATTTATTGAAGTTAGATTCGATTTTCTTGTTTTCCTGTTCATTTTCATATTCTAATTTCAATTACAGATGAAAAGTTGTGTGTCATAATTAAGTCTTGCAGATAATTAGTATCAAATATCATTAATTTAAAATTAATGTTATTTTCAAAAGAAAAAATTATTGTTATTGGGAAATTAAATGTTGTCTTCATCTATATCTTAATCTTAATATATAAAAAATGATATGTATTAAACAACGATCATGTAGAAAATAACTTTCGGTTCGAGCCATTTAGCTTCGAGCGTGGTTCAAAAAACTTCGGATATAATGTTATATGGTATAAACGATATCTAGAGTATTGATAGCACATACTGATTCGTCGACAAATTGCATGATATTGTAATACAACATGTTTATTATTGACAATTTTGTGTATGTATACAAACGTAATAAATATTATTCCTCTATTCAAGTAATTACATTAGAAACAATCAAATTCGTGCATCTTACGAGTGATAACTAGTTTTATTTTAAAAGATCAACATTCTTAAAATTTGTGTGCTACTTTGAGTCTTAAAATTAGGTGATGAATAAAATATTAAAGAATGGATTCCCATGGTGCATTTTAATATTTTTGTTTTGGATCCACGTGCAATTGTCGATAATAAAAGTATTTGGACTTTTATGTTCCATCACAACTTGGGATCATGCCATGCTTCTGCTTGCTTGTCTAAAAAAACAGTTCTGTTGTCACATACACACATTTTGGGGACCTATACGTTATCAAGTTAATTTCTTGAATTGTCATGAAAGGTTGTGTTAATTTCAAGTTGGTCATTAAAATGTTCTTCGTAGTCAATTTAATCACTAAAGTTTATAACGATTTTACTACCACTCACTTTATTAGTAAAATTAACATTTAAATGACCTATCGGTCGTTAATCAACTTTCCACATGCACTTTTGCGATCGAGAATTTTCAGTTAATTTCTAAATTAAAACTTGTTCTCTTGCCTCGTTAAATATTATTTTTGAGGTCGATAAAATAAATTTAAGTCACAATCGACTTTCAGCTCAATTTCAAATTTTTAAGGAAAATTTGAGTAACTAACTAGATGTAATGGGTAGTAATTGAAAAATATGTAATATTGAAACTATTCGTCATATTACAGAATTTCACTCCTTAAATTTGGAAAAATACTAGATTCTTTGAGAGATTGTAATTATTTGATTGACCTCATTAATTATGAGACTTATTATTTAGGGATATATATAGTGACCATTTTTTATTTTTTATTTTGATAAAGTGACAATTTATTTAGGAGATTAAATTAGGGATGTGGTTGCCTTTAAAATAATTAAATAATATGGAAGTTATAATTATTAATTTAATTTAATAAAATGGGTAATCATCTTCTCAATCGAAAGTGATATCACAATGTCTATAATATCATTGTATATTATGACCTCCTATAATATCTTGGTGTTTTATTGCCTATCATGTATAGTAATGTCGTAATATTATAGTGCTCATAACAACATTTTAACTCATGAATCTGAAGTAATTACTGAGCATTACTGATGCAATAATAACATATATCATGTAATATTACAAGACACATTATATTATATTATATTATATTATATGATACATTACATACCATGTAACTAAATGTAATATAATTATGTAGTGTTAAATTATATACTGTTGTAATATAACCATGCAGTGTTAAAGGAATTACACTTCATTACATGAGTTGTAATACTCGGTATCTACATTTCATTATATTTCGTTACAAGAAATTACACTTCATTACAACTGTTTGAAGAATGATCGGCATAACCAATTCACTAAGAGTTGTGAACTTAACTTGCTAGCCAAAAGCATGATTTCTTTTGCCCTTTACACATATTGTTTTGTATGCACATTGCAAAAAAGCCGACAAAAGATGGATCGACTTAATACCATCCTAATACAAAACCAAAGGTTGATAATTACTAAAATAAAAGAAATGATCTTTGAACTTAATGGACATAAAAATATACCCAAGAGTTGTTGCTAGAACAATGCCTATTCTTGTGTTTTCGGATCCCATCATTCCTGCATTATGTTAAAAAATAGTCAAAATGCAAAAGGCTGTCAACATTATATCTGATTTAAGAAAATAGGGATGATGAGACTCATCAGCAAGATATATACAATTTGCACATAAAATCAAATCAAAACGTTATAAGCTAAAAAAATAACACAATCAAGCCATAAATTCAAGGATGAAAATAGACAAAAATTAAACCTGAGATTAGTTTTCTTTCGAGGCCTTGGTAATGGGTATGTTGAGTTGTTCATAGGTCGGAGTTTTCAGATCTGGGATAGATTCGAATTGCATAGGTGAGAGAGAAATGTTAACGCCTTGTGATTTTTAGTGAGAGAGGAAAGAGAAATAAAATAATGAAATAGAGAAGGCAATACAGAGAGATGAGAGAGAAAAGATAATGGTGAAATAGGAAAGACAAAATATAATAGTGATTTAGGAGAGAGAAATGTATATCATGTAAAATTCTAAATAATTTGTAAATAACATATTTATCTAATGAGGGTAGATGAAATTAGTGTGGGGTCTAATTATCTCAAATTTTAAAGATTGTCCAATCTGATAATCGATTTAAGCCCAAAAATCTTATTTATCTCAAATCCAAATTATTTTAAGTACAAATTCGACTTTGAGCCCAAGATTTTTATTATTTTAAAACCCAAATTATTTTAGTTCAAATTCCAAGTTTTTTATTCTATTTTATTTAATTATACAAACTAATTTCAAATTCATATAAATTTTCGTTAACCATACTTTCGAACAATGTACATCTTATTCAAATTCTCTGAAGTCCATTCCAACTACAACACTTCTCACACCAATAAATACAAACACACACACACACACACACACACACATTCTCTACCATCATTCACTCACAACACAAAATCATAGAAATCGTTTTCCAAAAATCAACTGCTGGTAAGAGTTCCTCCATATTGAATTCTAAATCACACATTGATCAAATTCTTGTCACCATCCCACCATTCAATCAAACTGAGCCTCATCCACCAACTTCAGGATCTAACCACATCAACCAGTCAAGAATCGATGCCGTCACCAACTTTCAATTCAACCACAACCAATTTGTAAAACAAATCAACTTCAATCCACCATCATCAACCACAGCCACCCCAAGAAATGCCCACTGCCCAAACCGTCCAATTCCACAACCAACAAACAAAATTTTAGAAACCAACCACAATCACCTCCATAGCCAACCCAATCGATTTCACAACTACAACACCACCCGTTGCTCGCACAATCGCCTCCTGAAACACCATCCCTACCGCCACTGCCAACTACTCATGGCTCCAATCAACACTCAAACACCCATAGGGATGGCAATAATACCCACGAACCCGATACCCGATGGAGACCCAACATAAATGGGCGGGGATTACCCGACTAAATGGGTTCGTGGGTAGGGTATGGAGGTAAATTTTAAAACCCGACATGGGTATGGATCGGGTGTGGGTTTTACTACAATACCCATACCCGACCCACATACCCATTAATTTTCTTTAAAAATTATAGAATTTAAAATAAAAGTGATTGTTTAAAAAAAATAATAAAAAATAGAACCCAAATATCTATTGACATTGTTATCATCTAAACCTTAATATGTTTAAACTATTGACTTTGATAACGTCTAAAAAATTGTTCAAATTTGCTTGTATAATTTCAACATATAACAAGCTTTTTTCAACTCAAATTCAAGTGAAACCCAATATTTAATTGATTCAAGTTAATCCGGAGCACCTATAACCTATTTATAGCCTAAAAAATAATAAAAAATAAATAATTAGTAATGGGTTTTAAATGGGTATAGAAGCAAACCCGCCTCCGACCCTCACCCGACCCGCAATTTTTAAATGGGTATATGGGTAGGGTATGGATGTTGTAAATATTTAGTGGGTAGGGTACGGGTTTGGAAAATCCGACCCATACC
This sequence comes from Ligustrum vulgare, assembly GCA_963555705.1. NCBI lineage: Eukaryota > Viridiplantae > Streptophyta > Magnoliopsida > Lamiales > Oleaceae > Ligustrum > Ligustrum vulgare. The sequence goes on from OY743187.1 coordinate 32,960,616, forward strand.
CGACCCATTGCCATCACTAAACACCCAAAAAAAAAAAAACCAAGACTAAATTATCCAAACCCTTACTACGACTGACGGACTATTCGCCAGAATCACAGCTCAAAACCGCAACCTCTCCATCTCGGTTTTTGAACCAGAATCCAAGCCCCACTTCATAATTCTACACCCACACGCCAAGGTCGCTGCCACGCGACGGCGGCGCTATCGGGCTGGACGGCCGTCATCCTTGGAAATGAGAGTTTTTTTTTTTAATTAAGTTTTGATTTTTAAAATTCTCCCTTAAGTCCCCCATCTTTTAAAGCCTTTTATATCGGTCCCAAGTTTTAAAAATTACTTATTTTAGCCCCTGCAATGCTAATATGTCTTACTTTTCAGCCCTTGCACTTTTTAAAATAAATTAGTCACTCCCCAAGATTTCTGAAATAAATATGAGTCAGCCCAATAGTTTTCAAAATCATTTATTTCGGTTCCAACCTTTTCAAGTTCAACTTTGCTAGATTTTCAATTTAGCCCCTAAACTTCTATTCTTCTTTAATTTTTTTTTTTTCGTTTTAAAACCTTAAATTCTCAAAATACTAATTTAAAATTTATTTATTTTTAGGGCTAGACGAGGCGTTTGGACGTTTAGAAGATTGACTTTTTCCTGCTCGACTTGAACTTGTTAAATTTAAGATAGGTCCATATTCCAAAAATCGTTTCTTTCAATTGTACAATATTAAGTAAATTAGTATTATAAATTTCTACATGTGATTATGTGATTTATGAGATCACTTGCTTTCAAGCATGAGATTGCTTGCCTTCGGGCAAGAGACTACTTGCTAGTTACTAGCATGAGATTACTTGCAAATGAATATGCATGAGATTTTAATTGCTTAATGCATGAGAATTTAGAACTTAAATTGCATGAGTATATGTGTTATTTATGATATAATTTATTTAATCTTGCGCTGAGCTTACTGAGTATTTTTATGAAATGCTCACCCCTTCTTTAAACTTACAAATTTTCAGATTTCAGAGTTGGCGACAGAGCGTGCGATGGTGGCTATTGAAGATATATTAAATATGTTTTGAAAAAGTAAAAAAATAAAATAAAATCACAAGCCTTACAAAATATGCAAATAAATATAGACTTTGATCAAATTATAATAACGTCAAATTAGAAACTGTCCTTTTCGTTTAGAACAATTTTTTGTTGTTTTGTATGTAAAATGTGCGGTCAAAAAGTAATTTAAAAAATGTGTATAACTAAAAAGTGATTTAGAAAATGTATTGTTTATAAATTTATTTATGAAAAAGTTACCAAACACATGCTAAAAAATGTTGAATATAATGGGTTTGTTATTGGGACAAGAAGTGGTCCTTTTTAAATGGTAACTATAAAAAGAAATTGATATTTTGAAAAGTAATTTTTTTTTTTTTAGAATATGTTGTTAAAAATTAGGTAAAAAAATGTGGGTCCATATATAAATATTTTATTTTATTAATATATGATTGAAAATTCTCACTCTTAGACACCCACATTTTTCCTCTCCACACAAATCACACTCGTCACAAAGGCTAGGGTATAAGACTTTATATAGGGTTAGGTTAGGTTTTTAGTTGTGAGATTTTTTTATTTTTATTTTTATTTTTTTAAATAGAGAAAAAAAAAAGCATAATATAAAATAGAATTTCGATGGATTATAAAAAGGAGTGGTAGAGGGAACGTATATCGTAACACGGAGGGAAAAAATCTACCTCGGGTTGCATATTTCTCTTCATTTATTGGTAATAGATCTTGACTCTATAATTGTTTGAGCTTCATTAATCAAAACTCATCTTTTTTCGAGCTCATTTTCATCCATGTATTGTATTTATAAAATAATCTACACATAAATTTTTAACAATTTTTTTTGGACTTCTTTCTAGATCAAGTTTGTCTTCTTCAATTTTTTTCTAAAATATACTTGTAGTTCGTCTTTTTTGCATAAGGAAACAAACTAATATTAAGATTTGATATTCTATTTTAAAATGTCAACATTCTTAAATTTGTGTGCTCCTTTGAATTATCAATAGCGAGCGTCCTATTGAAACGGATGCACAATTATGGAGAGGTCCTTGCTAAAGGGTAGAAGTGACAGCTTGTGTTCGGTAAAATTCCGCAAGCATACTCGCTTCTTTAGAAAATGTATAAGTTATTGAAGAATGAGATTTTTAATTATGAATTTATATTTTATTAATAAATAACTAATAATTCATTTTAATTTTTTATAGACATTTAAAGAATATTACTCAATGGAGAAAATCGTCGAGATTCAGAATTTATGGGTAAAATACTTCGTTGACGATTGTATGTAAAAAAAATTTCATTCAAACTTACATGTACATATTTGTATAATAAATTAACAATCTTGTAAATATAATTGTTGTTTTATGTAATTTTATTACGTATATGTCCATTATATAGGAGTTAGTTGTTGCAAGAACCGACGCCTAAGTCAAACTTCAGGCATCAGTTTACAATCGACGCGTAAAGTCTAGACTTTATGCATCTGTGTCACATACATCGCTTTTATAACCGACGCGTTTTGTCTGGAGCAACCAATGCAAATGAGTTAATCTATACTAGTGATAATTCTTTAAGAAGCACCTAATAACTATACATTATATTTGTGGATAAGATGTTTTATAGAACTGGAATAGTCCAATAGGATTACTAACATGAGTCTCGTATTAGGTATCTACATCAAATGCTCTTTTGTACCAAGTTTTGGCGAGAACACACATGTAGTTTATATGAAGATGATGATGTGCACGTGTAACCATAGAAAAATGTGAAGGCAATCTCAACCTTTGAATAACATATGAAAGCGCAATAGAGGTTTGGAAGTCGAGTGGAATCACAACTCATTTACGATTGGATTGTTCGTCATTGCTTATAATTAGTATCACTACAACAAAAACTGTCTTTTGCAACATTCAAAAAACGTTGTCTAAAGATTTTTGCGGCATTTTTTTATTATTGCAAATCTCAGTGTTGCCGTAAAGCAAAAACTTATAGAAACTTTTTTTAAGTGTTACCGTAGATTTTTTGTAGCGTTTTTCTAGTGTTGCCTTAAACCTTTTGTAACGTTCTTTGAGTGTTGCGGTAGACCTTTTGCCACGTTTTCTAATTGTTGCCGTAGACCCTTTTGCAACGTTTTCTAAGTGTTGCCTAGACCATTTTGCAACGTTTTCTGAATGTTACCGTAGACCTTTTGCAACGTTTTTTAAATGTTACTGAATGCAATTTATGTTTTTTTTTAAATTACTGAATATTTATTTATAAAACCTATATTTCCTCATTTTTTTTTATTAAAACTATAACTTGTACAAACAATAAAAGTAATTCATTAAAATAGTAATTTACAAATTCTCAAATCCATACAAAATAAATAGCATTTAATATTTAAAAAAACTCTACAGATGTTATGATGAGAATCGGGAAAGTCAAACCTCGATGCACGTGCCCGTGGGACCCATGACGAGATCCGAAGTTGAAGAGGTTCAAGATTCGAGGCTAAACAAAGTGAATAAATCAAGAAAAGAAGCCGAGAATCAAGTTGGAGCCAAAAAGAAGAAGAAATTGGAATCAGCCAATTTCGGTCGACCGAAAATCATTCCGGTCGACCGAAAGTCTGCAGAGAAATTTTTGTTCCAGCCTCAGGCGTTTTCGGCTGAGTGGCGGTCGACCGAAAGTCCAGTTTCGGTCGACCCAGTGATCGACCGAAATAAGTTCGGTCGACCAGTCGGTCGACCGAAACACTTCGTTTTACAAAAAAAGGGGGTTTTGTTGCAATTTCCGGAATTTACACATTTTGCCCATTTTGTACCTTTTATACACATTTCTTGTCATTTTGTAAGATAACTTGGTGGTTCATGTAAAGCTCTTGAGAGAAGCTCCTCCTTTGGGTGAGGTAAAACCCTTCCTTTGTTCTTGTATTTTTCTTGGAAGTTAATCAACTTTACTTGAGTCTTATTATTCTTGTGTTGTTGTTTATTTTTCCGCCACCTTGGAATTTGTTTTAATCTCTCCATTGGGTTAGGGTTTGTTAATCCTTGAATTTTGGGTTAGATTTAAACTTGGGTTAAGGTGTTTATCCTTTATTTTACCAGTTTAGCTTTCTTGGGTTGGTATTAAAATTGTTGTGGGAATTTTCGGTCAACACACCGAAGGGGTCGCATCATTTGGTATCAGAGCTTGGCTCTAATTTGGTAAACCTATCTTTACTTTCTTGTTGTTGTTCTTGTCATTGAAAAAAAAAATTGCAAAAAAAAAAAAAAAAAAAAAAAACGAAAATTGAAAAAAATTGGGGAAAATTTATATGCCCATGTGTATTGTTGATTCTATGTATTGGGTAGATTGATTGTGAGTTTGTTGGGGGAATTCCATATTCATTCACTACAAAACTTACACTTTCCAAATTGTGTATTCAAAGTGTTTGATAAATTGTCCCAAAGAAAAATACTCCCTTAGTGCTTTATTGTTCAATACCCATATATTGCTAATTACTTGGGGTTATCCAATTCCCATTATCGAGATTGTGTTATCAACATTTTATCCCATATATTACTTGCTCCATACATTGGGTAATTGTTAATCATTCATTCCTTACCACAATTTGAGTTGTTGGGAGTTTTCATATATCCACATTATCCACATTCAAGGTCATTCAAAGATTGAGTACACGGTGTTTGATAAATTGCCTCATTCAAAATTTACACTCTTTGTACTTATTGTTCTACATCCATGCCTTGTCTATTATTTGTGGTTTGTCAATCCCATTGCTAAATTGTGATTCCTAGCATCCTATCCCACATAAATATTGTTCCTTTTGAGTTTAGCAAGCACATAAATTCTACTTGCTATTTGTGTCTACTTGTTCTAAATTCCTTCTTCCTTGTTGGTGATTTCTTTAACTCCACAAGAATTATACTTTGTGGTTTAGTTGATTACCTTCCTTGGAGAACTTGAGAAAGGAGATTTTGAGTGGAAAAAGGCAAGAGTGGTGAGTTCAATAGAGGGTAAAAGCCAAATTTGAGCGAAACACGAGAGAAATATTTTCTTGTGAGAACACTTTCACACTTGCACACCATGTCCATTTTCAATTCTCAAACTCAAGATTTGAAGTACTTGTTGGAAAATCTTTCAACCACCATGGCTAGACAAATGGAGAAAAGTGGGGGTGAGTTGGAAAATTTAGGGACAAGAGGGGAGAGTACATCAAATAGGGGAGATGAATAAATGATGTGTAGTAGAAGAAGGGTGAGAGATAAATTTGGGAACATTGTGTATAGGGATGGAAGTGGAAAACAAAATGGGAGTTTGAATAGGAAAATTAGAAGGGATGTTTGGGATGATGAAAGGGATGTTGAACAAAATGGGAGTTTGAATAGGAAAAGAAGAGATGGGTTAGAAGGTAGGAGAAATGGAGTTGATGAAAATATTGATAGTGCGAGAATGCAAAATTCATCACTCCATGGAATGGGTAGAAGTGGAGAAGAAGAAGATTGGAGAATGGGTAGAAGACGAAGAGAATGGGTAGATAGGAGTGGAGATGGGATGGATGAGAAGGTTGATATTGAGCAAATGAAGACTTCATCATTCCATAGGAGGGACGGTAGTGGAAGTAGAGAAGTAGTGAAGGAGATGAATGCTAGACTACCAAAATTTTTGGCCCATGATAATGAGAGAGAGAAGCATGGAGGAAATACTTTCTACACTAGATGCCTTGTGGGGGATGGGGCATGTAGTCTCATTATAGATGGGGAGAGTGACATGAATTTGGTGAGTGCTAGTAGGGTGGAGAAATTGGGGTTACCGGTTATGAAGCATCCTAATCCCTATGTATTGCAAATGTTAGGTGACGATGGGGGAGTGAGAGTGAGTGAACAAGTTCTTCTTGCCTTCAACATTGGATCCTATTGTGACCAATTGATATGTGATGTAGTTCCCATGTACACTACTCACATAATTTTGGGGAGACCTTGGCAAAGTGATAGGGGTGTGACACATGACAAGAGGAAGAACCGATGTAGCTTCCAAATGGATGGAAAAAAGGTTGTGATCCTATCTTTGAGCGCGGAAGAAGTATGCAAAGACCGAATAAAGCTCAAGAAGGAATTTGAGGAAGAAAATGAGAAAAAGAAAGAAAAAGAAAATGAAGAAGAGAAGAAGAAGAAAGAAAACAAAAATGAGAGCATGAGAGTTGGGGCCACGTCCCTAGAAAAAGGAGAGGCAATGAGGGTTGGAGCCACGACTCCAGAAAAAGGAGAGGTGAGAGAAGAACCGAGGGTTGAGGATTCTACCTCAGAAAAAGGTGAGGAAGTGATGAGTGCCACCAAGAAAATTGAGAGAAAAGATCACCCCGAAATGTTCTTTACTCTTAAATATTCTAACATTGCCCTCCCTAGTTTTGTCATGTCTTTGTTGCAGGAAATTGTGAGGCCAACTTATCAAGGCAACAAAGAACTCCAAAAGCATGCCTTATGGAAGAAATTCATGGAAACATTTTCCTACAACAACGAGTACAACCGAGGTAAAGAAAATGAGATAACCAATGCAACATCTAGGAGGTATGCTCCTAACATTTCTTTGAATGCAAGGTTATTGTGTCTTGAATATATTAGAGGGTTGTATGATTTTGATGTATATTTGACAAGTGTGTTGTTGACTTGTGAAAATGTAACATGTGGTAAGATTCATTGTCATGATGAGTGCTTAATTTGTAAATGCAACTTTTTGCATGTGCCAAATTGCATAAGTACCAAATCCTTTTGTGAAAATGTTGCATATAGTACATTTCATGGGCATGTTAAATCCTTATTTTGTGAAAATATGCTTGACTTGCATATTGGCTCTCTAAAGGAATTGCTAGTTAGGGGAGTCCATGGGAAAGATTATTTGGGATGTCTTGATGATAAAAGGACTTCGCTTCTAACATTTCTAGATGCTCCCTCATTCCGTGTTGAACATAGTAAGAGCATGCATGTTAACTATCCGAATTTGTTAAACATTCATGAATCATGTTGTGAGCAATATTTTGATGGACTCTATGGGCATGATGATTATTTGTTTTGGAAAGTTGGATTGTGTCCTTGTAAATGTGCCATGCGTAAATTGCTAGTTGGGGGAGCACATGATGATTGTTTGATGGGGCGATTTAAAATCAATGGGGTTTTAGGGGTATTATGTGATCAATTTTATTGGCCTATTTTGAAGAATGGTGTTGAACATGTTTGCACTTGTAGTAAATGCCGAACTTGCAAAATGGTTAAATCCAAGTTTTTTCCCCAAGAATTCCATACATATTTACCCATCATGAGTAAACCTTGGATTATTAATTCTATAAATTTGACAGTGGGTTTACTTAGAACAAAGAAAGAAAATGAAGCTATTTTTGTGATTGTTGGTAGGAGTATTAAAGGGTCACATTTGATTGCATGTCACGAAACCAACAAGGTCATCAACATAGCTAATATTTTCTTTCAGGAAGTTGTGCAATTGCACGAAATTGGTGCTAATTTTGTGATTGTTAAATTTGCTTATAATCTAATTGTTCATCATATTAGCAAGTTTTCTCCACTTAAAGATGCTTGTGACTTTATCATATTAACTCTGTTGAACTTTATGCACATGTTTATCGAAGAAAGAGTTGGTTCAGGTGGGCACGAGAATGCCCCTTTGGTTAAGCCCATTTGCAGGAGGCTCGAGCTTCCATTTAGGGGAATTGGAATGCAATGTGCTTCCGATGCCAACCATGGTGGGAAACATATTTCGTTTGATCCAGGCGGCCGGATGTGTTCCCATTCGTGGAAGGAGCGACCCCCCGATCAAATAAAATCCAAACTACTACTCTGTGGTGTTGGCGCATCTCAAACTCTTGGCAGCGTCTACAAATTGATTTTGCACGGTGAGTATGAAATTTTAGTTACATTTATTGTGTCTGAATTTTCTATTTTTATTGTAGGTGCCGATTCGTGATCGAATCTCTTTCGAGAAGGAGGAGATGATGAGAATTGCGAAGGTCCAACTTCATTGCATGAACCTGTGGTACACAATGTTGCAAGATCAAAGTTCAAGGAGCTTCACGACAGTGCATTCAAGCAAGATTCGAGGTCGAATCCTTTTCAAGAGGGAGGGGATGATGAGAATCGGGAAAGTCAAACCTCGATGCACGTGCCCGTAGGACCCATGACGAGATCCGAAGTTGAAGAGGTTCAAGATTCGAGGCTAAACAATGTGAATAAATCAAGAAAAGAAGCCAAGAATCAAGTTGGAGCAAAAAAGAAGAAGAAATTGGAATCAGCCAATTTCGGTCGACCGAAAATCATTCCGGTCGACCGAAAGTCTGCAGAGAAATTTTTGTTCCAGCCTCAGGCGTTTTCGGCTGAGTGGCGGTCGACCGAAAGTCCAGTTTCGGTCGACCCAGTGATCGACCGAAATAAGTTCGGTCTACCGAAACACTTCATTTTACAAAAAAAAAGGGTTTTGTTGCAATTTCCACAAAAACGGGGTTTTGTTGCAATTTCCGGAATTTACACATTTTGCCCATTTTGTACCTTTTATACACATTTCTTGTCATTTTGTAAGATAACTTGGTGGTTCATGTAAAGCTCTTGAGAGAAGCTCTTCATTTGGGTGAGGTAAAACCCTTCATTTGTTCTTGTATTTTTCTTGGAAGTTAATCAACTTTACTTGAGTATTATTATTCTTGTGTTGTTGTTTATTTTTCCGTCACCTTGGAATTTGTTTTAATCTCTCCATTGGGCTAGGGTTTGTTAATCCTTGAATTTTGGGTTAGATTTAAACTTGGGTTAATGTGTTTATCCTTTATTTTACTACTTTAGCTTTCTTGGGTTGGTATTAAAATTGTTGTGGGAATTTTCGGTCAACACACCGAAGGGGTTCGCATCATGTTATTCTTAGGAACAATTTCTCCACAAGTATACCAAATAACTCTCCCAGAATTTGACACAGTGCCATCCTTAATCATCGCAAATTGCAATGTTTGGTATAAGGGAACAAGAGCATCTCGTCCCGCAATTTCAAGAATTGTGCAACTACCAAGGATCAGCCAATTTGGAAATCCCCTTCCATTCATGTAGTCTTGAAGATTAATCTTGTCGCATGTATTATTACTTGTGGAGCAGGTCCTTCAGACCCCATTTATCCACGAATCAAATTATCTAACAAAGCCAAATCACGAAATATACCAAATTTATTTAATAGCTGCACCAAAAAAGAAAAAAAAAAAAAAAAAAGAAAAAGGAATGGTCGAACACAAAACCCAAGAGATGAAAGGTTGAAAATAAAAAGGCATTAGCTAATATACTGTTGTAACTACTAACTTAACCAGGAGTAGTTTAGTTCAGTATTAACACTAAAATTGATAGAAGCATGTCTACTTTGTCTAATGTTCAGCACTGTTCAAGTAAAATCACCGTTATCGTGCATGTAACGCCCTAAATTTTGTTAACTCGGAACGTTACTAAAGTCTAAATTTCGTTTAAATAGTCATTTTCAATAAACATTAAATATGTAATATTTTATTATTTTTTTAAAATAAAAAACAACTAGAAATAAGACGCGGAAGCGTATTTGATTGAAATAATTTGATTTTCAATATCAAATATAATGAACGAATCGTTAAACTTTCAAAATAAGAAAATTCGAAACTAATCTGACAAATAGAAAATGGTTGCTAAAATAATATATTTTAGAAATAAAACGCGGAAGCATCATTTATTGAAATGGTTTACTCAATCAAATTATCACTACCAAACATAATAATAAGCAAAATGTCAAAACTTATTAGATACTAAGTTTTGAAATTTAATTTAATGAATAAAAATCAACTATCACAATACTAGTTTTCTAAAATTTGTTAATTGAAATAGTCTATCATTTTATTCGAATATTGTCCCGCCTAATACCATGCATTGCCGAGCTCTTTAACCTGAAATGGTGAAAATATTGGGGTGAGCATAATGAATTATACTCAGTGGGGAAATAGCAATCAGTCCAAGTCAAATCCTAACATACAAATCCAATTATAAATATCATTCTAATATAAAAAATTTCTGTTGATTTGTGTACCGTAGGACGTCCCCAATGACCCACTTTCGATTCCGGACCTATTTACGATCCTTGACAATATGTTATTAGCGCTAAATAAAATTGTACATGTGGGACAACCTCAAGGAGCCACTTTCGATCCAGGTTACAGTCCTTGACAACCTTTTCATACATTGAAGTATATCACAATTAAAATCACACATCAAGAAATAATATGGACAAAATAACCACAATTACTTTAATGTAAGCCTCACCTCAAAGTCTTGATATTTTTCTTGAAACCGAACGGATGTGAAACTATCGTACTTTAATTTTTTCTCGCGACCTCGTCTTGCAAGAATAATTTAATAGCATAATTTAGAATACTAAGTTCGAATTAATATTTAAAACTTTTAGGGACTTGATTGAACTTTTGAAAATAACGGGAATGAATAATTTGATAAATGTTCACTAAAAATACACCGCAAGTGCACGTGTCGCATACAAGTAATAGTAGACTAAATGAATCCGATTTATCGATCTCACAAGGATTGTCTACATCAATTACACTTCAATTAAATCAATTTCAACACTAAACACACACAATAAAATTTGATTTTGGAAATAGTCTAGTTCTTAGATTAAATTCACAACTGTTAATAAATAAGTAGGAAATGGCGATAACTTGATGATAAAAGAGTATTGGGATTCTTGATTCCACTTGACCTTCACCTAATTGATTTCTCAACATGCAAATTGAAATGCAATTTATTAATCATGTAAGATCCGATTTTCAAGTTTAGTCAATTATCTATCTCGAGTGAAACCAACCATAATTAGTGAAATTAACTTACTATATCTCTATGTCGATTAAAAACACACCAATCGCATTAAACATTTGTGAAAATAACTCAATGGATCATCTAGAGTTTAAGGTATATCTATCTTTAACAAGAACATAGAGAATGTATTGTATTGTATTGATCTAGAATATAAAACAATTTCTCAATAATTGCATTTTTCATAAATTCCAACATAAATTTGGCCGAAATAAATGTAAGACAATAAATACAACAATAAACGCACAAGATAATAAATAACTTAAATTTTCAATGCAAACATAAATATCAACTAAGTTAGGTCAAGTTTCCTCAATCATCCCAACACAAAATAAATTAGCCCATGATAAAATAACAACAAAACTCAAGAATTAAATACATCACTTTAACAATGGATTCAAATATATGAAGAAATATGAAGATTAAACAATAGAAACTTCCCTTCAACAATGATTTTAGCTTCAAAACATCAATATTCTTCCACAATGTTGTAGGTGTTTCTCCCTTCAATCAACATTCATCACCCAAAATATATAATTACAAGAGAGAGTAAGAAAAATGGAGAAAAAATGACTTAAAAATGGAAAGAGGCAAGAATCCCCACAAAACCCTAGCAAAAACCCTTTAAAAATGCCCAAAAACGCGAAGATCCACGTTCAACAGCGTTTGGGCCAAACCAGGTTGCACGAGTCGGCCCAAATGTTGCGCGACAGACCTAAAAGGGTTTCTGGTCCAGATTTTTGCTTGAGTTGGGATCGCTACCTGGTCCTTTATTTAATTGCATTTAAGGTCCTTCAACTTTCAATGTCGATCAACTTCGTCCCCACATTTTTCGATTTCTTTCAAAGAGTCCTTCTAAAATTGCATTTGATGTCCTTTAACTTTTGAAAACTTGCAATTTACTCCCTCCACCAATTGCACAGCAAGTCCATAGCTTTTCGAAAGTGACAATTTGGTCCCCAAGCTTCTAGTCTCTGCAAGATTTGACTCTTTTCTCCTCAATTTCTTCAATTAAGCATTCATTTATCTTCTTTCTTGTACTTTCTCCCATGAAGTTGAATGTTAAGCCTATATAATGAGAAAATATGCACTATTAAGTAAATATTTGTTCAAATAACTCCAAATTTAATACCAAAAATATATGAAATATGCATATAAAATATACTCAACAATAAATCTTCAAATCTTTAGGGTCTGAATTTTTGTTTTTCATCTCCCTTCTTTTTCTTTTTAAGGTTAGTTTGAGAAGAAATTGTGAGATTTAAAGAACTCAAACGATAATCGAAGATTGCTTGGAGAATTTACGTGTTGAAATTGTCAATGGAAGATTATTGAACTCGAACTCAAATTTGCAAGGTTCACTGGGGCAAGAGCTGATTTGCAGTGTTTAAATGTGAGTTAGATGATGATGATGGAACCAAAGAAAGGAATTACTTTAGAATTACGAATTTACCTTTGTTGATATTGTCAAGAATTCTTGAGAAATTTCTCTCAGCCGTCAGAATGAAAATTTGGAGATGGAGTATAACTTTGGTTTTGGTTGTGATGGTGTTGAAGAATCGTAGGTGGTGTGGATTCTCCCTAACCCTACCCTACATTTGCGTATTTCAACAGAATTTGGATTTCTTTTGGGCCAACATTGGACTTAATCTTTGGGCTCGAGAGATACTTCGGGTTCGATTGGTTAGGTTTATTCCAAACGAATTTTTAAAATAAGAGATTAAGTCTGTTAATTTGGCTAAAAAAAAATGATTCGACTTAAATGGAAAGTGTAAATTCGAATCGATAAAAAATCGAATTTTCTAATTTAAAAATCGTCTTTTAAATACTTATATTGAATGTTTTGCTAGACGACTCGACTAGTATAAAATAAATTCTAAAATTTGCTAGGAACGTTGTAGTGATCACTTAATTTATAAAGTGGCATTTTAAAAATTCGGGTCGTTACAACTTCCCCCACTTAAATATATTTCGGCCTCGAAATTAAACTTACTTGGCTAATATTTTCCTATTCTCTTTCCCGAGTTATCTCTTCTTTACCATGTCTACTCCATTTGACTTTAACTAATAGAAAATCACTATTCCTCAAGGTATGGACTTTCCTTTCAAGTATGATCGTAGGAGTTTCCTCATATGTCATATCCTTACTGACATCTAAAGATGCATGATTAACAATGTGGTCCAAATCATGGACATATCTCCTTAACATTGAGATGTGGAAGACATTGTTTATTACTAATAACTCTGCGGTAAGGCCAACCTGAAGGCCACGTTCCCTACTCTTTCCAATATTTCAAAAGGTCCAATAAACATTGGCCTAAGTTTCCCAAATAAATCAAATCTATAATCATGGTAAATTCAATATAAAGCAACTGTTTAAAGTCACTTTTAAATCTCAATCATCAACTTAAAAATTTCTACAATTTCTCACATTTACATATTTATATTCTTCAAGCAAAGCTTATATCTTATATGTAAAATATCTAAGATCATCTTAAATTCCTCATATCCAACTCCACTTTAGATTATGATACTTGCATACTAGCCATAAAACATACTTTACTTAGAACAAGATTTCAAGTCTTAGATTCAACAATTCTTAAGTCTCATTCGTCACTTCAAATTTCAGATTTCATAACCCAATAAAATCAACTCCAAAACAAGATCATAGTACATGAAATTCAAGGACAGGTTTAATTCATAAAGTTGAACATGATCTAGAAACTTTCTTACTACAATCCTATTTCAACATTCTCAATCAAAGTTGGATCTTCAATCCTATTAATTTCAACATAACATGTCCAGTTAACATCATCTAAAATCAGAAGCAAGAACTAAACATCTCAACAATTATCTATCTCTTTACTATTATCTCAAATCCACAAAGTTTACAACTTATAGGTAAGACTTTATCAAATCTTGAAAATTCATCAACAAGGTATGAAAGAACCAACTCACAATACCAATGATATATGCATATTAAATTTGAATTTTACACTTTATAAACATGATTAAACCATGAAATTTCATCACTGTGTCCCAACATTTCAATTTCTTTCTTACGCCAGCATACTAGCTTAAAATGAGATTAAAAATGCTAATAAACTTGACATAAAAACTAATTTCCCTGATCATTTATACAAAATCATCAACCTAAAACTTCATGCTAATTCTCATCTTTACCCTTCACATTCTTTAAGTCTAACATTCAACTTATAGGTATGATTCCATAAGAACTTGCTAACACATATTTCATTTACACATTTAATCAAACACCTGAAAAACATTTGAATTTGAATTTCTAACCTTAATCTTGGCATAAAATTCATCCAATCAATAACCATCAATCAAAACAGCTAAAGTAGTATAAACTACAGAGAAGAATTCACCACCATATGAGAAAATAACATCCACAAGACATAATCAAATCTTACTCACACATTTTTATCCACTGAAACTTTATTCCTTTTCTGGTCAGCTGTGTCATCGGCCTAGCTATTTTCGAAAATCCTTCAATAAACCTTCGATAATAGCCATCCAATCCCAATGGAGGGGGTGGGGGGGGAGATGGGGATTAGGGAGGGCTGTTTTTCTGCTGAGTGATAAGATTTTTGCATGCAATTTCTAGAACAAATCATACTAATGCCCTTTAAGTAATTGGCTAATACAGTAAGACCTCAAAAATTAGAAGAAAGTCATTTGACAATTTAAATAACAGAATCTGATGAATTAAAAATTTATATATTTTCCAGTAAAGCATGACCAACAATAACATAAAAACTTTCATTTGGAAGTCTCAGAAATTATTTTAAAATTAAAAATGAAGCAGTTTTTTTCACCAACAACGATTTTGGTGCATACCTGATCAGGCATTTGACATCAACCATATTTTCACTCGCACAGAGATCGTATGCGCTGCTCATGGTGCTTTACTTTCTGAAAGCATCCATTTTTAATTTTCATTGCGAGTCTTCCACTACCCATCAATTTTACTGGACTGCTCAGCTCTATGGTTAGTATGTTAACTTACCAGATTGCAAAATTGAATCCTCACAAAACGTATTTACTACATTATCATGCAATTTATCTAATATTCTCCATGTTACAGCATCTGGGGTTAACCCATTCTTTCTCATTTCACCCACAATCTGATAAGCTTCTCTCTTCAAACCCAACTTGCAAGCATTGTCGATGACAATGTTATAATTTACATTATTGAGAGTAACACCACAATCAGCCAATTCATATAGGAAATCAGATGCCTCATTGAATTTTCCTGAGCGACAAAGCCCTTTAAGTATGGCAGCATAAACAAAATTGTCATGAACTCTGGAATGCCAAATGACCTCCTCCCAAAATCTCTTAGCCTGATCTACCCTGTGAGAATCACATAGCCCCTCGATGACAATAGTATAAGTAGTGCAATCAGCAAACACTCCAACGGGGACCATATTGTCAAAAACTTCCATAGCTTCATTTACGAGGCCTAGTTTGAACAATCCACGAAGAACTACATTATAAGTAACAACATTTGGGGACAAACCATTCTCTGGCATAACTTTATACAAAAAATTGCAAGCTTCTTCCACTTTTCCTACATTTAACAATCCACAAATAATAGTTGTGAAGGTCACCCTGTCCGGGGCACAAAACTTCCCCGACATCATCTCACGAAGAACCTGTAAAGCTTCTACAACTCTTCCCGTTTTGCAAAATCCATTTAGAACAGTGTTGAAGGTAAATATATCTGGCTGGCATTGCGTTTGAAACATAGTAACAAGTACATTGAGGAGCTCAGTTGGGTTATTCATAAGACAAAGAGCCCTCAAATATATATTGAATATCCTAGTTTTGTTAACACCTTCCTTGCTCAGCATCATATTTAGAACTTCTTTTGCTTTAGCAATATCAGATTCATAACAAAGACCTTCAACTAAGATCTTATAAGTGAACTCCGAGGGCAAGTACCCAAACTCAATCCCTTCTTCCATCAACTGATAAGCCCTTAAGCAATCACCCTCCTTACACAGACCATGTACAATTGTATTATATGATGACAAGCTTGGTGTAAACCCTCTCCTCCTCATCATATAAACAATCCTTGCAGCTCCATTGCACCTCCCAAACGTACACAACGAATCAATCAGTTTCCCATAAGCAAATTCTTCTGGAACATTCTTCCCTTGCGGCATATATTCTGCAATCTTAAATGTTTCATGAAACAACCCTTCTCTACATAAAAAATCAATAAAATTACAAAAGGCTGCATTGTTAACATGGATGTCCTCCTCAGTTTTCATAACATCCCAAAGCCTTCTCATCAATTCCTTCCCATATACAAATTCTCTTGTCCGTAAAATTCCACAAATCAAGACACTATAAGTGAGTGCATTGCATTTTACTCCATACTCAGACATTTCATCGAACAACTTCTTAGCAGCACCCATGTCCCCAACTTTACAATACCCATTAATTAAAGTAGTGTAAGAAACGTCATTGGGGCGGTGACCTCTACTCATCATATGATAAAACAACGAATGGGCTTCAGGTAGTCTTTCCAAATTACAAAACTGATCAATCAACCGGTTAAAATTCATCAAAGAAGGGACAAAATTAGGCTTATCATAAATCAATGCCCGAATGACGCGCAATGTACAATATGGCTCACGCGCATCAAGCAAGCGTGCAATTAAAACATTGCAAGTCCGCTCATCCGGGGTGCAACGAGAGCCAATAAAAAGAAGGAGATGATTGTGGGCTTCCGAAAATCGGCCCGATTCACAGAGTGCATGTACAATGCTGCTGATATTGAGTGAGTCCGGTCGGAACCCACGTACAGCGAGGTTGTGGAGAAGGTCGAGGGCGGCGTCCACGTCATGGTAGACGGTACACAGCTTGTGGATATGGCCAGTCCAATACTTTCTGTCAATTATTGAAGTGACATTATCTGCGGAATTTTCTTCTGATGGTTGTGCAAAATTGTTGATTTCATGATTAGTGCTTTGTAGGGTTGTGTTGGGCTTTGTTGAGAAATATGCAAGAAATTGAGCAATTTTCCCGGCATTGAGACACGGGTGGAATTTACGTAGGCACATTGACTGAGGGTTTGTATTGTTTGATTTCAATATTTCCAGTGTTCTGTAAAGAATGGCAGCAGGGGCCAAATGACTTTTTCCCCTTATTACTAGTATACCGCATTTCCCAAAGTGGAATCCGACCGTAGGCTATGATTTCAAAGTCAACGACAAGTGAATAATATGGCAAAGTAGTATTAGACTGCAAAACAATATAAATAACGATTAGTGAGCATATAATTCCTCGTAACATATAAAGTAAAACCAAGACAACTGTTAATGAAGAATATAAAAAATAAAATGGTAAAGGGTCCCAAGTGAAGCTTTAGAAATTTCCTCCCATCTAAGCTGTAACAAACTCTTTACTAGTTACTTTTCTCGTCCCAATACATCTTTGATTCAAAAGGAGATATAGCATTACTGCACAAGAAAATTATGAAAATTTTCCCACTAAAATATATGCTTGCTCAAAAGGCGAAAAGTATTTCAATTTTCTTTTCCACGGTGATACTTTTGTTGGAGAAACAACTTGCTATGTTCTACAAACAGTATTTTGGTGTATCAGTGAAAAAACGTGCATAGCAAATTATTAAATACTAGAACTTTCACATGCTAAGGGATTTTTTTTCCCTGTAAAACAAAAGCAAACTGAAATATGGACAATCAAGTGGATAGTGTACCTAAAATTGCCAATGAGGACAATTACCTTAAATGACAACAAAGTGAAAACCAACAACTAACTTCATCCCTCCTGTCTTCCTCTTCTCTAAAATGAGAAGAGCCTAAAAAAATGATTGTATTCCAAAAACTTCATTAACCACGTCTGACTTGGAAAATCACTTTCTCAGATGCAATCTATCACTCATTCCCTATGGAGTTCTTGTGGTCATGCAATATTTTTATTTTAGATATACTGTTGGACTACATGTTTTACTCCTTATAAACCTCAATAGTCCACCAGTTGATTACTACCACAACGATTGCTTTCAATACTTGTTTCCCCAATTTTCATCACATCCTTACCAATTTCGTAAAAAGAAAGGGCGAATTCTTTTCCCCATCCGAATTCCTAAATTCAAATACGAATGAAAAACAATTCACAGCAAAACAACAAAGTATGTGGCCGAATATTATACAAGAAAAACACAGGAATAAATTTAAAATAGTAAAACAAAAATTGGGTAAAAGCCCTTTGTATAAAAAATAAATTTGACACTTACTTCCTAGTTCTTGTAAAAATCACCGGAACGCTAGAATAATTGGTGCCCTGCAACCCTTGGCCACTTGACTCTCCTGTTGTTCCATCAATAAGACTCGAAACAAGCCTAACATACGGGAAATTGCTCTTATCAGTGAGACTTTAACAGTGGCAGTTAAAAAAGGAAGAATATGGAGATGACGTTATAGAAGGCGAGGAAATTTTTGTAGAAGAAATTGGAGAGATTTTGGTGAATTTACTGTGAGTTTTGGAGGATTTGACGAGATAGTTTGATTTTGGAAGATAGACATCGAGTGCTTTTTAAGCTATTATTATTTTTAAATTACAAAAGTTACTTTTAAGTTTAAAGAAAATGAGTACAAAGTAAATATTTTTCAAGAAATTGATTTGCGTGGTAATTATTTTCGTTGAAAATATGAATTAGAAGACTTTGATTGATTTAATTTTTTAGGTAAAAAATGTGGAGAATTTTTGAGTTTTGTTGTTTGATTGACATTATTTTTCATGAAAAATAATGTAAATTTTAGCTATTTTAATAATAAAAAAATTACTTTTTAATACATTTGTACTTGATAATAATGTTATTTTTTGAAAAAATAAATCAATTAACAACAAAAAATTGATCAAATGATCTTTTCCAACAAACCAAGAAAAATGGGCACGTGAGGAATCTAGGAGGAAAATGTCTTCCATGTAAAAATTTAAAAAATTTTGCAATCAAACTAGAGAAAATAGGAAAGAGGGAAACATTTTCATTTCCCTTGGAAAATCAAGTCCAATCAAACACACCTATATGCGTACATAGGCTAAAAGCGTATCAAAAACGGAAAGGATAAAGCTACACTTACTAATAAAATAATACTAACAACTTACTAACATAAATAAATACCTATTTTACCCTTTAAACTAAAATTATAAATAATACCTTATTTCACATATTATCTTATTAAGTTTAACACATAATAAATCCTAAAAATTTAATTACTTTAAAATCTTTATTACTTATTTCATAATTAAAAAATATTATGCCTGTTTATGATCCACATATACTTCACGAAAAAAGAAAAAATTTAATTAGAAGTTTACATAGAGAATATTTATAATTGGAAAGATTAGGAAGAGACTTAAATACTGATCCGATTGTTATAGAAAAATATAAGGAAATTAAAAGGCTAGTTTTACAACATAATGAATATTTAAAATTAAAAGAAGAAAACTTAATTAGACAAGAAGATATAAGATATATGAATGAATTTGAAGAAAGATTTTTAAGAAGAATTAGACAAAGATTATAATTTCGCAAAATAAAATTTCACTATCATGATCTAACCCACAGTGGTATCAGAGCCCGTTGTTATACTTAGAAATATATTTAGAAAAATGTCTAAAAGATTACCAATAATCGAACTTAGAGTATATAATTATAAATCTAAAGATTTACCAAATAACAGTCATTGACCATTAATAACTGAAACATATGAAAAATTTATACCATTTATACTATTAGGAGAAGGAGGATTTGGAGAACATAAACAATTAAACTGGACAAATTTATTTTTACTAAATAAATTAGGAATAAATTTAGATAAAACTACAGACAAAATTTAGAACAAGCAAAAAATCCAGAACAAGTTCAGGAAATTATCAATAATTTACCATTAGAAATAAGACAAATGATAGAAATAACTAATGATTATAAGGATATAAACAAAAATATACCCACACAAATATTAGAAGTAAAGCAATATGTAAATAACATATCAAAACAATTAATAACCTTAGAAAACCAAATTAAGCAAATAACTGATAAAATAAATAAAATAGGAAATATGGTAGGAGTATATGAAAACCCAATAGAAATTACAGAGCAAAAAATAAAACAAATAAATATGATAAGAACAATTAAAGAAGAAGAAATAGTGAAAAATGATTTACATAAAAAATTAGATAATATACAACAAAATATTGGAATTGTAAACCAAAATATAACAAAAATATATGATGAAATGGAAAAAAGAAAACCTAAAAGAATAATAACTGACAAAGAATTTAAAACCATCAATAGATTAGGAATAAATATGATTACTGAACAAATAGAAAAATTTATGGAAAATCCTAAAGAAGAAGGTGAAGCAGATTACATAACAGAAGAAGATTATATAGAAAAATTTAAAAATCTTAAAATAGAAGAAATTAATATGAATGAACAACAGAGAGCTTTAATACCAGCAGGACAAAATCCACCAGATTATATACAGCAACCAGGAACTAACCAAGTCAAAAAAGAAAATACAAGTAATACTAATCCACAAAATACACCAGAAATTTATATGAATCAAAGACAAAACCAAAATTTTAAAACAAATAATTTTATACCACAACAAAAATATTACACCAAACCAAGTAAAAATTATCCTATAGAATATACACCATGGAGAAGTATAGAAACACAAATTAGTTCAGAAGGAAGATGGATAGATTTAGGATGTGTGCAAGATGTAGATCATGAATTAGAATTATGGATGAAATCTATGGCTATGATGGCCTATACCAAAGAATTAACAGGAAAGCAATTACAATTAATGTTAGAAAATACATTTATAGGAACCACTGCAAGATGGTGGGGAAATTTAATAGAAACTTATATAGGACAGATTAGAGGAAATGACCAAGATGAAATAGGAACTATTTTAAGCAGATATGAAGATGCATTAAAAAGAGAATATACATTAGTAATAGACAGAGATACCAAAATTAGCTCAAGACTAAGAAATAGATATTTATTAGAAAATCTATCAATATGTGATATGTGTTACTTTAAACAATTTGAATGTAAATTTAGAGAATATTTTGAAAAAGCAGAATATAATCAAGAAACATATGGTATGGAAATTATGAACCAAATATTCTTTAAATTACCAAACCCATGGAATTTAGAATTATTTAAGGACTGGGAAAAATTAGAAATACCATTAAGTAATAATAGTCTAGGAGCAAGAATACAATTTATAGAAATGAGACAACAAGAAAAATGTATGGAAGCAAATAATATGATAAAGCAAGTAAAAAATCATTATGCTGTGATAAATTACAATATAAACCAATACAATGGGGATGTCATTTAGAAAGAAAATATAAGAAAAAGAAATATTATAGAAAAGATAAATTTAGAAACAAATTTACTAAATTTAATAAATACAAAAAGCAATATAATAAAACATTTAAAAGGTATAGAGTACCATATAAAAGATACTTAAGGCAAAAACAAAACAAAACAAAAACATACCCTAAAAATCCTAGAAAATGTAAATGCTATTCATGTAGAGAAATATGACATATATCTTCAGAATGTCCTAAGAAAGATAAAAAGAAAAATATGATGTATATCTCATTAATAGAAAAAGAAAATTACAACTTATTACCTATTGAACAAGAAGAAGAATGGGAAGAAATTCCTGAAGATGAAGAAATTTATGAATTAGAAGAACATGAAGTAATAAATACAATAATGGAATTAGAATCTTCAGAAGAAAGTGAATCTAATGAATCTAGCGAAGAAAAATATTTATATATAAATATGATTAGACAAATTAATGAAGAAGGTACATCTAAAGAATATGAATACCAATTAGAAGAAAATAAAGAACAACTAAATGAAAGATTAATATTTAATCCTAAAATGTATGAAAAGATCTTAAAATCAAAATTAGATGTTGAACCAAAAGAAATATTTAATTTACCATTTTGGCAGAATTGTAAGTTCAGTACAAGATGCTCTAATAGGAATTGTAACAGAAAACTTAATGTACCAAAAAGTAAAATTTACAATAAGACCAAATTTCAGCATAAGTATGGGAGAACAAAATAAAAATAAAGCCTTAACATTATATTACAGGTTAAGAGGGATAGATATGGAACCAGGAAGTAAAACTATAAGTTTAACTATTAGAACAATATATGCTTTTACTAGTAAACATGAAGTAAAAATTAAGAATGCTACAAGAACACATATAATAGAACCCATATTTCAAAATTTATTGGAATACAAACCAGCTAAAGAAAATCCAAGAATGACAATACCAGAAGATATAGAAATAGATTTCAATCAAGCTAGAAGATTAGTAAATATGGATAAACCACAAATAGAATTTGGAAGAAGATCAATTAGCCTAAGAAGAAATACTAGTACAAGATCATTACCTGAAATAGAAAATAGAAATGATTCAGAAAAATAAATAATGACAAAAATACATAGAAAAATACCAAGAATGAATCTATCTAAAAGAAATGAAACAAAACAATTTGAAGTTATGATAGAAATTAGAATAAATGGAGAATGGAAAGAACAGAAAGTATTAATAGTGTGACGACCCGAATTCTCGACCATTCGAGTGCCACTAAAAGTGACTCATATCATATTATCTAGACTTAAATAGTAATGTAAAATTATTCAAAAGAATAATTAGAATCCCATAATTTAATTTGTGAATAAAAATAGAACATAATTTTCTTACATAAAGTTCAACATAATTATCTCATCAATCTTAACCACTTTTGCCACTTCCATGTTGACCGCCTCGAACCTTCAATTATCTGAAAATGGTAAATATCGTGGAGTGAGATTTATAAAATCCCAGTAAGTATACCAAGCATAATTTTCTTTTGAAAGCATATGGATCATTTTCATCATAACATAGGATAGGATCGAAATCCTCATAAACATAGAGAGACACAAGAATTTTACCGAACTTAGATGACAAGAATTCTTATGTGTAGCGCTACTAAACTCCGGTCCCCTTAGCATAATCATAAACATATCATATGGGACCAATAGCAATCTTGTGAGATTGATTTCATAGCAATGATCCAAACATTTTCGTAAAAACATAAGGTATATCTAATTTTCATAAAAACATACTTACTTTTCTTAAAAATATAAGGTATTTTACTTTTCATAAAAACATACTTACTTTTATTAAAAATATAAGGTATTTTACTTTTCATAAAAACATACTTACTTTTCTTAAAAACATAAGGTGTATTTACCTTTCATAAAAACATACTTACTTTTCATAAAAATATAAGGTAATACCTTTCATAAAAACATACTTACTTTTCATAAAAACTTAAAGTATATTTACATTTCATAACAACATACTTAATTTTCATAAAAACATAAGATATACTTACCTTTTAAAAGATTAAAATGAAGTGTAGTAGTAAATGGACCAAAACTTTCTTGACCACCTTGAATTTCTCTTACTTGTGGATTTTGTCAAGAGGTTGGAAATAAGTGTATATGTGTAGAGTTGTGTGTAAAAGAGATGGGTTTAAATAGATGTATAAAGTTGGCATATTGTAAACATAATCATTCAATTCTATTAATTTTAACACATTATTTTCTTAAAGTTAAGCACCATTCATATACTTTTCCATATTTATACAAATAATATGCTCTTCATGATTATATATAATGGAGTCTATCAATCATTCATATACTTTTCCATATTTATACAATTATTATGCTCTTCATGATTATATATAATGGAGTATATAAATCATTCATATACTTTTCCATATTTATACAAATATTATGCTCTTCATGATTACATATAATGGAGTCTTATCAATCATTCATATACTTTTCCATATTTATACAAATATTATGCTCTTCATGATTATATATAATGGAGTATATAATTCATTCATATACTTTTCCATATTTATACAAATATTATGCTCTTCATGATTACATATAATGGAGTCTATCAACCATTCATATACTTTTCCATATTTATACAATTATTATGCTCTTCATGATTATATATAATGGAGTATATAAATCATTCATATACTTTTCCATATTTATACAAATATTATGCTCTTCATGATTACATATAATGGAACCTCTCATGCTTGCATATATTTTCTTAATTTCAATAATAAAAATAATTTTTGTATAAATAAATATTGGGATAACATTGAATTAAGTACTTGGACTTAATATACTTTAAATCAAGAGAATGGAGATATTTTTAGAAATTCGGAATTTAATTTAAAATCGAACGATCTCGATTATTTCTTGACTTGGCTATACGAATACGTCGTGGCGTTAACTTAATAAAAATGGGTGAAATAGTAGCGACACGATTTTCTATTAAAATAATTATTAATCGCGTAAAAATTCTTGGTCGCTACAAATAGATACTGGAGCAACTGTATCTCATATAAAAGAAAACATAATAGGAGACTTAGAACTTAAAGTAACGAATAATTCAATTCAAATACAAGATTATTTTGAAAATATTCATCCCATGGATACTTATGTAGAATTATCAATAAGAATAAATAAAAGAAATGAAATAATCATAAACATGTACGTAGAACATACAGGAAAGGTAAATACAGAATTACTATTAGGAACAGACTTCTTAGAACAAGTAAAACCATATTACATAAAAGATGATAGAATGCTATTAACAATACAAAATGAGAATCTAGTTATACCAAGGTTATTATGAATAAAATACAAGGAGGGAGAGAACATATTTATATACTAACCAAAATGAATTACAATGGATATCTTAGCAGAAATTATCATGCATTGTTTGATACAGGAGCATCATCCTGTTTGTTTAAAGAAAATGTATTACCTCCAGAAATGTGGAGCAATAAAAAAGATAATGAAGAAAGAGTAATACTTGCAGGATATGATGGAAGCACAAACCTAATAACTAAAATAGCAAGGAATGTTAAAATACAAATAGGAAAATATGAATTACAAATACCTTATGTATATCAATTTGATGATATGCCAGGGGATATATTATTAGGAAATAACTTCATAAAACAATATTATCCAATAACTATTGATGAAAAAGTTATACTTTTATCTACCTCTTGTCACCATATAACAATAGCAATAAGAATTAACGATCCTTATTGTAGAGAAAAAATGCCTCATATAGCAGCTAAGCGTGGTGAGGATAGACAAAAATTAACACAAACAACACAATTTATGCCTAATAAAAATAGAATAAATCTAGTACAAGAACATTTTGATCAAATTGTAATAAAAAATATTACAGAAAAATTATTAAAATTATCAGGAGATAATCCTTTGGAAAAATGCCACATAAATAAGCCTATGGCAGAAATTATACTAAAAGATGACACTAAGATTATTAGTGTAAAACCAATTAAACATACACCAAAAGAATTACCTGAATTTGAAATGCACATAAAAGAAATGCTAGAAAAGAAATTCATTAGAGAATCTAACAGTAAACATAGTAGTCCAGCCTTCATTGTAATAAAACATTCAGAACAAAAAAGAGGAAAATCTAGAATGGTAATTAATTATAAAAGGTTAAACACTTATACAAAAGAATTAAAATATCCAATACCAAACCAACATGTATTATTTAACCAAATTAGAGGAAAGAAATATTTTTCTAAATTTGATCTTAAATCAGGATTTTATCATATTATGTTAACTGAAGAATCTAGACATTTAACAGCTTTTACAGTACCACAAGGATTTTATGAATGGAATGTATTACCTTTTGGATTTAAAAATAGTCCAGGAGAATTCCAAAGGTACATGGATAAAATATTTAAAGATTATTATCATTTTATTACAGTATATATTGATGATGTTCTTATTTACTCTGAAATCAGACAAGAACACTTAAAACATCTAAATATTTTTATAGATATTGTAAGGAATAATGAAATTATATTATCAGCTACAAAAATGGAAATAGCTAAAGAAAAGATAGAATTTTTGGGATCTATAATAAGCCAAGAAGGAATAAAACTCCAAAAATATATTGGTACAAAAATACAAGAATTTGACAATCATATAAAAGATAAAACACAATTACAAAGCTTTTTAGGACTTGTAAACCAGACTAGGAAATATGTACCTAACTTAGCAAAACATTTAATCCCATTACAAAAAAGATTAAAAGGAAAAACTAGATGGACACCTTGATCTAAAGACGAAGAAGAAGAAGTACAAAAAATTAAAGATCTTTGTAAAGAATTACCAGAATTAGAATTACCCAAAAAAGAATGTGATTGGATTTTAGAAACCGATGCATGCGAAACAGCATGTGGAGCAGTACTTAAATATATTTATCCAAATGAGGATGAAGAAAGAATTTCACAGTACACTAGTGGCAGTTTTACTCAAACTCAAACTAATTATCATATAAATGAAAAAGAATTATTAGCTGTAAAATTTGCTATTAAAAAGTTTGAATTATTTATTGTTACTGCAAAATTCAAAATTAGAACAGATAATACACAAGTCAAATATTGGTTAACTAAAGAAATTGATCCAACTATTGCAAATAAAAGGTTAATTAGATGGCAAGTAGAACTTAACCATTATGATTTTGAAATTATTCATATTAAGGGTACTGATAATGTTATTGCAGATTATTTATGAAGACATGGAAGACATACTTAAGAAAGTAGAAGAAATTAAGTTGGCTATGGGTCAAATGAATATCAACTATTCAAATCTATTCAACCATGTGAATACTTGCATGGCGCAGATTGTACAAATTAACAGTGAACTAGCCTTTTACAAGTCAAGGGTTAACTCTCTTGAGGAAATGCATAAAGGAGGATCTCAATCCTCTCTAGTAAAGAATTTATCTGTAGGACTTCCTATTGAGGAAGAAGTATCTAAAGTATCAATTATTGGAAGTTCATCTTCCAAAGTTATTAGCAAAACTATTGAACCATCTAAAGAAACTTTTTTAGAAGTTGCGAAGAAACCAGCAGTCGCAACAAAAGAACTATCAGAAAAGGAAAAAGTTATGAAGAAACTAGAGACATTCTTGACGTATGTGGAGTATCTAAACAAGAGGACAAAAGAAGGAGAATGGCTAAGGACAATTAGCCATCAAAAAATCAATAAAGCAATTATTTTTCCAGGAGCAGAACCAAGAACAGTCAGGGGAATGTTTGACCAAGGACTTATTCAGTGCATCTACCCTAGCAAGGATATGAAGGAAATATCATTATTACCTAATTCTATCAAGGCAGCAGTTAAAACATATTTTGGAATTACTAAAGCTGAAAAGATCTATGTCAGGATTTACTCAGCTATTCCAGAATTTATTGATAAAGAATTTCTAAGGGCAGAACATATTGTAAAACTTGGAGTAACTAGCAAAGCTATTCTTTCAGAACTAGAAATAAAACCATTTAACAAAGAGGAACAGATACAAGCTATTCCAGAAAAAAGGGCACTGGGATTTAGAGTAATGTATACCGAATTAAGGGATACCCTTACACAAACTAATGTTTGGTTATATGAATCTAATGACAAATTATTGATCTACAGTATTGCAAGAATTAATCAAGTTAATTGTCAATTATGGAAATTAAGAGAATATGCTGAGAATATACTTGTCAGCAATTTGGATCTTAGCAAAGGAGCCTATGAATATCTACATCACCTAATGGAGGTAGAAACGGGTCACAAATGTAATAAT
The DNA here is from genome assembly GCA_963555705.1 of Ligustrum vulgare. Taxonomy (NCBI): domain Eukaryota; kingdom Viridiplantae; phylum Streptophyta; class Magnoliopsida; order Lamiales; family Oleaceae; genus Ligustrum; species Ligustrum vulgare. The sequence continues at coordinate 32,988,335 of OY743187.1, forward strand.
TGTGGGGACCTACTCAACTATAATGAAGATGAAGCCTACCTTGTTTGAACATGAATTATTCAAGGCATCGGGGTCCAGACCCATGTGAAACTTTAGAAAAGCAACAAAAATTATTGTAACTTTAACTTTACTTTATCTACTTTAAATCTTAGCCAAGTATGTAAAAAATAGGGAATATTATCTTGTTCCCCAGCTTTGCTTTTACCAACTATAAAAGGAGGAGTCTCTCCTCATTGTAAGCATCCAAAAAATCATACTAGTTTTCAGCAATAAAAATCTATATTCTCTCTATCTATTTTCTTTTCATTCCTAGTTCAAAATTTTCTTTCATCAAACCAATCCAGAAGCAATTAGCAGAAGGTATGAGTAACTAAACTTCTCATAGATATATATGAAGTCATAAAATAGTTAGTAATACTCTATTTATTTATGAGTCCATAAGTTCATTCTTTATAAAACTTTTGTTAAAAGAGTACATCCAGAGGTAAGAAACGAAACTGGATTGTGCTGAACCTCTTTGAAGTGTTTGTTTAAGTGTTAAACAGAAAGTGTTGGAGTAAGTCTTTCGAGCATCCTTTAATGCGTAAGTCTTTTGAGCAGCAATGATCTTTTATGAAGATGTGTTTAATACTTAGATAAATAACCGAAGAGTATTTGGTCAAAAATCTTTTAAAATCAGATTTACAAAGAAGCGTGATGGACCCATAGATAGAAAGAAGTATTATTAATTATTTATGATGGATTATATATCGTCTTTTTTATTAATATTATCAAAGTACTGTTATCATAGTCTTAAATTTATCATTTTGTTTATGATATCTCTTGCATGCTTTTACATATGTTGAAAATTTGTTTTTATTATTCCAAGAATTAACTATTTGAAGAGGATTTGAATTAATAGCTTAAATCTAAATATTTAGTTTTATAATTTATGAATTCAGAACATTTAATAGAATTAAATCATTCAGAAGTAAACGACTTTAAGTACTTAAGAGAAGAAACAATTAAACAATTAGAAATTATAAGAGAAGATTTAGGAAGATTTTATAATTTATTAGACTACGCAATAAAAGAACCCTCATTTACAGATTTTTCACAATTTACTAGAATTATAGTAAATAACGAAAGAATAATTAGTGATATAGAGAAAAAAATTGAAGAATTAAATATAATTATTGAAGAAAAGACTTTAACATATAATAGTATATATTACACATTTTACGTAAACAATAAATTTAGAGATATAGACATAACATCAGAAAACTAAAAATTATAACTAAAAGGATAACATAGTAATTGAACATTCAAAATTTTTGTCTTTTAGCCGTTAGTATAACTGTTAGTACAGTTTGTTAGTACATATAGCAAGGTCCAAAAGGAAAAGTCATCAACGAAGTGAGAAGGCATAGCACTCGAACAATTAAACTCATGAATAATGAAGGTAAAAGAAAAGACTGGTGGTAAGAGAATTAGTTAGAAATCAACTAATCAACGATCATCACATGTTCCCAAATAAATAAGTTCCAATTTTCCCCAAGGCCTCACTAAAAGTTTGTAAATTGTTCAACTCTAAGGAATGAATATTTGAATCTCCCTCCTAAATAATCATTTTATCTTGCTCTTGTTAAGCATAAAACGAAAGTTTTGGAAAAGAAACTTCTGCCTAAGTAAGAGAGATCCGTTTATCAATATTTTATGATAAATAAATTAGCGTCGTATGTGGGAAACAAAACAAAGGTAATCGTAATTTTATATAAGTGATATATATACCCCACAACATATACATACAATTTCATATATACATACAATAATGTGTGTGGGTGTAAAACCGTGTGAGTGTGTGAAACTCGTGGGTGCGTGTGCTGTGTGCAGGCCGTGGGTGAAACCCGAGTGGCTGCGTGCGAGAGGGAAGGAAAAAGGGATCTTACCATGGTCAAAGAGGTGGTGGAGGTGATCGACGGTGAAGGAGGGCGGCAGGAGAGGAGCCGAGGAGAGTGCGAGATAGAGGGAGTCGGGTGTAAGTGAGGGGAAGGAAGAGACCGAGATTTGGGAGATTATTGAAATAGCTTGGGTAAAGGTTTAGTTTTTCAAAATACCCATTTTTAGCAAAATGTCATTATTACCCTTAATGAATTGAGTTATTTTCTTTGCAAGATATATCCCTGAATTAGTCAGGTTGATTTAATTCAATATTTTTTATTATATTCATATTCTTTAATCTTTTAAGTTCTTCTAAAAATACTCTATATTGTGATAATTTTTCAAAAGATTTAGGATGTTCTTTCTTTGTTATATATCCTAATGTTATTCCATTTGAAACTTCATCTTCTATATCTTCGTATTCTTCTATAATTTTATGAACTGTATTTATATTTTTTGCTGTTTCAACAGAATTAAATTCTATTCTATTTAAGATAGCATAGTCAATATCTTCGTATATTTCTTTTAATTTAGATTGTCCAACAGAATGTATATTTTTAGATTTTCCAGCAATAGCTAATAAAAATGAAATTTCTTTATTATCTAAATATAGTTTATGATCACAGTTATTAGAGGTTGATGCTTGTGAAGTATCCATAGATTATAGGGTTGGTAAATTATTATACAAAATTCTCTGGTATAAGTCCATTCTTTGATCTAGTAAAATACAATAATCTGCAATATATTGTTCGTATTTTTCTAAGAGTTTATTATATTCTTCAGAAGATATGTTTTCATTTTCCATTTGATGTTTAATATCTTCCATTTTATCTTTCAATTTTTCTAAAAGGTTATCTAATCCTTCTATTGTATATCCTGGCATTATGTTTGGACTGTATTTGTCATTATTTTATTTTCTAAATCTATTTTAATCTCTAATATGTCAGAATAATCTATAATGTATTGATCATGATTTTCTGAAAGTATATAATATTGTTCAGATGATTCATCCATATCTATTAAATGAGATATAATGTTATCTATTTTTTCCATTATTTTTTCTCACAAATTGTCTAATCCTTCAATAGTATATCCAGGCATTATAAACACAGAGATAAATAATTTATAAAGTTTCAAGTAATTTTTCAAATTCTATGAGTGTTTGAGAATTGATAATATCTATGTCAGCCATGATATCTATACTTGGTTCAAATGGTATATTATATTTTGAAATATCTTTCTTCCTCTTTTCTAATTTATCAATTATATCTTGAATATCATGTATCATTATAGATCTTACAGTTCCTCTAGCAAAGTTTTCTATTAAATTTTCTTTAAAATTTTTTAATATCTCTTGTGATGCGTAGAGTTGTTCTTGGTATCCGATTTTATCAATTTCATTTTCATATTCAATTCCTTTTTTACTTTTAATATACTTTTGAACTTTATATGGACCTCTTTTAGTTCTGGGTTTTTTCATGATATAATTACTGTTATTCATGATATTAAGATTTTCAAAAACTGGTAAAGAAAGATTCACCTCTTCCATCACTGTCATAATCTATTACAGGATCATAATCATTATCACTACTAAACACATATCCTAAATATAATTCATTATTTATTTCAGTGTTATCACTATCAAGCCAAAAATAAATAATCGATTTTGTAATTTCTAATCCTAATACTCTTTTTAAAGTTGGAAAGATAGTTAACAAACATGGCATATGTCTATAACTTTTTTATTTCATTATTTGGTCTAGTAAACTGTTTATGCATGAATAAAGGTTCAATTATACTATGATATTCATCATTATAAGGACTGTTTTGATAATTAAATTTAACAATTCTGGATTCTGTCATTTTAAAAGTTCTTCTTCCTCCTAATTCCGTAAAGATAGATATATTAAGAATACTAACCTCTTTTCCTATTCTCAGTACCTTTGTATTTTCCTTCTATTGTTAGTGACCTTCAGGCTTATAGGTTTCTGCTCCACACCCTCCAATGGCTTCCTGCCTTCACGGGTTATTAGCTAAACCTGGATGCCTTCACTGTATAACTCTTTAGATGGAAAATATTTTAGGACAGAGTGTAGGGAGTTTTCTTAATAATATATCTTCTTTTTGGAAATAGGATTTAGAAGACAAGAATTTAGAAACTCATCATAATATGATAAGTAAATTGGGATTTTATTGATAATATAAAGATTGATAAAGGATTGGTATGAGAGTTTTTGAAAGACAGAAGATTTTTTGGCTTTCTCACAAACTGAGTGCTCAAGAGAGTTCTGCCTTTTCTCTAATCAGAAGACTCTTATTTATACAACTTCACGAGGTATTACTATACAACCTCTTACATCATTGCTTATGTAATGGATACAATAATTTGAATTTTACAAGGACCTACAAGGACACACCTGTCCATCTATTCTTTATTACAAGGATACAGCTGTCCCTTTATTTCTTCACATGGCTACATTATAGGGACACCTATCCCTCTATTTTCAGTCTTCTCATAGCCCTTACATTGTGCTGTCTTGTTCCATTAAATCAGGTTTATCAATTGGCTTCCATCTGTCCATCACTTCTGTTGGTATGTAAAGCAGACTTATCAAATGGCTTCCACCTGTCCATCAGTTCCTTTGGCATGTGGGGCAATTCCTAGCTATGCACGCCTCTTGCAAAGTGGCAAAACTTCCATGGATTTGATGAGTATCAAATTTATTGATGTATTCTTGCAAGATTGTTGACTTTTCTTTTCCTCCATTAGTGAGTAAGGTCCATCCATTGTACTAGCATATGCATTTGAATTTTTTCTCATATAGGTTTTTGGCAATGTTGTAGAGAACTTTAATTCCCAACACCCTTCGGGACCTAAACCATGATCTTGTAATGTTTGGTACTGGCTTGGTATTTTTTCCAACTTCAATTTGAAAATTTCGAGCAACATACCCAATCGTGATAATATGCTCAGCAGGATAATATATTCTTCCATCAATTTCAGGACTGATCGAATAAAATTTTAAATATATGGATCTTCCTTGAGCAAACTTTGAAATTTCTCCTTTTAGTAAATCATCAAGTTTTTCTATTTCTTTTAGATCTTTTCCTGGATAGATAAGATCCAAGAATCCATAATCAGCTGCCATTTTTGTCATGACGGGATCTCCTCCCTGAGTAACGATCAATCGTGGGTATACATGGTCTCCAGACGAAATGTAATAGCAATCACATTCTTGAAGTTCATATATAACTTCAACAGTGGTTTTATATTCGTTTTCTTTTGGTAAAAAAGGGGAATCATCTTCCTTTTCAGCACGAATTCTGACTACCCTTGTATGTTCATCTTTGGCATTGATTGTGATTTTTCGAGGACTGGCTTCATTTATAACAACTTTTTTAGGACTTGGTTCATCTCTTTTAATTGTTGGTCCACCACTGCTTCCAGAAGATGTACCTGTTTGTATTTTTGATATAACCTGTTTGGTAATCAATGATTCAAACTGAGATTCAATCTCAATTATGTTATCGCTCAATTCTTTAGTATAATTATGATAAAATGTTGAGATTTCCATCAATTGCTTGAAACTTCCTTGGAGAGTTTCTGCAAGTTGTTCAATTCCAAGCTTTATATCTTCAGCTTCCTCCATGAGGAAGTTCAATCGCTTTTTGGCGTCTATCAGGGATCTTTTGATATTATCCATCTGCAAATTCAATATTCCTGCTTAAAAAGTCCGCAAGATAATTATTAACACCTTTAATATGAATTATATCAAAATTATAAAACGCCAAATAGGCTTGCCATCTATGGAGCCTTCTATATTGAGGTTCAGGTGGTAATTTATTTCTTACTAAACCTGCAACTTGAGAATTATCAGTTTCAACAATGAATTTTTTAGATAATAAAAACAATAAAACTTCTTTATTCCTCTGATAATTGCTAACAGTTCTTTCTCATGAGTAGTATAATTTATTTCTGCTTGATTAAACGTTTCACTTGAGTATCTACAAATTTCATTAATATCTATTTTTAATATTGCTGCCCAATATTTATCCGAGGCATCAATATTAACTATCAAATTATCTTTTTCATCTGGTAATCTTAATTTTGGTAAATTTTTACATTCTTCTTTTAGTGATTTGACTATTTCTGTATGTTCATCACTCCATCCTTTGGTATTTGTTTTCCTGAGTAAAATTTGAATTTTATGTCTCTTTTTTGATAGATTTTCAATAAATCCTTTTATATTTATTTCCTCTAGGTGGTTGTTGATAAGTACGTTTTGCGTACTTATCTTGGCTTTAAATTTAGACAATTGTAAGTGTTTTAGAATATGATATTGCTAATTATATATTTATTTTGTTTGTTTTATGAAAAATCAAATTTTGCATGCGTTTGGGTGCGAAACGGAAAAAATGGACTAAAGCCATACAAAGTGGGACTCAAGTGAAACTTCCCGAAATTGAGGAACTCGAATTGACATAAATGAAGACATGAATTGCACAATTAAAAACTCAAGGACCAATTTGAGTTATTTGAGGAATTGAGTCTTTAAACACAACCCTAATTGGGTTTTTGTCTCTTGTTTTATACATATACACGCTGTCGAGAAAAGAAAAGGGGGAGCCGCGCAGAACATTGGATAGAATAAAGGTGCCGACTGGGGGATTAATTGGAGATACACATTGAGGTTTGGGGAAATTAATATTAGAGGAGACAAAGTGAAAGGGACTAAAAATTGTTGTCGGCTGATTTGTTGGTTAATTGGAGAGAATTTTGAGAATATAATATATACATATTAAAGGGAATTGAGATATATATACGAATGGCATTGATAGAGATATACATTGGGGTCGACTGGCGGTGAGCAAAAGAATAGACAATTTTAGAGAAGTCAGCGGCTGAAGTAAAGAACTCGGTGGTCTGCTGGGAGAATAAAAACACAAGGTCAGCCTCGGAGGAGTTAAAAAAGATAGTGCTGTGGTCGTGAATCTGAAAAATCGAAGAAGACAGTGCACGGTTGGCAAAATTTTGGGATTCAACCGGGTGATGTTTATCAATTCTTTTATTCATTATTCACCAATTATCATGTTAGGTTAATTTTCTTTATGTATTGGATGAAGATGAAACTTGTTATTTATTTATTTCAATTCGAGAACTAGTAGTTTAATAATTTCTTGTGTTGTCTTGATTGATCTTGCATGCTTTATTGTTATTATTATTTGATTGAGTGGCCACCAGTTAAATATATCGTTACTTGTTGTAGTCTTGGAAAAGTCACAATAAGTTGGAACATTGCATGATCAACACATGAACACTAGATGTTAGGAATAACACTATGACATGTGCAATCTAATTGATAATTGTGTGATTTAATGCGTTCTAAACATTCGTATTCGGACTAGGAATAGTTTCGTTTCATGTTTGGGATAGATTTAATTTGTCTTGAAAAAGAAAATTAATTGTATGTGAATTATCGATTGTCAAGAAATGCATGAATGATTTAAACTACGAATTGTTGAATTGAGATAGGTGATAACAAGTGAATTCGGATTCCAATACATGCTCTCCATTCATATTTTACTCTCAAACATTTGTTTTTATTTAAGTTTTATTTATTGCAGATTTTTAGAATAGATAGACAAACAAAAGCAACCTTTTATTTTAATTGTTTTCATTAATTGAGTCAACGATAAACTAGTAATTAGGACTAAACATTATTCCTCGTGGGAACGATACTCTCAACTCATCACAATTATTACTTGTCAACGATCCCGTACACTTGCGGGATTCGAACCGAACAAGTTTTTGGCGCCGTTGCCGGGGAATAACGGATTTAGTATAATTATTAGTTTGCCTTTAATTCAATTAAATTTTGATTTTTAGTTTTTAGTTTTCATTATTTATTATTTTTTTTTTTTTACTTTGTTTTGGTTATTCATAATTCCTTATTTTTCTCTTCACATTGGTCATTGAGTAGTATATGCTAGGTTTTAATGAGCCTGAACTATTACCATTAGATCCTGAAATAGAGAGAACCTTTAGACAACGTAGAAAAGAACAAAGAGAAAACAGGGATATGGCAAATAATCAAAATCAAAATCAATTGCCACTTGCTCCTCATGAGCAAGAAGTGCAAATTCAACCAGGAGCAGTTCACGATAATGCTCAAGCGCTGGTTGGGGATTATGTAAATCTCGCGCCCGCCCTTGTACAACAAACTATTGTTTATCCACCATTCGGGCAGGCAAATTACCACCTTAGACCTGATGTCATAAACTTATTTCAAAATCATCAAGACATCAAGTTCTTTGGTAAGGCGACTGAAAATCCGCATGAGCACATTCAAGCCTTTTTAATGATATGCGATGTAATCAGTCACGAAGGGATGTCAGCAGACGCTTTTCGAATGCGTTTGTTTCCCCATACTTTAAAAGATAATGCTAGGGAATGGCTACGCTCATTAGCTCCTGGAAGCATTGTATCCTGGAATGATATGGTGCAAAAATTCACCATGAAAATTTTCCCTCCATCTCGAGTTCTCCAAATCAGAAATGAAGTTCACACTTTCAAACAACGAGACCTTGAGAGTTACCCTGAGGCATGGACGAGATTTAAGGACTATTTTAGAAAGTGTCCAAATTTGGACATACCAAAAAATGCTCAGGTTTACATCTTTTATTTAGGATTGCATCCTGAATACCGCAATATGCTTGATGCTTCGGCAGGGGGATCAATAATGAGATTAGATATTGACCGAGCACATGAACTATATGAGAGAATTGCGGAGAACCAGGCAATGTGGCCTACTGAAAGGGAAATTCCAAGAAAGGCATCTGGTATCCACAATGTCGATGTACTTACACAATTGGCAGCTCAAATGGAAGTTCTATCAAAAAAGCTTGACAATTTAACTCGACCTGTGCACATGGTGCAACACCCAACACCAGTTTGCGAAGGATGCGGGGTAGATCATGTTACAGCTGGTTGTCCTTTAGCCTCAACACATGGAATGCAACATGAGGAGGTCAGCTACGCCCAGAATTTTCAGAAGTATCAAAATGACCCCTACTCCAATACATATAATCCTGGGTGGAGGAATCATCCTAATTTCTCTTGGTCTAACAATCAAAGTCAGGGTCACGAAGGAAACTTTCAAGCAAAACCACCAGGTTTTCAACATCAACAATCACAACAACAACAGCAGCCAAGGAAGCCATTGTTGGAAGACATGTTTGCACAGTATATTGCAAAGACTGAACAAGTCTTTCAAAATCAACAGGCAGCTATAAAAAATTTGGAAAACCAAATGGGACAGATGGCTGTGGCATTAACAAGCAGAAATCAAGGAGCATTACCAAGTAACACTGAGAAAAATCCTAAGGAACAGGTAATGGCAGTGGATGCTATAAATTATGCAGTTATTGAGACACCTTCAATCACAGCTGCACCACCTGTTAAAGCATATGTGCCGCCTATTCCATTTCCCCAAAGGCTTCGAAAGCAGCCAAAGAATGAACAAATCCATGCCATTACTACAAGGAGTGGAGTTCAACTACCAGAGATCACTGTGAAGAAGAAAGGAACTGATGGGGATCAAGTAACTCAAATGGACAAGGAACAAGTAACTCAATCTGAGGAATCAACAAATGCAAATGAAAAAGAACAGTTAGAGATTCCACAAGGTAAGGCACCTACTTCTGTTAATCAACACACAACTCCAGTCCCATTTCCTCAAAGGTTGCAGAATACTAAGTTGGAAAAGTAGTTCAAGAAATTTTTGGATGCCCTCAGACAACTGCATATTAACATCCCATTCATTGATGCCATAATGCAAATGTCAAATTATGCTAAGTTTCTGAAAGAGATGTTGACAAAAAAGAGGAAGTTGCCACAAGATGAAGAAGTGACATTGACCGAAGAATGTAGTGCAATCCTACAGCATAAGCTCCCCCCTAAACTGAAAGATTCAGGGAGTTTCACTTTACCTTGCTCCATAGGAAATTCACACGATTTAAATGCTTTAATTGATTCTGGAGCAAGTGTTAACTTAATGTCGTTGTCTATTTATAGAAAATTAGGATTGGGGAATCCTAAAGAAACTTCAATAATCTTGCAGCTGGCTGATAGGACACTCAAGCACCCTTACGGAGTGATTGAAGATATGCTCATCAAAGTTGGAGATCTGATCTTTCCAGCGGATTTCATCATTTTGGATATAGAGGAAGATCAAAACATCCCGGTGATCCTAGGAAGACCATTTCTAGCAACTGGACGAGCTTTAATGGATTTTGAAAAGAGTGAAATAATCCTAAGAGTGGAGGAAAAACAACAAAGCTTCAGCATGAATAATGCACTCAAACAACCTTCATATATTGAGGAATACAAAAGGATTGACCTCAAAGAAGAGGAAGACTGGAAAGGTCACAAGACCAGGAAAAGAGAAAATGGATATGGTGGATTGGTTGGAAGGGATAAAAATGACAATTTGATAGTGTGGAGGCTGAAGCATGAACAAGAGAATCTCTGCATGTGCAAAAAGTACAGGGCTGAAAACTCTCTTTTCAAGCCACCCTAAGTAACCAAAATGTCAAAGTCAAGCTAATGACTATAAACAAGCGCTTGTTGGGAGGCAACCCAATTTTCTTCTCTTTTATTAATTTAGCTTTATATGTATTAGTTTGATTTATTCATTTATTTGTTTGATTTATTTATTTATTTTTACGTCTTGATCCAATAACACTTCTAATGCCTGAATTTCATTTCTGCCTTGATAGGACTGATTCTGCAAAAGGAAGATGATCAGGGAACTTTGGGAATGCATATCTCCATCACATTCAGATTGACCAGGGAAGTCCTTTAACCTCTCCTAGTTATACTTTTTATATACTTGATCTGATACATTGAGGACAATGTATATTTTAAGTTTGGGGGTGGGTAGTCCATTTTTCTGCTAAAGTTTTCTTTTTATTCAGCATGTATTCAAAAAAAAAAAAAAAGGGAAGAATAAAAAATTTGAAAAACTTGTTGACATGTGTATTGCCTAGGATATAGTATGGATCAAATTTTGCTTTGGTTTGAATTTTGAACAGCATGAAAATAAGAATTTTATGAACTAGTTACTACTTGCTAGATTTCATCTTCACGCGCACATAGCCATTGTTGGATTATTACTTGTGTAGGGATTTGTTTAATACATGTGGGGCAAATTTATACAATTTGAACTTAGGAATGACTTGATAATCCCTAAACTTAGATGATGAGACATCCCAACCTTTAAAACTTAGAAACTAAACTTGCTCAAGAGCAGTTTGGGGGTGGAAAGAAGTGGTGAAGGTAGGTTTGAACTTTTAAGGGTCTGTAGTTCCTGAAATGTGTCATTGGTTGAAGAGGTCTTGGTCAACGAGTATAAACCATTGCCGGCATAAAAACAGAAAAATGCTGAAGGTCTTATTCTACTCTTCAAATGCCTTTTTGACTCGAGTAATTAAGTCCGAGTGGTCTTTCAAACATGGTGCCCTAAAGTCGTCTGGCTTGGGAGCCACCGACCTAAAGCTCACTACAGGGGTCACATAGAACGCAAATGAGAAAAGTATTGCACAAAAATGGTAAAAGACATGGATATAAAAAGAAAAAGTCATCCAAAAATATATATATATATATATATATATATATATATATATATATATATATATATATATATATAATTGTTTGGTATAAGCTTGTTGATTGAGATTTTGATACTAAAGGCATGGATTAGGGAACCGCTTACCATTGATTGTTTGGGCAGACTTAGCTAATTCTGACCACCTGGTGTATAAAAATGCAAATTTTGATGTTTGGAAACCACATGAATAGAAGGAACCCTGGGATTCGAGAGAAAAGCAGTAAGTTGTGATCATCCATGAGCAATGCAAGGAAAATCATTAGATTCATTAGGGTGACCACATGGGATTCGGGCTTGATATTGCATAATAAGCTAGACAATGTTAAATATATCATTTACATGAGTAGGAGTTTTGTAGCGACCGAGAATTTCTCATGACTTATTTAAATAAACATTATTTTTATGTGTCGCTACGACTTTTTTTCGATTTATTTTTAAAACGTGATTGTCTAAATCAGTGAAGTGAAATTTAATTTATTTTAAATTTTATTACATTCCAATTTCCAAATTTTATTTAATGATGTCCCAAGTCCATTATTATATTCCGATTTTCAAATATTGGATTCAAAATATTTAAACCCAAAATATTTTATCTCCAATTTAAATTTATTCTCGAATTTTAATTATTTTAAAATCCCAATTATCCATAAATTTTGATCTCAACCAAATTCAAGCCAAACCATTTTCTTCTTGGCCATTTTAGAATCCCAATCACAAATCATTCCCTCCTCAATCATCAACACAAGCTCTAACCTACCATTTCTTACCATTTTTCCCTATATGGACAAACCATGATCACTCCTCTATCCCTTTCAATCAGCCGATCAACTCAAATTAATCCCAAATCCCTCCCAAGATTCAGTCCCTTGCCGACTTACCAAAGTTTAGTCCAGACCCCTGCCTTTAACTCCTCTCCTCTCACCACCCTCATCACTCACACGCCATTACTGCACCCCTAATCTCTCCCTCAATCCCCCCATTCAGCCAATATTTCTCTACATTTCCCTCAACATTCCTAAACCAAAGGCTGCCACACATTAATCAAAGTGATATAATCCCCTCTCCCCAGCCTCATTCACGTACCCAAAGAAACAACTGCAAGGTATCTCCTTTCTTTTTCCAACTGTCATTATCCCACAGCCAAAATACCACCGTAACACTGCCTACTTCACAACACATATATGCTGCCACACATCCTAACTCACGGCTCCAGACTGTAGGAAATTTCTCAACACTCACGAACCACATCACCACCACCCTTCACCATCGAAAACACCACGCACTGCAACCACGGTCAACACCATTGCACAATCTGCAATCAGCTCCATCACTGCCAAACCAACCCAATTGATCACCCACCGCCTGCACCTGCAGTACCACCATTCACGGCCAACACACACCACCGTTACCACCACAGTAGTCATCATCACCACCAACAGGCTGCCTCAATCGAAAACCATACTGCACATTCATACATGGAAACTTATGAGAACACTCAATCTGCAACTTCGAATCGCAGCCTCCAACTCGCAATCAACACCGCAACCACTACCGGCCACCACCTACTGCCCAGACCTAACCGCCAGAGCACCACCAAGTCATCACCACCTGAACCCAAATGTCCAATCAACACCCAAACGCCACCCTCAACCGCCTCAGCCCTCCTCCAAAATCTCCCCAAAATCAAACCCAAAATCCAAGAATAGACATAACCCAATAACTTACCTCGATCTGCCGTTTGATTTGGTCGGAAAATCGCAGCCCAAGTTCGAACTACCCGCCTCGGTTCGCACAAAAACCAAGCCCTAATACTTCCTCTTTCCGCCTCCCCTTACCAGCCGCATCTCCGCCACTCCACGGCGGCATTATCATCGGTAGACCGCTGGCGAGGGGCGTCGGCAACCCTGAACGGAGACGACCTCCCTTCGTCGCGCCCCTCTCTCTCTCGTCTCTTCTCTGGTTCGATTAACAGAGAGAGAGAAGTAAAATGTTTATATAAATGTTGATTATTGCCTCTTAGTCCCTCATCTTTTAAATTGTTTAGTTCAGCCCTTATTTTTAAAAAGCTTTCTTAATCGGGCCTCAAGTTTTCAAAGTCTTTTAAATTAAGTCCCTAATGATTTAAAATGTTTTAATTCAGCCCTTTAGTTTTAAAACTTATAATTTCAGTCCTTAAGTTTTAAATGATTTTAATCAGCCACTCCATTTTTAAAATCTATTATTTCAGCCCAATAGTTTAATATTCGTTCTGAATTTCAACTCAACTTTCAAAAATATTCATTTTAGCCCCCAAGTTTTAAAATAATCATTTCAGTCCCTAAAGTTCTAAGTCATTTAAATCAGTTTTAAAAGTATTAAATTGGACTTATTACTTTAAGTTATGCTAGACGAGGCGCTTGGACATTTAGAAGAACAATGTGAACTTTCTTGCTCAACTTTCAAACTCGTGATTTGAGGTAGACTCTAATCTACAAATTTACGTTTTTCAAAAGTGCGCGTCAATAATTATTTGGATTATAAGTTTAGCATGTATGATTGTGTTCATGAGAATTACTTGCTTAAATGCATGAGAACTTGAACTTTTATGTTCATGAGAATTTACTTGCTTAAACGCATGAGACTTGAACTTGTATGTTCATGAGAATACTGGTGATCGTTAGACACCTGAGAACTTGAATATCATGATTATGTGTTTTAATTTATAATGTTAAATGATTATTATGCGCGAGTCTACTGAGTATTTCTTTGAAATACTCACGTTTTCCAAAACAAAATTTTGCAGATGACGGAGTCGGCGGCGAGGCGTGCGATGGTGGCAATTATTGAGATTTTAGAAATGTTTTATTTGAAATTGAAACTTATCTATTTCATGTTTGTTCCAAGTTTATTTTCAAATTATTTCAATATCCGAATTGTTGACATTTTGGGTCAAACTTTATAAAATTTAGTTTCCGCTTTAGCTTTTAAATAATGATTGTGTTGTTACAAAAATTTCAATTATTTTTCCGCAAAAATGTTGTTTCAAATGTTTCAAATAATAAATATGATGTTTGAAAATTTTAATTATTTCCGCAATAAAGTAAATTTTAAAGGACGAAGTGACGTCCCGGGCTCCACGGAATTCGGGGCGTTACAAGTTTGACATTGGCTATTCACACACACACTTGACAATCTGGCATGAGATAACTAAAATTATTTTACCTTATTGTTCATAACTCTTGCTAAAGTACAAATTGATCTGGATTATTGAGGCATATGGTATACATGTTGACATAAAAAAAATTATTTGTTCTTTGCTATTATGATTCATTAGTTTTATTCTATCTTATTCGAGGACGAACAAGAGTTTAAGTTTAGGGGGTTTGATAAGTACGTTTTGCGTACTTATCTTGGCTTTAAATTTAGACAATTGTAAGTGTTTTAGAATATGATATTGCTAATTATATATTTATTTTGTTTGTTTTAGGAAAAATCAAATTTTGCATTCGTTTGGGTGCAAAACGGAAAAAATGGACTAAAGCCGTACAAAGTGGGACTCAAGTGAAACTTCCCGAAATTGAGGAACTCGAATTGACATAAATGAAGACATGAATTGCACAATTAAAAACTCAAGGACCAATTTGAGTTATTTGAGGAATTGAGTCTTTAAACACAACCCTAATTGGGCTTTTGTCTCTTGTTTTATACATATACACGCTGCCGAGAAAAGAAAAGGGGGAGCCGCGTAGAACATTGGATAGAATAAAGGTGCCGACTGGGGGATTAATTGGAGATACACGTTGAGGTTTGGGGAAATTAATATTAGAGGAGACAAAGTGAAAGGGACTAAAAATTGTTGTCGGCTGATTTGTTGGTTAATTGGAGAGAATTTTGAGAATATAATATATACATATTAAAGGGAATTGAGATATATATACGAATGGCATTGATAGAGATATACATTGGGGTCGACTGGCGGTGAGCAAATGAATAGACAATTTTAGAGAAGTCAGCGGCTGAAGTAAAGAACTCGGTGGTCTGCTGGGAGAATAAAAACACAAGGTCAGCCTCGGAGGAGTTAAAAAAGATAGTGCTGTGGTCGTGAATCTGAAAAATCGAAGAAGACAGTGCACGGTTGGCAAAATTTTGGGATTCAACCGGGTGATGTTTATCAATTCTTTTATTCATTATTCACCAATTATCATGTTAGGTTAATTTTCTTTATGTATTGGATGAAGATGAAACTTGTTATTTATTTATTTCAATTCGAGAACTAGTAGTTTAATAATTTCTTGTGTTGTCTTGATTGATCTTGCATGCTTTATTGTTATTATTATTTGATTGAGTGGCCACCAGTTAAATATATCGTTACTTGTTGTAGTCTTGGAAAAGTCACAATAAGTTGGAACATTGCATGATCAACACATGAACACTAGATGTTAGGAATAACACTATGACATGTGCAATCTAATTGATAATTGTGTGATTTAATGCGTTCTAAACATTCGTATTCGGACTAGGAATAGTTTCGTTTCATGTTTGGGATAGATTTAATTTGTCTTGAAAAAGAAAATTAATTGTATGTGAATTATCGATTGTCAAGAAATGCATGAATGATTTAAACTACGAATTGTTGAATTGAGATAGGTGATAACAAGTGAATTCGGATTTCAATACATGCTCTCCATTCATATTTTACTCTCAAACATTTGTTTTTATTTAAGTTTTATTTATTGCAGATTTTTAGAATAGATAGACAAACAAAAGCATCCTTTTATTTTAATTGTTTTCATTAATTGAGTCAACGATAAACTAGTAATTAGGACTAAACATTATTCCTCGTGGGAACGATACTCTCAACTCATCACAATTATTACTTGTCAACGATCCCGTACACTTGCGGGATTCGAACCGAACAGTTGTCTATCTCTGATTCTATCATAATATTGTCGGTGTGGTTTGTTATATAAGGGTGCATAACTTTCATCTGGATCTGGTAATTATTGTTTAGAAGTTCCTATAGGAGCAGGGTTAGGTGCTCCTCCAGTATTCATTAAAACTTGGTATTCATTAAAGTTTTCTATACTTAACTGGTCAAAATTTTCTATAAGCAAATCTAATTCTTCATTCATTTTTGTCTTGTTCTTCTTCAATTTTTTCTTCAGCTTTTAATTTTCCTAAAGTTTTTTCTATAGATTTTTGTAATTCTAATTCTTCCTCTAATATTTTTGGTAACATGTTTCTTCTAAATTCATCATCCATACTTCCTGCTTCTATTATAATTTTTTCTTGTTCGAAATGCTTCTTTCCTATTCTAAGTATTTCTTTTTCTATGAGTTTTTTGTCTATTTTCTTATCTTTGCTTTTATTATTTTCTTTGAATTCTCTAATCTCTAGTTTTAGTATATTTATATCATTTCTTACTTCTTTTAATTCATTTTTTACTTCTTGTACATCACTTATTAATGTTTTTATTAATGTTTTTAAATCTTCAATATATTCACTTATCGACATTTTATACTCTTGGTTTTTGAGTTTTTTGTACCTTAAATAGTCTGTTATACATATCATCTATTTTTATTTCTAACTTTTTGATTCTTTCTTCTATTGATATGATTTTTTCATTTTCATTCTTTCTTATTTTTCCATTTAACCTATCTATTTTTTCTATAATTATTCCAATTTTATCTTGATTAATTAATTCTGCTGATTTTCTTTGGAATTCTTTTAAAATTTCTTCATCTATATTTTTAGCCTCTCCTATCATTTCTTTTAATTCTTTAAATTGTATTGTTAGTTTATTTTGAATATTTTGTAATTTTTCTTTAAAATTCATGTCCTGTATATTTAATTGTTGTAATTCTTCGATAGCTAATTTATCTTGTAAATTTATGTTTTTATATGTTTGCCATAAAAATGCACTTATCCAATTTAATTGCATGTTAAGAAATCCATCAGATTCTCCCCATGAGCTTAATGGTTGAAACATAGTTGTATTTGCTCCTTTTATTTGATAAGATCCAACTGGAAGTCTTATATTTTCTATTATTTGTTTTTCAAATTTTATTTCTGGAAATCCTGTCATTAATTTCTTCCTTTAATATGTTCGATTTCTAGAATAAGTTCTGTTTCATATTTTGCTTCTTTATAATTCATTATTTGATATTCACAATATTCTTCTATTGATCCAATCATTGATTTTCTATGATATATTCTATAATATTTTAGATAGTCTTCCAATGTGTTTGTTTTATCATATTTTTCTTTTCTAGTTTTTTCTTTGTCTTCTAAAATCGTTTGAATTTTTGGTAATTGTTTTAAAATTCTATCAAAATATTCTCTCTTTTTCTCCAATAATTTTAATCTTAATTTTTCTTGTCGTTTTATATTTCTTTCTTCTCTTATTTGGTCCATTAAATTTCTTCTTTGTTCTATTATTAAATCTAATTTTTCATTTGTTTCTATGTCTAAATATCTAATTAATTGAGGATCCGCTCTATGATAATCCATTTCTATAATCTTTATATAATTCTTCTAGTATGTCTTTGTGGATTAAATCTAATATTTCGTTTATGATAAAATCTTCTTTTATTATATCGAAATTTATTAGATTATATATTTCTCTTCTTACATCTTTATCTAAATCTTTTAAAGTGTTCAAGATTTCTATTTTATAATTATCGGGTAGTGTTAATGTATGCATAATTATAAATCTTGATGTATATATTATATATTCATTTTTAATTTGTGTTATATAATATTTATCTTTTAGATCTGCCATATGGTTCTGATACCAAGTGAGGGTGCTACTAAGAGCGAACACAAATCAAATAAAATCATAAATAAAATTAATAAAATTTCAAGGACTAGGTTGTAACTTTTTTAAATCTTAATGGGTTTAATTGAAATATGATATATAAGGGTTTTTATGGTAGTTTATAGTATTTAAGGCTATTTTTAAAAGATATAAAATTGTTAGGGTATTTTCAAAAATTGGTAAAATTTTTAGGGTATTTTATGTATTTCCTCCCGAGATTTTGTGGTTGGGTTAGGTTTAAATTTTGATTTTGGTAATTTACAATTCAGTCCCCCAATTCTCATAAATGCGCGTAAGTAAGTTCCAAACTTCTATTTAGTCTCCAATTACCACTAAACTTTCCCCTGATTTCAATTTAACACAATTTAAGCCACTTACCATTGATTAAATAGAAAATTAAATAACATTAATAATCACACATATAATTGCATATAAACAAACAATTTATGAACTTTTTAATTAACACATTGATAGAGACGGCGTTCAAATCCTTCCACGAAAAAATAATTTAAATTTAAACAATAATAATAATCAATTAAATAATTTATAATAACATTAACATAAACACTACATGGAATGTAAAGATGCACGTAAAAATGAAAAATGGTATTACACTATCTTATTGTGAAAGCTTTCATAACATGAGTACTTCAAACGAACCTCTACTTCACATTTGGGGGACTATTAATTAGATTGAATGAGCCAAGGATTCGGCCTTTAAGGCCCTGTTCTCTTTGCTATTTTCAGCTCGTTTTGAGTTTTCGATTTTCGAAAATATCGAAAACACGTTCACTTTACCCATTTTCAGAAATTCATTTTCCAAAAAAAAAAAAAATACAAAGGAAACTCAAAACTGTTGTAAAACTATCAAAATATTAGAGGGAGAAAGACTACCAAAATATTAGAGATAATATAGAGATGGAGAGAATTCTTCTTACTACAATTGTGTGTTAAATGAAGAAGTGAGGTACCCTATTTATAGGGGTGGATAATGGTACAATTGTAATAATATAAAATCTATAAGGGCATTATGGTCATTCACACCCAAGATATTTTATAACACTCCCCCTTGAATGACCTAATACTCAATGTTTGCCTCGTTAAAAACCTTGTTAAGAAAACTCAGTGGGGCAAAACTTAAGCTAAGGAAAAGAGTACAGCCATTGTGGAGTATAAAAATAAATGCTGCCTCATTAAAATCTTGCTAGGAAAACCCAGTGGAATAAAACCTAGACGAAGGAAAAAGAGTACAGCTACTCTCCCTGATATTAGTCATCGTAAATCGCTGAGCCGATGCATTCCTATCTCATGTATCAATTTCTTGAGTGTAGATGTCAGTAATGCTTTAGTGAATAAGTCTGTCACATTATCACTTGATCGAATTTGTTGAATATCAATATCACCTGCTTTCTGAAGCTCATGTATATAGAAGAACCTTTTCTATATATGAAGATGGATGAACAAATAGTCCTTCTGAAAAATGTTCAATTTGCAACCCAAGGAAAAATTTGGTTTTTCCCAAATCTTTCATCTGAAATTCATTTTTCAAGTAATCAGCAGTTTTGTTGAGCTCTTCTGGAGTTTCAATAAGATTTAAATCATCAACATAAACTGCCACTATTGCAAATCTAATATTTGTTTTCTTTATGAAAACACATGGGCATATATCATCATTTTTGTAACCCTCATTCAGCAAATATTCGCTGAGACGATTATACCACATACGTCCAGATTGTTTCAATCCATATAATGATCTTTGCAATTTGATTGAAAACATACTTTTTGGGTATGTATCATTTATTTCTAGCTCTTTAAGTCCTTCAGGGACTTTCATGTATATGTCACTATCAAGTGAGTCATATCGATAGGCAGTTACTACATCCATAAGGCGCATATCGAGCCTTTCTGACACAGCCAAACTAATTAAAAATTTGAATGTGATGGCGTCCATGACGGGAAAATATGTTTCCTCATAATCAATACCAGGTCTTTGTGAGAAACCTTGAGCTACAAGCCGGGCTTTGTAACTTGTAACTTCATTATTTTCATTTTTTTTTCCTTACAAAGACCCATTTGTATCATACAGGAATTACATTTTCAAGTGTTCGAACTACTGGTCCGAACACCTTTCGTTTTTCTAAGGAATTCGATTCCATCTGCATAGCTTCCTTCCATTTTGGTCAATCCTCTCTCTGTTGGCATTCTTTAACAGACAGTGGCTCAGGATCATTATTCTGAAATATTTCAAGAGCCATTTGGAAGGCAAAAATATCATCTATAACAACATTCTCCATAACAGATAATTTATGAGATAACAGATAATTTATTGAAATCTCATTATTCTCGGACATCTGTGATTCTGCAGGAATCACGTCATCACTATTAGATTGTTTCATTGAAATCTGTGGTTCTGCGGGAACCATGTCACCACTATTAGATTGATCAATCTTTTCTATTATTACTCATTCAGGAGTCTTTGGTTGGTTTAATTTCCTCTTACGAGGTACGATGTCTTTTGAACCAACTGGTCGACCACGGTTCTGGCGTATTTGAGGTTCACTTGCTATAGCAGTTTGTCCTACAGGGACATCAATCTTTGTCGGAGTGTTTTCTGCTGGTATATATGACTTTGTCACTTTTCTTGTGTCAACAAATTCATCAGGTAATTGATTTGCAATTCGTTACAAATGAATAACCTCTTGCTCACATTGATTATTTCGGGGATCAAAATGAGATAGAGTTGTTTCATTCCAAGAAATTTTATCTTGATTTTCAGGATGCAACTTTACTCCTCCTAAAGTTGAGAAGTTCATTTCATCAAAATGACAATCTGCAAAACGTGTAGTAAACAAATCACCCGTTAAGGGTTCAAGGTACCTAACGATGGAAAGTGAATCAAAACCAACATAAATCTCAAGCCTACGTTGAGGACCCATTTTGGTACGTTGTGGGGGGAGAGATTGATACTTGAACAGTACAACCAAAAACCCTTAGGTGAGAAATATTAGGTTCATGACCAGGTTAAAGTTGCAGATGTCAGTATTGATAATAAGCAGTTGGTCTTATACGAATCAATGATGCATCATGTAATATGACATGACCCCAAACAGAAGTTGGGAGTTTTGTTTCCATGAGTAGTGGTCTATCAATTAATTGTAGACGTTTAATAAATGACTCCGCTAACCCATTTTGTGTATGGACATGAGCAACCGAATGTTCATTTGCAATCCCAATGGACATGCAATACTCATTGAATCTCTGTGATCTAAACTCACCAGCATTATCAAGACGAATTTTCTTGATTGAGTAATCGGGAAATTGAGCTCGTAATTTTATTATTTGAGCAAGTAGCCTATAAAATGCTACATTTCTTGTGGACAGTAAACAGACATGCGACCATCTAGAAGAAGAATCAACTAATACCATAAAATAACGAAATGGTCCACATGGTGGGTGTATCGGCCCACATATATCTCCATGAATCCTTTCTAAAAAAGTTGGAGATTCAACATTGACCTTTATAGTGGAAGGTCTAATGACTAATTTCCCTTGCGAGCAAGCAACACATGAATAATCATTAGGTGAAAGAAGCTTCTGGTTCTTTAAAGGATGTCCATGTGAGTTGCTAATTATTCGACGCATCATTATCGCTCCTGGATGTCCAAGTCGATCATGACAAAGTATAAAACTTTTTAAGTCCACGAACTTTGGGTTCGTAACGATGTTTGATTCGACTTCTTTTATGAATGTATAATACATTCCAGAAGGAAGTGCCGGAAGTTTTTCTTTTATCCGCTTCTACCAGATACAATAGAAGTAATGGAAAGATATTCAATGTTGTTTTCTTGCATCGTTTCAATGTTGATATCCATTGCAGCGGATATCCTTAAAATTGAGCAAATTTCTTTTTGTTAGAGTATAGTGCATCGTTAATACATAGTTGTGTATTATTTGATAAAATAATATATGCTATACCGGAGCCTTCAACGATCTTCGATGTGCCAGATATTGTATTAACATTATTTTCACCTAATGTTAAGTTCAGAAAATACTTTTTTTCCGGAGAATAGTATGTGTTGTTGCACTATCAACAAGACATGTATCTTGGCAATTCATCTAAAATATAATCAAATAGATATTTTAGAAAAGTGAATTTATGATAAAAAGAAGTTAAACATAATTTAACATCAAATGGACAATACATATTAAGATTTCAAAATAACAACATCGTGACTTTCTAATAAAGCAAACTAATCTATATTTTCCAATGCATCAGTATAAAAATCATAAACATCTAAGTCTGTCCTATTAACTGGACAATCAACAAAATTTGTCTCTATTTTTTCTTTTCCTTTAATAGACTGTTGATAAAGGTCCACAAGGTGCTTTTCCGTACGATAGGTACGTGACCAATACCCTTTCATGCCACATCGGAAGTAACTTTTTTCGTGTTTCCGTTTGATTATGTTATTCTCATTTGCCTTATGCCTTTTAACTATGTGACCATGTTGTTGATGATTTTGTCCAAAATTCCTTCCACGTCCACGTCCACGTCCACGTCCACGTCCATGTCCCTGTTCATGTCCGTGTCCATGTCTACGTTCGTACCCACGGCCACGACCACGTCTGTATCCGTGTCTATTTCTTGATATAACATTTGTTTCAGGAAATGCAATACCACTTGCTTCAGGAAATGGTACAAAACCGATTGGACGTAATCCGTGATTTTTCATCAACAACTCATTATTTTGTTCGGCTACCAAAAGGCAAGATATGAGTTCTGAGTACCTTTTAAAACCAGCTCACAATATTGCTGCTGCAGCAGTGTTCAAAAATGGGCGAAAATGCACCGCCTGGGCGCGATGCGTTGCCAAAACGCGTCGAATAAGTGGTATGCGAGTAAAATTGCGGTCAACATTTTTTTTGACCGCCTAGGCGCCGCCTAATCCGGTTTTTTTTAAAGGTTAAAAAATCTATTTTTTTTGTATAAAAAAATATATATAACGCATTACGCATTTTAGAACATTGTGCTGCAGGAACACATTTGAGGCGTGAAAGGTGGAGAATGTTTTTTCTAGCATATCTGCTTCAATGATCTTTCTCCACATAAATTCAATTTTGAACATATTCTGAATAGTTCAGAATTGTACCCACTCACAGTTTTAAAATCTTGCAAATGAAGGTACATCCATTCATAACGGGCTTTTGGGAGGACTACAGTCCTCTGATGGTCAAATCTGTCTTTTAAATTTTTTCAGAATTCTTGTGGATCCTTCACAGTGAGATATTCGATTTTCAATCCATCATGAAGATGGTGACGAAGGAAAATAAGTTCTTTTGCATGATCCTGCAGGGATTCTTTGTTTCCTTTTTTAATTGTTTCTCCAAGACCTTTTGAAATAAGATGGATCTCGACATTTAAGATCCATGATAGATAAATCTTCCCGAATAAATCTAGTGCAATGAACTCGAATTTTGTGATGTTTTCCATTAGGATAACTATCCAATCAAACATGAGAAATAATTAATTCCTTGAAAATTTTAAGTAAATAATTAATGACATGATTTCTATATCGAGTTTTTATTCTTCTGGAATATTAATTATAATTCTAAGTTGTTGTAGCAATAATTTTTTTTTTTGAAATTGATATGTGCAAATCTAAGTTGTGGTATCAATTAATCCAGATCATAATTATCAAGAATAAATTAACAAATGATTAATACGTATAATGAGAGTGACATTAACAAAAGATTATTCAAAAATTGCATTTCAAGAATTATGTGGCATGTATGTAACAATGTTTCATAAAGAGATGTTTAATCATTACATCTTTTGAAATTGTGATTTTCATTTTCAAAAAGAAAAATAACTTTTACTTTGGTAAGTGTACTTTATTGGAATGATGAATTGATTATATTATAAATTTATCTTTTTAGAAAATACATAAAATATGATTTCATTTAAACCATATATTTGATAGATCAACGTGGTAAGCATCAACATAATTAACAATACATATAGTTGAAAGATCGACTATACATGTATCAACAAAATTTTAGGATTAATTTTTGTGTATAAAGTCGAAACTATGTAGGTATCAGTATAATTTAAAACATCCTAATATGAAGGTATAATAAGAGCAGAAATATTTAAAAACCCAGTAGAACCAATCATAATAAAACTGGTAGAACCAACCATACAGATGGTAGTATGATATACTTAAAAATGGTAAAACCAACAATGTAGGTGGTAGCATGATATAATTAAAACTGGTAAAACCAACCATGTAGGTGATAGCATGATATAATTAAAACTGGTAAAACCAATCATATAGGTGGTAGCATGATATAATTAAAACTGATAAACCAACCATGTAGGTGGTAACATGATATAATTAAAACTGATAAACCAACCATGTAGGTGGTAGCATGATATAATTAAAACTGGTAAAATCAACCATGTAGGTGGTAGCATGATATAATTAAAACTGGTAAAACCAACCATATAGGTGGTAGCATAATATATAAAAGATATTTAAAATTATTACTTTCTTTATACAGATTGAACCTTTGTTAACTCAGTTGGCTAGAATCTTGTGCTTATAACGTGTTGTAAAACTATCAAAATATTAGAGAGAGAAAGACTACCAAAATATTAGAGAGAATATAAAGATGGAGAGAATTATTCTTACTACAATTGTGTGTTAAATGAAGAAGTGAGATACCCTATTTATAGGAGTAGATAATGGTACAATTGTAATAATATAAAATCTACAAGGGCAT
Organism: Ligustrum vulgare; assembly: GCA_963555705.1. Lineage (NCBI taxonomy): Eukaryota > Viridiplantae > Streptophyta > Magnoliopsida > Lamiales > Oleaceae > Ligustrum > Ligustrum vulgare. Next base: position 33,013,502 of record OY743187.1, read on the forward strand.
TATGGTCATTCACACCCAAGATATTTTATAACAAAAACAAGTTTATTGCATTTTGTATATTTTGTGTTAAAAAATTCAAAACGCGCGTTTTGGACTTTTTTTTTTTTTTTTTGTAAATGTGAGACACTTCTTCCATGTTAAGATTATTTATTTATTTATTTATTTTTATGTAAATGTGAGACATTTCCTTCACTTGAAATTTTTATATTATTTTGTCATTATATATAGATTTATGTTAGGTTTTTTTTTTTTTTTTTTGTGTAAATGTGAGACACTTTATTCACTTGAAATTCTTATATTATTTTGTCATTATATATAGATCCATGTTAAGATTTTTTTTTTTATTTTTTTTTTGTAAATGTGAGACACTTCCTACACTTGAAGCTCTTATATTATTTTGCCATTTTATGTAGATCCATGTTAAGATTTTGTTGGTATGATGTTGAATTTTTGTTTAGCTGAAACAATATTAATAATGAATTTATTGACATAGAGAACTAACTAATTTATTGACATTAAAATTAATATTATTCAACAAATCAACCATTTTTTACATAAAATTATCACAAAATAAAAATATCAAAAAATTACAATATAAACGCATTTTTCAATTTTCTATTTTTGACAACAGTTTTTCAAAATTACAAAGACAATATGTTTTCAATAATCCCAAAACAAATAACCAAAATTTAAAATTCAAAACAAAATCCAAAACTCAAAATTCAAAATCGAAACAAAAAGGGAATGCCGCTCAACCTCGATAAGTGAGGCTTCTTAATATCAAAATATTCTTTAGCTTTCTACTTTGACAAGAATTTCCTAGCTACATAACAGTTGCCTCGCCACGTCGAGTATCATAATTCGGCAAGATTTTTACCCTCGTTGGTACATGCTATAACTGCACTAAACTAAAATTATTTTTGTTGCACATGTGCTTCTCAACATGATAATTTAACCTGCTTATATTTGCTTTTACCATGATATTGCTATTCTCCTCTCCTTTCAGTAGTTTTAACTTTTAAAGGAAAGTCTCTAGCAAAGAGAGCCATATTGATCATTCCTCATTATGGAGGCTGTTGATTTTTTTTTTTTTTTTTTACACCAAATAAATCCGCGTGATAATGTAAAACTGTTGTAGAATTATATCGTCACTAAAACTAAAAGCTCGAATCGATAACGATTCAGGGCTACTAGAAGCAACTTAGCATGTGCTCGGTAAAGTGTAACAAGTGGTTTGTAAACCACACAATTTCCCAAATCATTTTTTTAACAACACACATTTTTTATCTTCAATATTCAACCACTACTTTTTACCTCAAAATCATAAATAAACCACTTTATAAACCAAATAGTATTACAAAACAGACGCTTAATTAGTAGTTACTCGTGACCAGCTTGGTTGGATTGATTGTTGGGTCTTGGACTTGTTGATTTGGGCCATATCAAGACCTAGCCCAACTAATTGTTATACATATCTTCCTTGTGTCTAGTGCTTTGTTTGGAGTTTGAATTACAGAGAGAGAAGGAGAAAACTAGCAGTCCTTCTTGTAGCCTTTCTGTAGTCTTCATTGTTGTTCTTCTTCCTTTTTTTTCCTCCTTTGTGATATAGTTTATATTCCACTTGGTCCAACCAAGGTTGTGTGATATAGTTTATTCTATGAATACTTGTTGTGGTTAATTGTCAATTCGTGATTTCTTAAAATGAATACACATTTTGATTTTGGGATTTTCAATGAGAAGTGGGATTTTTATATCCGACAACAAAAAATGAAAGAAATTTTAGTTCAAAAGTATAACTGTGGAAAAGAGAAGGGAAAATTACATAGAACATTGTATTTCAAAGATGCAATTCAAAAATCACGTGAATGAAATCTTTTTTTAAATTTCAGGTGTTAATTCATTTAATTAGGTATTTAATAATTAAAAATAAATATAATAATATATATAAGACAAACATAATTATCTACTACATATTATATTAAAACTAATATAATATTAAATCAAAAATTCAAATTTTGACGTCAAAACCTCTCACCCCCACCCACCCCACCCCACCACACCCCAAAAATAATTTTTATTTTTTTTCCTTTCAATGTTTTCCTATCATTCCCATCTCACCCCACCCCACCCCAACCCCACTCGACCCTACCCCACCTCATCTCAAAGTGACAAATTGATCTCACCATAGCCACACCTCCAACCCTGCCCACCCACCCACCCCACATCACTACCCATATCCTACCACACCCCAAAAATAAGTTTATTTTTATTTTCTCTCAATATTTTTCTACACTTCCCCTACCCACCCACCCCACCCACCCACCCTACCCACCCACCCCACCTCACCACCCATATCTTACCCACCAAAAAAATAAGTTTATTTTTACTTTCTCTTGATGTTTTCCTACACTTTCCCATCTCCCCACCCAAACCCAACCCAATTCGACTCGACTCGACCCTATCCCACCCCACCCCATCGCAAAATGACAAATTGATCTCACCCTAGCTACATCCCCATACCCCACCCACCCACACCATCTCACCACCCACATCCCACCCCACCCCACCCACCCCAAAAATAAATTTATTTTTATTTTCTCTCGATATTTTCCTACACTTCCCCATCCCACCCCACCCCACCACAACCCTACTCAACTCGACCCTACACCTCATCGCAAAGTGACAAATTGATCTTATCCCAGCCACAGACCATCACCCCACCCCACCAACCCTACACCAAAAATAATTTTTATTTTTTTCCTTTCGATGTTTTCCTATCATTCCCAATCCCACCCCACCCCATCCCATCCCACCCTACCCTGCCACACCTCATCTCAAAGTGACAACTTGATTTCACCCTAGCCGCATCCCCCACCCCACCCACCCCACCTCACCACCCATTTCCTATCCCACCCAAAAAATAAGTTTATTTTTATTTTCTCTTGATATTTTCCTACACTTCCCCATCCCACTCCATTCCACCCCAACCCAACCTGACCCCACTCGACCCTACCCTACCCTACCTCATCGCAAAGTGATATATTGATCTCACCCTAACCACATCCCTCGACCCCACCCACCCACTCTTCCTCACCACCCATATCCTACCCACCCAAAAAATAAGTTTATTTTTATATACTCCCGATGTTTTCCCACCCACCCACCCCAGCCCAACCCAACCCCACTCCACTTGGCCCTACACCACCTCATCGTAAAGTGACAAATTGATCTTATCCCAGCCACAGATCATGACACTCCCCGCCGGCCTCACCCCCACCCTACCCCACCCCATAGCAAAAACAATTTTTTTCCTTATACTTTTCCACCTACCCCCACCCAGCCCGACACCACCCTACCGATCACACCCCACCCCAAAAATAATTTTTTCCTTCTACTTTTTCACGCACCCACCAACCCCACCCCAACACCACCCTGCCCACCCCACAAAATGAGTTTTATTTTTTTTATCTCTCCATGCTTTCCCACCCACTGCACCAAAAAATGATTTTTTTTCTTCTAATTTTCCACACACACCCCACCCCGACCCTACCAGCTACCCAACCAACCAATCGACCCCACTCCACCTAAAAATGATTTTTTCCCACTTTTTCACACCCCACTCCACCCAAACCCTACCCTTGCACCCACCCCACTCCACCATACCCACCCATGCCATTCCTACCCACCCCCAAATGATTTTTTTCTTCAATTTTTCGCACCTCGCTCCCGACCCTACCCCGCCACCCACCCACCCACCCAACTGACCTCACCCAAAAATGATTTTTTTCAACTTTTCCACACTCCATCCGGACCCTACGCCCATCATCCAACAACCCACCACTATCCACTCCACCCAAAAATGATTTTTTTCTTTTTCTTCTTCTAATTTTTCACACTCCGTCCCTACCCGCCACCCACCCAACAAACCGACCCACCCAAAAATGATTTTTTTTATACTTTTCCTCGTACAGTGGTGACAAAAAGTTATAGATGGTCACAATGTTTAATATAATTGGTCACAATCATTTATAGTTGGTCACATATTATTTATTTATTGGTCATAATCATTTATAGTTGGTCACATATTATTTATTTATTAGTCACAACTTACTCGTTTTTTTCACGATAATTACCTAATAATTGGTCACATTCCCTATTCGTCATAAGTCACACAAAGTCACATTTAGTAGACATTTTAGTTACACTTACCTAATAATTCGATCACCCTACCCCACCCCACCCCACCCTACCCCACCCCCACATGCAAAGTCACAACATGTCACACAATATCACAATTGGTCACACAATGTCACATTACAAATTTAGTTGAAAAACCTCACCCACCTACCCACACATTCCTAAATTCACAGTTGGTCACACAAGGTCATAGTTTGATCACACGAGGTCACAATTAGATCACAATTGGTTTAGTTGCAAAATTCAATCACATAAAGTCACAATTCGATCACATAAAATCACAGTCGGTCACACGAAGGCACGGTTCGATCACACAAGGTCATAGTTTGGTAACACATGTGACCGAACTATGACATCGTGTGATTGAACAGTGACCTTTTAAGACCGAATTGAGACTTTCTGTAATCGAACTGTGACCTTTTATGTTCAAATTGTGACTTGGTGTGATCAAGTACGGGATGTGACCAATTATTAGGTAAATGTGACCAAAATATTAACTAATTGTGACTTGTGAGAAATGGGGGATGTGACCAAGAAAACTAAGAATACGGAATGTGACCAAATATTAGGTAATTGTAACAAAAATGTTAACTAATTGTGATTGAAGAAACGAGTAAATTATGACCAATAAATAAATAATATGTACCAATTATATGATAATTTTGATCAATTATAGGTAAACGTGATCAAAATATTAACTAATTGTGAGTTTATGCGACTTATGATAAGTGCGAATGTGATCAAGAAAACAAGTAAGTTTTGATCAATCAATAAATAAATTGTGATCAATTATTGATGACTATGATCAATTATTAGGTAACTATGACCAATAAATAAATAATATGTGATCAATTATGGATGATTGTGACTAATTATATAGACTGTGACCAACTGTGACTTGGTGTGACCATTGGACGAGGATGTGATGTGACCTACAATTGTGTCAAATATAACTACGTGTGACCGAATGTGACTTTATAAGAACGAAGTGTGACTTTATGTGATCGACCTGTGACCTTGTGTGATCTAACAGTGACCTCGTTTGACCTAATTGTGACCTCCCGTGACCTAACTGTGACCTCGTTTGACCAAACTGCGATGTTGTGTGACAGAACTTTGACCTTGTGTGACCAACTGTGAATTTGGAGGGGTGGAATTTTACAACTAAATTTGTAATTGTGACTTTATGTGACCTTATGTGACTTCACTGCGATCTCGTGTCAATTTGCGTGACTGACCGTGACTTTGGGGATGGGGATGGTGGGGTAGAGGTCAGGTGGGGGTAGAAAAAGTAGAAGAAATCATTTTTTGTGGTGAGGTCGGGGTTGGAAAAATAGAAGAAAAAAATCATTTTTTTGGGTGAGTGTGGTAGGATAGGGTGGGGTGGGTCGAGATGGGAAAAAGTAGAAGAAAAAAATCATTTTTTGGAGTGGGGTGGGTGGCAGGGTGGGGTCGATGTCGGGTTGGAGGTTGAAAAAGTAGAAGAAAAAAAATTATTTTTGGGTGGGTGGGTGGGTTGAAATGGGGTGATGTGTGAAAAAATAGAAGAAAAATAATTTTTTGATGAGGTATGGTGGGTGGCGGGGTGCGGTGGGACGGTTGGGGGAAGTGTGAAAAAATAGAAGAAAATCATTTTTTTGTGAGGTGGGTAGAGTGGGTGGGGTGCGGTGGGATAGGATGGGCGGTTGAGGTGAAGTGTGAAAAAATAGAAGAAAAATCATTTTTGCGTGGGGTGGGGTTGGGGATGGGTGGTGGGTTGGGGATGGGCGAGTCGTGGAAAAGTAGTGCAAAAAAATCATTTTGGATGATGTGGGTTGGGGCAGTGTTTGGGGCGAGGTTGGTGGGGGAGTCGAAAATTAGAAGAAAAAAATTAATTTTAAGTGGGGTTTGGGGTAGGTGGGGGGTAGGATATGGTGGGTCTGGACGAGTTGTGGAAAAGTAGTAGAAAAAAATCATTTCAGGCGTGGTTGGGTCGGGTGTGGTGGGGAAGGGTTGGAAAACATCTCAAAAAAAAAAAAACTTATTTTTGGGGTGGGGTGGGGTGAGGTGGGGGTGGGATGGGACTGGTGGGTGGGTGGGTTGGAGAGGAGTGGGGTGGGGGTGGTTGGGTGAGATGAGAAAAAAATAGAAGTAAAATCATTCTTGTGGTGTGGTGTGGTGTGGTGGGGTGGGGTGGGATGAGTGGGGGTGGGGTTGGGTTGGGGAGGAGTGGGGGTGGGTAAGGTGGTGTTCAGGGTGGGGGTGAGTATGAAGAAGTAAAAGGAAAAAAAAAATCATTTTTTGAGATATGGTGGGGTGGGTTGCTGGGGTGGGGGTGGGGTGAGTGCGGGGTTGAGTTGGGTTGGGTTGGGTTGGGATGGAGTGGTTGTGGATTAGGTATTGTTTTGATTTTATTATTTAGTATTGTATAAGTTTTAATTTAATATATAAATGATAATTATTATAATATTATGTTAATTAATTAGCTAATTAAAACCTGATTTTTTCTTTAAAAAAAATCTTAAGTTGTTATGTTTAAAAAGTGAAAGTTTTAGTTGTATAGTTATTTACTTTTCCCAAAAGAAAATTGAAATACTTTTCGCCTTTTGAGCAAGGCATATATTTTACTACAAAAATTTTCATAATTTTCTTGTGCAGTAATGCTATATCTACTTTTGAATCAAAGTTTAGGTATTGATTAATAAAGCTAATAATAGATAAATTAGTTGTCGTGGGATCAACAACTTTTTTGGACAAAAAAATTTCACTTTATTACTTGTCTCATCCACATATATCACAAGATGTCTGAGAATTAACAAGCATCAATACTTAAGCTAAAGAACCGGATTAGACAAATGGCTTGACAACTGTCACATAGACATAGAGCACCGAGAAACTTGCCCAGCGATACAATTAGAAATCCTAGAGAGCAAATCAATGGGATATCTACAGTGTAAATAGAGAAAGTCTATACAGCTTATAAAGTAGCTATTAAAGATTTGCCATACATTCACACAGAGGAATATGTCCCACCAAAACTCCAAAAGCATATGCATCTCTAATCCCGTTTCCTCAAGCACTTATAATAAACAAGATATAAAAGGAGTTGCAAGTTATAACTACCAAAAGAGGTTTTCAATTGTCAGAAATACATATGAAATGGCCTGGAAAGAAGGAGCAGTATATGGAATCAAAGAAAAGAAAATTGAGATAGAAGCCACATCAAAATGCGTTCTGTTTGTATTTTATTTTGTATTTTCATTTTGGAAAATGTTTTGTATTTCCTGTTTTTATTTTTATTTTCAATGTTGCTGAAAACGTGTTCTGTTTGTCATTTCTGAAAACTGTTTTTGAAAATGAAAAGCTGGAAAACACGTTCTGTTTGAAATTTTGCAGAATACAACTTATACTATTTTCAATGAATTTGCTTCTGAATTATATTAAACAATCTATATTGTTTAACTTTTTTTTGGACCAAATAATAATGTCATTAATGTTCAACTCCAAAAAAATATTATAAGAAATTAATAACATAATATTCAAGTCCAAATTACTTCCATAATACATGTAACTCTAATTACTCATACAGAGTTTGATTAAACAAAATAAATTTAAAAGTCATCTTGACCTTGTGGAGTAATCAGTCCACATTTGATTCAGGCACATTTCTAGGATTAATCATAGGTCTTGCCTGCTACAATTCTCATGTGGTACATTTCTAGAATTTTAGTAGATTTTTGTGCATTTTGATAAATTTCATTTAACTTGGTTTGTTTTCTTGTATTTTGGTACATTTGCACACTGGTACGATTTGCGCATTTTGGTCGATATCATGCATTTTGTATATTTTGGTGAATTCTGGTATATATAGTGTATTTTAGTACATTTTGAAGCATTTTTTAACATTTCACACATCTTGGTTAGCACAGTACAATTGGCATTGTTTTCGTAAATTTTAGAGCTATTTGCGTATTTTGGTAAATTTCTTGGGCACAATTTGAAACATCTCACAATTTGGTACATATCGCGCTTTTGGTATTAGATTAGGCACCTTGGTGAAATTTTGCTCTTTTTTGGTAGATTTAGCTTTGTTTAGTAGAGTTTTGCGTGTTTGGTACATTTCGATTCCATGCAGTTTGGTGCATTTTTTGAAATATAATAATAAGAATTCTCACTTAATTTTTTTTTGTAATGTTGATATTGAATTTAATAAAACTTTATTTAAGCTTAGTTCCAAGTTAGAATAATTCTCAAAAAAAAAAAAAAAAAAAATCTTTATTTAGGCTTAGTTCCAAACTAGGATAATTCTAAAAAAATAATAAAAAAATAAAAACTTTATATTAAACTTAGTTCTAAGTTAAGATAATTCTATATAAAAAAAAAAAAAAAAAAAAAATTCCCAAAACGCGTTTTCCGCGTTTTGGACATTTTTTGTCGAAATACACACAAAACGCCCAAAACGATGTTTCGGGCGTTTTCCGTTTTGCGTACAATTTTTTTTTTTGTTTTCCAAAATGCGTTTTCGAAAATGGTAAAGAGAACGCGTTTTTAGCGTTTTCGAAAATAAAAACAGAAAACGACCTCAAAACAGCAAACAGAATTTTTTTTTCTGTTTGCTGTTTTGAGGTCGTTTTCTGTTTTTATTTTCGAAAACGCTAAAAACGCGTTCTCTTTACCATTTTCGAAAACGCATTTTGGAAAACAAAAAAAAAAATTGTACGCAAAACGGAAAACGCCCGAAACATCGTTTTGGGCGTTTTGTGTGTATTTCGACAAAAAATGTCCAAAACGCGGAAAACGCGTTTTGGGAATTTTTTTTTTTTTTTTTTATAAAATTATCTTAACTTAGAACTAAGCTTAATATAAAGTTTTTATTTTTTTATTATTTTTTTTAGAATTATCCTAACTTGGAACTAAGCCTAAATAAAGATTTTTTTTTTTTTTTTTTTTTTTTTTTTTTTTTTTTTTTTTTTTTTTTTTTTAGAATTATCCAAACTTGGAACTTAGTTTAAATAAAGTTTTATTCAATTCAATATCAACATTACAAAAAAAAAAATTAAATGAGAATTCTTGTTATATTTCAAAAAATGTAATGATAAATGGACTCTGGTGGTTTTTAAAGAACTTGCATTTTCTGGATTTTAATAGAAGTAGAGCTTTCTCAAGTCCCGAACCTGACCAAGCTGTGTTAATATAGACTCTTAATGCTCACATTAGTGTGTTGCATGTAACTATATTTTTAGTGTATTGTGAAAGGAAATTTGAGTTGGAGTTAGTAGTATTCTGCAAGCAAATTAATTAAAAATAGTTTAAATAATGTTCTGCAAAATTTCAAACAGAACGTGTTTTCCAACTTTTCATTTTCAAAAACAGTTTTCAGAAATGACAAACCAAACGCGTTTTCTGCAAATTTGAAAACAAAAATGAAAACACAAAACACAAAATATTTTCGAAAATGAAAATACAAAATAAAATACAAACAGAACGCCACCTAAATCTCAAGAAAAAACTAAAAAAATAAAAGTAGAATCTCCGCCTCCTGTCAAAGCTTATGTGCCACAAATTTTCTTTTCTTAACAATTGAAGAAGCACAAGCTAGAAAAGCAGTTTGATAAATTTTTGGGAATATTCAAGAAATTGCGCATTAATATACAAATTCCAAAGGCTCTAGCTCAAATACCCCTTTTACCGTAAGTTCATGAAAGAGATGATATCTAAAAAGAGGAAGCCGAAGGAATTTGAGATGGTATCCTTAACTGAAGAATGTAGTGTAATTTTGCAATATAAACTGTCACAAAAACTCAAAGATCCAAAAAGTTTCTCTATCCCTTGTAATATTGGTAATTTCAATTTTGATAGAATTCTGTGTGATTTAGGGGCAAATGTTAATTTAATTCCTATTTATGTGCACATGAAACATGGATTGGGGAAACCTAATCCCATCATAGATGATGTTCTAGTCAAAGTGGACAAATTTTTCTTTACAGTGGATTTTGTGATTCTAGACATTGAATAGCACACTAAAATGCCTCTCATACTTGGTAGACCATTCCTTCAGAACGAGCTTTGATAGATGGAGGAAAAGGAGATGAAAGCTTAAGAGTGTAGGATGAACAAGTAACCTTCAGTGTTATTAAACACCCGAATTAATACTACCAACCTGAAAGTTTCTTCAAGGTAGAAGAAGTGGTACAAAAGAGAGGTGAAAATTTGAAGCACAAGTAATAGTTAGAGGGCGCTTAAATCACAAATCATGAATTCAACAAAATGCGGAGTAAGATTGAGAAGTGTAAAGTACAAAATTGCAAGCAATACAAGACATCAAGAGCCTCTTTCAAGCCACCATAATGGGAGTTGAAACTATAATAAAAAACGAAGGGCGGTAACCAGACTTCTAAACTCTAAAAATTTTCTTCTGGATTTTTAATAGCATATAGTTGCATTAGGATCTGCATTAGAATGTAGGACACGTTTCCTATAATTTTTGTGGGTTTTTTAATTACTTAGAATAAATTTTTCTCACCGTCACCTTGTAACTAGTCGATTTTTACAAATAAATTTTATTTTATTTTATTTTTTATTTTCGAACAAATTAACTACTAAGTCCAGATTTAGAGAAAAAATTCGGTCCAAATAGGATATGATAGACATTCTTAAGGTTGCACCTCGATTTTCATTCCTTAAAAAAATCTTTTCCTAGTCTAAAGAATTTTTGCAAGGATGTACACTCTATTAAGATAGTTTTTATAAAAGTCAGATTGTAAGTCTTCTTGGTGTGGATTCACTGCTAATATCTCACTTTATATGCTATCACTAATAATTATTGAAAATTCTTAAAGGAAAAGTTCAAGTCTAGCAACAAGAAAACAAGCAAGTCGTCCTGACATTCACAAACATGAATTATCAATAGCCTTCATCAACTCCAAGTCATACCACATAGGGATACACTATTTCTTCTTGTGTTTTTATTAGTTAATGTATTTTTTGACACATTGAGGACAATGTAATACTTGAGTTTGGGGGTGTATGCAAAATTTCGGGCTAAATTTTTGCTTTTATTATTATTATTATTATTATTATTATTATTATTATTATTATTATTATTATTATTATTATTATTATAAAGAAATTGTGGTTTGGCATGTTCGTTTGTTTCGTTAAATAGCCTTGCTTGCACTTCATGTTTGAAACTGTGTGATTAATGAGTTATGGACATGTGCTATACTTGGAGTAAATTGATTCATGTTAGATTATTAATCGAGCAGTCAACTTTATTATTATGCATATACGTGGCACTTGAATAGGAGAATATGTTGTTAGTATGGAACCTAGTAAACATACTCATATGAAAAATACTAACCAATCACTTGACCAAGTAGTTAGATAGTTTGGGGGTGTATACTGGCAGTAGTGATTATTTCAGGTTGTGTTGATTTCATTACTGCAAAGAAACCATGTGTGGAGTGATTTTGAATGACTTGTGAAAGCTAGGTAATGACCAAATGCTGATAATCTAATCCCTTGCATAAAGTAAGAGCATGCATGCATGCATTCTTTTACATCTTTTTGTAGCCTTTTTTACTCGAGTTTGTAAGCATGTAAAGGTATGTAAATACCTTGGGAGTTACTAGCCTAAAGCTCCCTACATGAGTCATCTAGAAAGCTTAAGAGAGAGAGGTATCTCAGGAGAGTGAAAGTGAAATTTGACCACTAAGGGTTGGGAGACCACCTATTAAGCGCACTATAATGATTGAGTTAACTAAACACACGCATGTTGAGGATGGATTAAGTTAAAAACTTGTATAGCATTGGTTAAAGACTATTCAATGATTATTAGTGTTTTACATCCTGAGGCAAGTACCACAGGTTATCTAACACATGTCAATGTCATGTGTATTAATTAAGTTTTTGTGTTATGTTTGTGTGATTGTATATTCTTTATCTTATTCGAGAACGAATAAGAGTTTAAATTGGGGGGATTTGATAAGTACATTTTTGTACTTATCTTGACATTAAATCTTAGTCTTATAATCTTAATGTCAATGTTAATGTTAATCTTAATATATATAAAAGTAGAATAACCATCACCAAAATACACCCATAATTTCCCACAAAAAACTTTCTAAATTTGGAAATTTTTGTTAAAAAATAATACTCCCTCTGTCTCACAAAGATAATACACTATTCATTTTTCGTCGTCCCACAAAGATATTCCACTTTCTTTTGTGAGAATGTAGTTAATATTTTGTATTCCATTTTACCCTTATTTAATATGTTTTTTGTTAGTCTAAATAAATTTATACTCTTTACATTTTATGGGAAACTATATAAATTTATTAGGGGTATATTAGGAAATGATTGTAAAATTTATTTTTTCAACAATATTAATTGACATTTCTTAATTTGTGTGAAAATTGGTAGGGGACTATCTTTGTGGGACGGAGGGAGTATATTAAACATTTTAGTAATTATTATTTTACGTGTGTCATTAATAACATTGGCATCCGTGATATGCTATTAATAACATTAATATGTTATTTTTATGTCTTATTATTATTCTTTTAATGATTACTGGTATTTTTCATCATTGCGATGCACGTGAATATGTTTGTAATAGAGATTTCGATCTAAATTTATTAAAATATGTTAATTATATAATCTTATCAAACAAAAATATAATACAATTACATTTTAATAAAAAATATTATCGAATTCAAAACTTTAAAAAAGACAAAACTAATCAAAATAGGAAATGCAACATCTACAAAACTAATCAAAATTAGGAAATCCTAATCTTTATGTGGTTTTTCTTTTTTTCTTTTAAAAATTATTTTTATTTATTATTTGTTTGTTTGTTTGGGGGTTTTTATTCTAAATAAGTTATTTTTAACATGTTAAATTAATTTATTTTGAAATATAATAAAATATAATAATAAAATTAAAAATCACACACACACACACACACACACACACACACACACACACACACACACACACACACACACACACACACACACACATATATATATATATATATAGAGAGAGAGAGAGAGAGAGAGAGAGAGAGAGAGAGAGAGAGAGAGTATTTAATTTTATCTCCAAATGAGTAAATGTTGCTTTATTTCTAAAATAATTTTTTTAGAAAATTTGTGATGTTTGAAACAATTATTAATTTTATAATTAAAATCGGTTTGACCCCGGTTCGACCTGATTCAACCTTCGATCCTTGATATGTTGTCTTTTTACGCACAAAGAGTTTATAATTTGTTCTCACTTGTTATCTTGTATTAAACTTTTCGTTAATTGTCATTGCATAAGACGCAATCAAAGTAAATTTTTAATAACAATGCAAAAAAAAAAAAAATTAATTTAATTCCGAACAAAATATATTTTCACTTTTGATGAAGCTTATTTTGTAATGTATTGCTTAGATATAATTTTATAGAATTTTTAATAGTGTTTTCCAAATAAAAACATTGTCATTGCACAATAATAATAATAATAATAACAACAACAACAAATTAAGAATAATATAAATGAACACTGTATTTCAATATATATATATATAATATCCAATCAAGTATGAAATTATTCAATTTGAAAGAAAATTATATTTAATCAAGTATGAGATTATTTGATTTGGAAGAAAATTTATGGATTAGTCATTTAGTTTTTTCTCTTCTATATAATCTAATTGGAAACTAATAAAAAAATACGCAATATAAAGAATATTCTTAAGTTCTTTAAACTAAAACATTTTTCGTTCTTTAAACTAATATGTTTTCGGGTTATTTAAATGTTTTTCAACACAGTTTATAATATAATTTTATTTATTTCTGAAAATAATTTAATATTACTTTACCAAATTAGTTGCACTATGATTAAGTAGAATATTTTTGAATAATCTTTTTTTTTATTTATTTATAAATTTAACAAAATTTCTAAATTACGAATTTTAAATACTTTTTTATAACAATCGAAAATTATCTATTTATTTTTTAAATTAGATTTATAATGCTTTTGGTGTAAATTTTCCACCTTTAAAAAAAAAAAAAAAAAAAAAAAAAGAATGAAGCATCTCTGTTTAGGGAGGGCAATAATACCCACGAACCCGATATCCGATGGAGACCCGACATAAATGGGCGGAGATTACCCGACTAAATAGGTTCGTGTGTAGGGTATGAAGGTAAATTTTAAAACCAGACATGGGTATGGGTCGGACGTGAGTTTTATACAATACTCATACCCAACCCGCATACCCATTAATTTCCTTTAAAAATTATAAAATCTAAAACAAAAGTGATTGTTTAAAAAAAAATTAAAAAATAAAATAAAAAATAGAACCCGAATATCTATTGACATTGTTATCATCTAAACCTTAATATGTTTAAACTATTGACTTTGTTAACGTCTAAAAAAATTGTTCAAATTCGCTTGTATAATTTCAACATATAACAAACTTTTTTCAACTCAAATTCAAGTGAAGCCCAATATTTAACTGATTCAAGTTAATCCGGAGCACCTATAACCTATTTATAGCTTAAAAAAATAATAAAAAAATAAATAATTAGTAATGAGTTTTAAATGGGTATAGAAGCAAACCCGCCTCCGACCCGCAATTTTTAAATGGGTATATGAGTAGAGTATGGAGGTTGTAAATATTTAGTGGGTAGGGTACGGGTTTGGCAAACCCGACCCATTGCCATCACTATCTCTGTTTAATAATTAAAAACACATTTTGTTTTTTTTTAAAGCAAAATAAAAAAATAATTTCAAATTGTCATTTTTTTGAATTGGAACGAAGTATCTTTATTTGACAAAATATTTTTAAACACATTTTTAAACTACTCTCTCAATTTTTCAACCACTAATTTTTACCTCGAAAGCATCATATTTTTTGTTTTTTTTAAAAAAGATTAACTACCACAAAAGTGTAATTCAAATTTTCAATTATTACACTTTGAAGTTTGAGTTGTCCAATCATTACATTTTGAAATGGTTCTAATTCATATTGCACTTTAATGAGTCTTTTTTTAATTCTTTTTATTATTATTATTTTTTTTTGCAAGAACTTTCCAAATTTAGCAAGTAATTTTAGGCGAGAAAGTGTGTGTATATTTTTTGTGACGACTACTTTGTTTATATATATAGATAGATAGATTGTATTATTTTGAAATCGAAAAACATATAATATGAGTGTCAAATTAAATATCATAGTGAGAAGTTTAATGTAAGTTAACAAGTGAGAGCAATTGTAAATATATTGTCCGTAAAATCATACAAGAAATTGAAGGTAAAGTTTTATTTTAAATTTTTTAATTTTTCCTCAAAATCTAATTCATTTTAAATTATATTATTTAAGTCATATAATATTATCTATCATTAGTTAACTAAATTTATTTTAGTCATAGATGATTAATTTTTGTTCTTATTTTTTTTCATCAAATTAAAATAAATAACAACTATACGAATTTTTATGGCAAATCCAATTAAGTTGGATTAATTTTATAAATTTAAGATTTCTTCAATTCATTAATCATTTTCACATTATTTTTATTTATTTACTGATTTTGTTCATTTTTCTATTTTTCATTATAAATTTGAATAACTAAAATATGTAAAAATATATTACAGATTTTAATAATTAGTTCATATAATTTTTATTAAACAATTGATATATCAGTAATTTTTATTAAAATAATAGTGTAACAATATGAATAAAGAAATTGTCAGTATAAAGAAAGAATAATCAATTAATGTAACAATATTTATTAAAATTAATAATTATTTTTTTAGAAAAATACTTGAAATTATTAATTAATACTTAAAATATCAAATTATACCAAAAAAGTCTATCCTACATATCATTTTGGGAAGAATATGATGAAGAACAATATATGAAAAGAAAAACGTTGATCTTACGCAGAATATGTAAGTTGAATTATGCACATGTATTGTATGAGTCTAATTTTGTAGTTCAAAAGTTTATTTAAAAAAGAAAATTTCATTTATTGAACGTTAATTCCAGAGATGAAGTTGATATGTTCACGGTATAATCTCTAAAACACTTAATTCATGGTCTGTTTTCCCGTAAAGAGATAAAACAATTCAACGTTTTACAGTTTTATTAAAATATTAAAAAAAAATTATATGCCATAAAAAAATGGTGAAACTTTTTTATTTTAATTCTATTAACATATATAAAAAAGACTCACTATATATATTTTATTTATATTTTCATTAATAATTTTTTATTGACATATAATTAAATATGCATTTAATTATGTCAAATTAAATGCATCGCATTTAAAAATTATTAATCATGCGAAGGATCTCTTAGGTTGAATTCCACGTTCGTGCACCACAAATCTTGAGTTTGATTTCACATTCGTACATCATAAATATTGCTTAATTTGTTACATTTATTTCTATATAGGACCACATATATTTAATTTGTTATAATTACTTTATTTTATGTAAATTATAATATTTTGAGCATTCGTTGACAGTCTATATCATTAATTAAAACAAATTATGTATTCAATTTTTTTTCCTATTTTGTAATGATATTTATAATAAAATTATTTTATATTGTTTTTCCGTGCAACACACGAGTGTGATACTAGTTTAGATAAACATGAGTATTTTAGACTTTTATATTGCTCAGTTTGTATTTCTTTTTATTGTTTTAGGTAAAACTCGAATTTGGATACATTTGGAAGCTAAACGGAGGAAAAATACCAAAATCTTGCAAAATTGACAAAGCAGAGACCAAATTGCAAATACCCATCTGTTGATTTGAACCACAAAATAATGATTGAAGAATATGTAATCAATTGAATGATATTGAAAGCCAAGGGATCAAAGTTGCACTTGAAAATGACTTAGGATGAAAACTGAGCTTCAAAACTTATATTCCAGATTTTTAGTCAAACTTTGAAACCTATTTTCTAGATAGTTAAAATTCGAATTGGACAAATAGTACATCAAGAATAATTGTAGCCCTTTGAGTTATGTATCCAACTCACTTTGAATCACCTCAATCGGATAAGAGAAGAGAAAGATATGATAAATATACTAACAGCTGCACAAAGATGACATGAATTATACTTTTCTAATTTCCACTTTGGACGTGATTCTTGACCTAAATTCACCATATATAAGAGACTACATTGACAGGAAGGAAGTAGGTTTTACAACACAATACACCAAAAAGTAGAAAGAATTACACGATCTTAAGGTGGAATGTAAGGGTTTTCAAGATTTTCATGAAAGGAGAGCAATTCTTAGTGCAAGCTCATTATCATCTTCTTGATTTTCATCAAAACCTGGTAATGAATTCCTTCATACTTTTAGTTTTATTTTATTATGTGTAACTTATTCATTAGTTGGGACGAACGATGTAAACTTAGTTTGATTATTTAATTTCAATTCTCAAATTTCAGGCTTAAATATTAGGGTAATTGACACAAGGGATAATTGCAGCCTATACTATTTTTTTAGGACATATTGCACAAATAACCGTGTTACCAAAAAAATTGAAAAACACGGTACGTCAACTCTCTCTTGGCTCCACCTTCTTCCTCGACATATTTCGATTGCCTACCACCACCCACCGCCCTCATCAACCACCAACCCACCGCCCTCATCAACCACCAACACCACCAACTACATCAACCATAGCTAACTCCGCCCTGTTTGATTAACTTGGGGATACAACCAATATTAGCATAAATCACCTCAAGGATCACCCCTTCACTACGACAATCGGACTCGGAACCCATAACACAACAGCAAAATCACACTCTATATATGTTGGGATATTTCCGATGACTGTGATTAGGGGAAAAGTGAAGAAAAGGTCAAGATTGGATTTTGTCCAAGACTCGACGTGGTTGGGCTTCTCTGTTGTTTCTTATTCTCCGATTTTGTAGGATTAGCAAGTGAAGATGGTAGATGCTGAAATCAAAAAATGGATTTTGTGCTCACCTAGAATGAGAATCTGGATGGAAAAAGAGAAAAATCTGAGCTTCCTTTTCTGTGTCTTTTTGGGAGCCAGATGAAGACGACCCCCTTTCCCCCGTTCTTCTTTCCTTTTTATCTAATTTCCTCTGTTAGCCAGTAAAGTGAAAATGCTATTTGATTGGTGTTTGACTATTATGATGGTTGAGGTGGATTATACCTGAAAATGTGATAATAGTGCATGAAAAGTGCATGATGTTATGATTGAGACAAAGTATCATAAAAATTATGTAAGGTATCATGATGTGATACCAAAATTTCACCCTAAGTATCACAGAGATTTGAAAAAATTTCATGTTATGATACTAAATATTTGAAAGTATCACAAGTATCATGTTGTGATACTTTAAAAGTATCTGTATCACAGTATGAAACTTGTGATAAAATAGTATTTTTCAAAAAAAATAAAAAAATTGAAGTATTTTTCAATTATTGTTTAAAATGAAGTAAATTTCAATTATGATACTAAAAGTTGGGTATTTGTGCAAACGCCCCTTGACACAATTCATCCCTACCTTTTATGACCCTGCTAAATTCATCCACACGTTTGTTTTTTTTTTACAAATTCACCCTTACCTTCTCACTTCCTTGCCAAATCCGTCCCTTCCGTCACTTTCTATTAATTAATCTATTATTTAATTCAATTGGATTAACTTTGAGGACTCAAATTATAATTTCAGCCCAAACAAAATTGCAAGGAGACTCCTGTCTCCACCTCTTTCTTTCCACCGCCTCTCTTCACAACAAAAAAATTGGTCTAGCTCCTAAATCTCCGATGCGAAATCTCTTGCAGCCAAATTAATTGCACGTCATGGCATCGTTTGTAACTACACCCCTCAATACTTTTAGGTACAAATCCATAATTGATGGTGGCATAGTGCCATTGAGGAAAACCTCAAGATTCAAATTATTTCACCAAAATTTCCATGTCAAGAAGCTGGACTGCATGAGGGATGTGAAAACATGGATACAATCAATTCTCCTGAATTAGTCTATAAGTTCTTTCTGACCAATGAATTGCTATAAACCCCACTTGAAAAATTGATAAGGAAAATTAGAACAAAAACCTGATTGCATGATTTCCAGTAATGCTCGTCCTTGAACTCGAGAATTTTCTAAAAAATTCAAGATCCCAAGGTTTATTTTTTAAACAATTTCTTGTTTTACGCTCTTGTGCTCTCACAAAATTAAGAGAGACAATATGGTTGTTTCAAGTTCAGAATCGATATCAGATGTACTCCACAAAATGAATTCTCCAAATCCCAGTTGCCTGAATCAATGAGAGAAAACTCAAATAATTATTAAGGGCTTGTAGGAGTTTTTTTGCAGGTTCAAGGTTATGCAAAAATATTCTGGTGAACAGTTTTCAAGATCTGGAGCCATGGTATGTGGAATAATGCAAGAAAATAGAAAAATGTTTGGTCTTCTAATCCTCAGTGCCCCACCCTATAATAGAGAGCAGAGCACCTTCCAAGGAGATTTGGCTCATTTGGGTGTGGTCTGGTTTTTCTTATTCTGAAGAGAGTGGTGGTGGCGGCTGGAGAGGTGGCAGTGGTGGCCGCGGCTGGAGAGGTGGCAGTGGTGGTGGTGGGTGTAGAGATTATGGCGGGGGGGGGGGGGGAGATGGGAGTCTCCTTACAATTTTGTCTGGGCCAAAATTGCAATTTGAATCCTCGAAGTTAATCCAATTGAATTAGATAATGGATTAGTTAATAGAAAGTAACGGTAGGGACAACTTTGACAAGGAAGTGAGAAGTAAGGGTGAATTTGCCAAAAAAACAATGGTAGGGATGATTTGAGCAGAGGTCGTGAAAGATAGGGATGAATTGCGCCAATTACCCTAAATATTATGTATTGAATTTATTTATTTTCTTAATTCATGAATTAATTGGTCATTAATTCATTAATTACATTGTCTTCTTCAATAGTTGGGGTTATGTTCTTCTTGTCTTCTGCAGTTGCATCTCATACTCAAGCAATAGCACCGGATGAAATAGTTAAGGTTACTGCAACAGGAAGAAGGGAAGGGAAGGGAAGGCACTTGCAATAGCTTAGATCCGCATGAGGTTTGTAACGAGTCAAGAAGTGAGTTACATATCTAGACCGCGTGATAAATTTTGGCAACTTAAAAAAATGGTAGAGACACATGTTTGTGTTATTGAATGAATTTAACTTGGGGGTTTATTCTGACCCAACATAGAGATATGTAGTTGACCCATTACTTAGATCTGATTTAAACACGAGAGGTGAATTTTAGATAAAATTGTGAATTCGATCATATACTAGAAATAAAACATGAGATGAGAATTTGAATACAAGAACTAGGGCGAAATCGTGAGCCCCAACACTTTTAATTCATAAAAACAAAAATTGAATCTTTTTATTTGCTTATTTATTTTACTTTATTATTTAATTGCTTTCACTAGTTAGTAGTTAAAAAAATTCAAATCTTCGTGTTGATTTGTAGTTTAGGTATTGATTAATAAAGCTAATAATAGATAAATTAATCCTTGTAGGATCGACAATTTGGACTCAAAAAGTTCACTTTATTACTTGTCAATGATTTTGTGTACTGGCAATATTTTTAGAATAGTAGCAAAATGTCTAACTTGCCAACAAGTTAAAGTTGAACACCAACGATCGACTGATACCTTACTACCACTACCAATCCTATAATAGAAATGGGAGAAATAACAATGATTTTGTTAGTGGAATACTAGAAGTTACAAAAGGTTATGATTCGATTTGGGTGATTGTAGATCGACTAACCAAATATGCACACTTTCTTCCAATCAAAATGAGCTTTAAGATGGAACAGTTAGTCAACTTGTACATTCAGGAGATAATAAGATTGCATGGGATACCTATTACCAGTGTTCTAAAAAGCGTGAAGAAGCGTGGAGCCCAAGAGTCAAGCTTTTGAAGCTTGAGCGGGAGTAAGCGTTAAAAAGTGTTTTTAAATTCCTAGATAATTGATTTAAATTTTACCCATACTTGAACAAGTAAAAATAAAAAAAGGAATAAAAAAAAAATGCAGCTGCGCGCATCGGACGCGCTTAAACTCGCATCGGGCACACTTAAGCGTGCTTCCCCACGCATTGTGTGTGCTTATGTGCGCATCGCGCGCGCTTTTAGATAAAAAAAAAATTTTAAATGCTTTTTTCGCGCTTTTCACCAAAGCGACGCGCGAGAGGTGCGCACAGTGCCTGCATTGTGCGTGCGTTTTAGAACACTGCCTATTACTATAACCTTTGATTGAGACCATCTATTTTTATCTCGATTCTATAAAGAAGTACAAAACATCTTAGGGATGAGACTAAGCCTCTGTTTGTTAAAAGTTTTTTTGTTTAAAAACATGTTTTTTTATGATTTCTAGGTAAAATGTGTGGTTGAAAAATGGAGAAAGAAAATGTGTGTGGTTAAAAAATGATTTGGAGATTTGTGTAGGAAAAAATATGTTTACCAAACACAACCTAAACTTTAGTACATCCTTCCACCTGCAAACAAATGGACAACCTGAACGTAGTATTCAAACCCTAGAAGACATGCTTCGTGTGTGCTTCTTGAAATTCTCCCAGAATTGGGATCATTACCTACTACCCTTGATTGAATTCTTGTATAACAATAGTTACCATGCTTCAATCCAGATGTCTTCATTTGAAGCATTGTATGGTTGAAAATTCCGATCTTCATTATACTTGAATGAGGTAGGAGAAAATAATATCACAAACTTTGAATTGATACAAGATATGAAGACTTAATATCCGAAGAAAGACCAGTTAGGATCTTGATGTGAGATATCAAGAGACATCAAAATAAGGAATTTTTGTTACTACGTTTATTGTGGTGGAGTGATGCCATATAAGAAGAAATGTGGGAACGAGAAGATAAGATGAAGACTTAGTATCTGAAACTCTTCTTGTAAAGGTAATTTCAGGGATGAGATTTTTTTAAGGAGGTTGATTGTAATGCTCCAAAAATTTATGATGTCCATATTTACCCTTGGTTATGTAATAAAAGTATGTTTAGAATTTATTTAATTTTTCTGGAGTTTTAAGAAAGAAAAATGAAAATGAAAAGTTACAAAAATCATGTTTAAACGCCTCTCTTTAGGAAGCTTGTTTGATCACTTTCAGCCTCTGTTGAATGCATGTGATATATGCATGGATAAGTTCTCGAAACAAACTTCGAGAATATGAAATCCATTTTTCATAGATTACCAAACTGTTAAGGAAAAACTGTTTCAAGTGGATTATCTCGGTAAGTCATAACTTCCTCATCGTTTAATCATTTCTCGCGCGGTAAACTTTGCATGAAAGTATGCCATGTATACTTTGAAATGATTTCATAGAACTCAATATTTTGACGTCATTTGATATCTCGAATTTATGTTCAAAACCGCCTCATCGAAACTGGAATTTTTTAAGGAAGCAAGTATGAGGTGGCTTTGTAGACTTCCATTGCTGCCTTTGTAGCTTTCAATACTCACCCTACCTATAATTAACACCTCCAACTTGCATGAAAACTAGGTACCAGCTCCAATTTAGGAAGATGAAGTTGAATCACGTTCTAGCCAATTGGAAAGTAATCTTATGCAATCGTGATTTTTTACTCTTCCCGCTTCCAAATATTCCTATAAATACCCATAATTTTTTAAGTCAATTCATCACACTAAAGAATCAGTAAGAAAGTTGATAGAATAGTTTTTCATTCCAAAAACCTAGATAAGAAATCTTTTCCAAAATTATGTTTAAATCCATTTCAATTCATCAATTTTCATTGGAAAACATTTTATCAACGTTCTTCATCAAATTGAATAATTTTGGATCAAAGAAATCAAGATTCTTGAGTTTTAGTTTCTGGAAATGTGTTTGGTGTCGATACTTGGACATTTCTCGTTGACACTAAATGGGGACGATGAACATGGTGTCAACACCATGTCGACACCTATGTAGGTACAAGCTTATTTTGAGTTCCAATCTTGATATTTTGCTATTCTCCATTTTTCAGGTTGATTTGTATCATATTATTATCATCAATCACTATGAATATTCAATACACCCTTATATGTGGCATAATGTGGTAACATGTTTTTAATGCAATGACATTCGATGGATTTTAATCATAAAGAAAGATTTATGCACGAGGATTATAGATTTGAACTCCAGCCCCCCTCGCTAATCAATGTGTTATATGGGATATCGATGTGTGTTGTGAGGACCTTGCGATTTCAAGGTCTCGATGAACGACATGGTGATTGAGTAGCCTTGTTGGAGTCGAATATGGTGAAAAATGACATAATATAGAAGTCTAAAGGATGAAACAGTCTTGTGCAATCTGATTTTTTATGGCCATTGTATCGATATCCTGTTTATGGAAATGTTAAGCCCTTTCAGGTAGAGGAGATAATCTATTGTAATACTCAAGCCAGGAAAAACTTAAAAGATTTGATAGGTACTACGCATACCAATAAGGTACACCTTCTTTTCTGGAAGTCCATAGTTAGAAACTCCACAGTTAAGCGTGCTTGACTTGGAGCAATTCTATGATGAGTGACCTCCTCGAAAGTCATCTTGGGGAGCTTTCGAGTGAGGACAAAACAAGCTAAAAAGACCCATATTGGTACAGTGGGGATAGTACGTCATCGATCTAACGGTCGAGACATCCGTTAAGTAGGACCTGAGTCGTTACAAATGGTATCAGAGCCGGTCACCAGCAGGAAATCGGGAACTAAGTTCTATGCGGGACAAAGGAAGGAGCCACCTCTTAAACCTGTATGAGCACCTCTAGAATCCCAACGCTTAGCAACGGATCCTCGGATGGTTTAAGTGCGACAAGGACATCGCAAGTCTGATGGGTGGTGATTGTAATATCCAGGCCAGGAAAAGCTTAAAAAATTTGATAAATACTACTCATACCAACAATGTGCACCTTCTTTTTCAGAAGTCTATCGTTAGAAACTCCACAGTTAAGCGCGCTTAGCTTAGAGCAATTCTATGATGGGTAACCTCCTGAGAAATTTTCTGAAGAAGCGTGCGAGTGAGGATAAAATATGCTGAAAAGACCCATGTTGTACAGTGGGGATAGTACGTCGTTGACCTAACGGTCGGGACAACCCGTTAAATGGGACCTGAGTCGTAACATCTATAATTAAATCCTGAAAGAAAGATTTTGAAAAGAGTATGCATGTGTATCGTTTACTAATTGAATTATCAATTCACATTTTTCCTGTTTTTCCTAAATTGTAGATGCTACATTTGACAACTTTGAAGTAGTTTCTCGGGACTGGATTAAATCAGTTAGAGGGAGGCATTATATGTATGTTGTAGAAGAGCACACTTGGCAGTCACATCGTGACTTTCTGGCCATTACACGTTTTCTCCGGTCCCACTTCTATATGGATTTCTTTACTAATGAAACTCTGGAGTGTGAGTATTCGAATAACTTCCCAAGCGAGTGATAGTACGTAATTGCTGTTGTGTTAGTGTTTTGTTAAAAATGTGATGTTTTGAATATTTTGTAAATCCTCTTTCTAAAAGACGTTGTAAAAACGCTCAGGAAGGTATACACGTTTTGTTTTATGTTTTGAAAAAAAATGAGTTTAAAGTATATTTTCATATCCAGAAACAAGTTTTTTGACTATTATGTGTCGATATCAAAACATTAAATGTCAACACCAAAATAATTTGTCTCAAAAGTAGTGCAGGTGTCAACACCCCTAGTATTGGCATTGACACCAAATTGCCTGTGCCTCTATTCTTTTTGTGTCAACACCATGTCGAGATCTAGGGTTTTCCTATGCCAAAAAGTTTAAAATTTTCCCATTTTTTGACTTATTATTACTTAAGAACGTTTGGGGTTTGGGGTCACCATATGAAAGAAATGTCGTTGTCCCAATAATTTTATTTCAAAATTCAACAAATGCAAATATGGAAAACGAAGAAAATGCAAGTCAACCAAGCATCCCATAAAGTCTATCTAGTTTTAACTCATCATCACAAGGCTCTATTCTAAGAAAATGCTGGATTTGAGTGATATTATGCACGATACAACTTTTGTATGGTTGAACCCTAAATTTTTTAAAGAGTTATGAAGGAGGAGTGTTGGATAAAAGCAATAGAGAAAAAGATTGAAGTCATTGAGAAAAACAAAACTTTGGAGTTAGTTGAAAGGCCAAAAAAGAAAGACATGATAGGTGTAAAATGGGTGTACAAGGTGAAGCGTAATTCGAATAGATCATTCAAGAGCAATAAATCATGATTAGTTGTGAAAGGATACACATAATATCTAAGGATGGACTATGATGAGACTTTTGCTCTGATTGCTAGCCTAGACACTGCTCTTGTAACTCAAAAATATTAGTTATTGTAACAACTTGATGTTAAATCAACTTTTTTAAATGGAGAACAACCTCAATGTTTTGTTGCAAAGGCAGAAGAAGACAAAATGTAGAAGCTAAAAAAAGCTTTGTGCTGAAAAAAGCACCGAGGTTGATATAGTCAAATTGATGGTCATTTTTAGCAACATGAATTTTTCAGAAGAAAAAGTAAACCAACCATATACAACATAGAAGCAACATTGATATAGTTATTGTTGCATTATATGTTAATGATTTGATTTTTACCTAAAAAAAAAAAAAAAAATTGAAGAATTTAGAATTGACATGATGTAAAGATATTAAATTAGTGGTTTAGGGTTGCTAAATCATTTTCTGGGTATGAAAATGAAGCGTTTGTTTCTCAAAAGAAGTTGTCGAAAAAGGTCTTAGAAATTTAAAATGTTTGAGCGTAAATTTGTCTGAAGTATACTTGTTTGTAATGACAAATTGAGGAAGGGTAATGGAGAAAAGAAGATGAATGAAACTGTTAATAGATGCTTAATTGAAGAGTTGATTTATATATCTTATCGCTGCAAGACTGGATGTCATATTTACGTGCATCAAACTTTATATTTTACTTCAATAAACCCAACCATTAATTGGCAACGGACTTGAATGTAATAGAGGAAATTACATTTTCCTACGTTGTCACACCGACAAGAATGATCATTGCTCACATTTACTAATAATTCTATCAATATATAGCTGAAAAATCATAAAATAAATTATAAGAAATTAATTAA
Source organism: Ligustrum vulgare (assembly GCA_963555705.1). NCBI lineage: Eukaryota > Viridiplantae > Streptophyta > Magnoliopsida > Lamiales > Oleaceae > Ligustrum > Ligustrum vulgare. The sequence goes on from OY743187.1 coordinate 33,039,821, forward strand.
GAAAATCTGAAAAATCATGCAGGTGCTATAGAAACTCTCTCAACCTCAATCACATATTCAAGAGTGGCAAATGGAGGAATTTGCACTACTCCAGACCCTAAATCTGCTCCTCCTTCCCCAAAACCCAAATTGGGTGGAATTATAACTCTTCTTTTCCCTCCAGCTTTCATTGTCTTGAGAACATATTCTATGCCTTCACATATTCCTTTACTGTAAGGCCTTGATCCCATTACAAGTGCCAATGGCTTCTTCTTTTCACTCCCATATGTATCAACAAACACTTGTCCACTGCCTTGGACACTACCCTTTACATCTATCACCACCAAATCGCCCAGTCGGGGAGATGCTCCGCCGCCTATTCTCAGATCGCAGTACCTGATGATCAAATGTAATAGGACTAGATAATGTAATACACAAGTCATTTTTTTTTTTAAGAATGGCCACATACGTACCTTATGCCATTAGGCAAAACTATCTCTTCTTCCTTCTCAACATCTCTATATATACATGTCAAGAAATTCAATCAAACGGAATTCGAATTTCAATTCCAACTTCGGAAAAAGTAGGAAATGAATTCATCACACGTGACATTTCTGGAAATGGAAACCAATTATTAATATCAAACACTACCTTGTGTTTGCTTCTTGTTGCGAAACTTCAAAACGAGTCTTAATTTGTTCCGAAAGAACGCCAACAGCGAGAAAACCGACCCAAGTTAGGCCAGCACCAATTCCAAATCTTCTGGTTAAGGTCGAAGATATCCAATCAGTGGACTCCGCGCTCGTCTTGGTTACAGGCTTCTGCTCTTGCACCTTAGCTACTTGGACTGCATCTGAATTGAGCTGTTGAGTGTTTGGGGGTGTAGTTTGTGGCTGATACGATGGTGGCTGCTGTGAGGAGGATGGAGAGAAGTAATTGCTTCTTGTTTTTGAAAGAGAGAGAAACTGTGGGGATCCAAAGAAAGTAGCCATTTTTTCACACACAAAATCTTGTTGGGATAATAGATATATTTGTAGTGAAAATAATACATACAACGTGAAAAAGTGAGCTTCCTTTGGACCCTACCTTATCTTCACATGTGAATTCTGATGATCCAAAGCTTAAGGTGATTTGGGCAGTTCCAAAGGACATAATACGCGCGCTATCACCAGACCCACTAGTTACCAAATCCCAACGCGTTTTTGATGTACCTCCTCCTCTAGAGCCCATTTCACATCATTTTTACTTTTTATATTAAACAAAATAAATAAATGATTTCGATGGAAATTAAAATCAATTTCTTTAATAGGTTTTGACAAAAATTAATTAAATGTATAATTGAAATTTTGTGGGTTCAATAAAATATTGATTATTGACTTTGACTTAATTTAAAACAATGACAATCAACCTAAGAAATTATAAAGGACATATTTGGTTTTGAATTAAAATCTGATTTTAACCTCAAGTCAAAATCAACATGATTTTAATTTCTACCAAACAAGGGCTAAAATATATTCAATAACAATTTCTTACATTCCTTTATGTAACACATTCATTACAATTAAAAAAAAAAAAAAAAAATGCTTCAATCTTAAAGAACAGTAGTGTAAATAACACACTACGAAATAGAGAACTTTTTCCCACATAATTGAAATTGATTTTTCCACGCATGTTTTTGCGTATAGTTTTTCACTAGCTTCTTTTTAGAAGCTTGACAGAAACAAAAATGTCAAACCTTAATTACAGTAAATTCAAATGAATATACGAACAACTACACAATTTCATGGATGGTAAGCCAAGAATACAAACCATAAATGAAAAAAGTAGGGGAAGTGAAAGAATTAGAATTCACTCAAATGTGCTTTATATCAAGAAGATCTATAACAAAATCTAATTCACCTTTGCCTCCATTGCAAGTCATTCTTGTCAAGCAGAATAACATATCTGTCCCCACTAGCTCTTACGACTCTCTAGTGACGACTGACCCTTCTCATTTCTTCTACTTACGAGCACACTGGCTCTTGGCACAGGTGAATTGGAAATAGACTTTTGCAGTGGTCTCAGGGCAGCCATGATCTCAGCAAATGACGGTCGTAATCTTGGATCTCTACAATATTTTCACGGACGAAAAGTAAAATACCAATGGGTTCACACTACTCGAAGCACTAAACTACACAAACTACTTCTGGAACCACAAAAATGCTTCAATTTAAATCAACATTGTTTGTAATGAGTAAAAGAAGCCTATATGGGCCCTAAATCTAGAGTTAGTGCCTGTTTGGTATAGGTAGTTTTAGTTTTTGGGGAAATTTGGGTTTTAAGGGAAATGTGTGGATGAAAAGTGGTACCATAAAAATGTGGTTGAAAATTAATTTGAGGGAAAAATTGAAAAAATGGATGGGAGCAAACAAGCTCTTAGACTAGTTGACGCGCGATTGAAATTCACTCACGTTTGCCAGCATTTCCTGATTATATCTGCTATAACTGGATCCATATCGTCTGGAATGTCAAGACGACGATGCTGAAATCCAACTGCACCAACAACCTGCATAGGGTTCATTCCTCCCCAAGGTTGCTGCAAAGTACAAAGTTCCCATAGTATGACGCCAAAGCTATAAACATCACATCTGCACGTAAATCAATCACAACCAAATCAATCAAAAACCACAAAAAACAAAGAAGAAAAATAAGGATGATTTGTTTTCACATCTCCAATATTTTTTATGTAAGACTAATAATTGGAGGACATACTTTTCATTTGATGGCTCATTTCTTAGAACTTCTGGTGCCATCCACTCTGCCTAAAGAAGGGTAACACCAACTAGTTATCAGAGCTGTCCTTTTAAAATTGCTTCATGGAAGCATTAGTAGTAATCAAATGTCAGTTGACAGTTCAAAAAGTCAAGATATTTTATTGAAAAGATGATTATCCCCTTATTGTCAATTAAAATAGGAAAATAAACTTGTACTAAACTTATATATATACTCTCATACTTTTATATTATAAAAAAAAATAATAACACCAGAAAAATTTAACTTTCAGTTTATCCAGAGAAAAACAGCTTTTCAAAATCTTGAATTTATTTGCAAACCATGAATTGAAGAAAACCGCCTTTCTCGAAGGAGAAAGTAACAGGACACCACTGTTGACCTATTTCTACAAAATGGCTGAGATACTAAAATGATGCAACAAAATAAGCGTGTTTCATGATTAATCATCATGTTGTTCCATGCAGGGAAAGGCGTCAAACAAACGGGAGACAGAAAAAGGACAAACCTGATAGAAGTACTGAGGAAAGATTTCAACAAAAAGTTGTATTATTGAGGTGAAATAATACGAAGCATAGTAACATGTCAGTTCCTCAAAAGGATGTGACATTTGAAAAAAAAAAACTTTATGATATTTAATAACAAAGAATGGCACAAAATATGTTTTGTAGCAGATAAATTCAGTGCTAGTACAAAGGGAGAAAAAAGTATTGAGAATCTAAATTACTACACGAGACAACAAAGGCCATAGTACAAATTAGGTTAGTCCAGCTTACCGTCCCAGCATTTGACTTTGAAGAAATAAATGTGCTTTCCTTGATTTTTGATAATCCAAAATCGCCTACCTTGATGCAGAAAATAATATGTGATTTATTATTATTGACAAAATAACAATATCTATATCATCGTCATTTCTCAGTGAAGAAAGCCACCTTCACAACCCAGTTCTTATCAACAAGAAGATTTGGAGACTTCAAATCACGATGAACTATTACAGGTGTGCAATTGTGCAAATAATTCATTCCCCGAGCCTGTGAAATGAAGTAAACAGCATTAGCACCTGCATGTTCACCAATTAAAGTAGAAGCTGCTGACTGATAGAGAATTAAAAGTTAACAGGAGCATACAGCATCAAGAGCCATCTTCAATCGTCTGCGTTCATCTAGTTGATTATTGGGGCGATGAATCAACCTATACAAACTACCTCTGGAACCACAAAATATGCTTCAATTTAAATCAACATTGCAACGATTCATAAAATAACTCATTTTCCTCAAACAAATATTGCTAAACATTGAGAAAATATTAAAGTTTACGTTTACGAAACCTACGACCCTTAATTAAATGTAATTGAATCACCGTAAAGTAAGCAATCCATAAAGTTAATTTAAAAGGGTCAATTTTAGCCCCTGTTTGGTACAACTTAAAATCAAAATTTTAATCTAAATCATAATCAACAATCAATCTCAACCACATATTTTATGGGATTCCTAACTTTTCAACCACTTATCTCATCAATTTTTATCAAAATGTACTAAAAATCTGATTTTAATCTCCACCAAAAAGTAGCTTAGCCCGTGTTTGATTTTGATTAAAACCTGATTTTAATCTGAAGTTAAAGTCAAACAATTAATTTTAACCATTCATTTTGCAGGACCCAAAACTTTTTAACAACACATTTCATCAACTTCTATCAAAATCTGATTTTAATTTCCACCAAACAGGGCCTTAGATTGATTAACTGTTACGGTATACTCAATCAAAATTTGGCAGAACCGCAGGCACTAAATCAGCTTATAAGGCTCATATAATTCATAAAAGGAAAAAGAAAAAAAGGGATTGAAGATAAACTTTCTATTACCATGACTAGAAGAGATCCAGAAGTCAAAGGACAGAGGTTCCAAACAAGCAAGTTAAATCCCCTTAAAGTAGATTAAAGTTCTTGGAGCATATTAGCAGTAACTGACAGTTTCATATTCAAAATAAAATCATGGAAAGAGAATAATAACTACACGAACCCAAAAAGTTGAGAATAGAGGCATACCTAGGAAGAAACTCAGTAATAATTGAAAGGTTTGGAGGCCGAGTTACAGCTCCCATGAAGAGAACTATATTTGGATGTCTGAGTTTTTTCATAATTCGGACCTTGCAAAGACGACCAAGTAAAATAATTTATTCATATCATAAGCACAAAGCCCAAAACTAAAATTAAAAAGAAATTCAAAGAAGAAATAGTTGTGGAAGCAGCGGAAATGTGATGTTATAAAAAAATAAAAAATAAGAAACATAGAAATTGTGAAAACAAGCTTGAGATTTAGAAAATTGTTGAAAAATAATGATTTCTAGTAAGCTTTTCTATAAACTCGGTTTGGTAAATTAGCATGGAAGAGAGCTGCTTTCAACTGCACTTCTCTATGCAATACTAGACATTGAAGAAACACATAATATCTTCCTAAGAATAAAGGTTATTAGCAGTTCATCATAAAAATAAATCATTTTACATATAGTTTTGATGGGATTGAAAGAAGATACTTGTAATTGCTATGGAGGTGATATCTGACCCAGGTTTCAATGCTAAGAATGTAATTCAGTCAGGAAATAGAGCAATTATACCTCACTTCTGAATTCTTCAAGGGATTCATTAGTTATAGCTTGGTCGAGGAACTTTTTAACAGCAACTTCCTGTAAGTTTGAAATCAATATATAAATTTCCTTAATCAAATAACTCGATGCTGAAGAAAAGAGCGGATCTATAAAGAACAAAAAAACTCATAAAGACCCAAAACTACAGTAACAATAATAAAAAACAAACCACAACAGCAGTAGGTATCCATGTGTAAGAAGACTGGTTATTACATATCCAATTTATTGTGAAACCTAGTGGCGAGGGATCATGTTCATAACCCAAATGTTGGCAAACAAACTCCAAGTCTTAAAATGTCAACTACGTGGACTACAAAATACGAAGAGAAAAAAAGACGTATTTATTCACAAAGAGTTAAAAGTTCATTACAGTCCGGTCATAGATAGAACATAGGTTTCTTCATTTCCTAAATAACCAAGGCACATTTCATAATACTGTGTAATGAAGTGGTACAAAATCATAAATGAACAATTTGTACAAAATCATAAATAAACAATTTGTAATTAATCGATTAGTAACAACAACATTGAATATGGACGCAATAACAATTAAATTCAAAGAGTTCCAAAAAGCCAAGTTCACTGCATTCAGGATGTAAGTCCGTACATATAAATTGGGGGGAGTGGAAAAATTCCTCCGTCACATTTTAAGCTTTTAGATTTTCCAGTTCCATATAATATAGAATGTAGACAAAGTTCATTGGCTCATGCCGGTCCGCCACCTTTGCATGAAAATTCCATATTTCAAGACTTCAAAGAAAAAATAAATTGGACTTGCATGTGAGGAAGCAAAATTTCAATATATAAATATAAACAAGCCACATTTTGAGCCCCATTTTCTAAAACTCATTTTTTTCAAATTCATTTACAACCACACATTCTCCTAATAAAATAATCTAGTAAACCCAAAATTTTTCACTCTGTTTAACCACACGTACTACAAACACAAAATAACTTTTTACAGAATCTATTCTCAAAATTGGGGCTCTAACAAGGGATAAATAAACTAGATCCTCTTTTTCAGTTTAAGCTTTTAGATGAGCTCATTATTTAATGTAGTAGCCTGCACAAAAAGTCAAAGCTTAAGTCTCATTGGCACCGAACAATAAAAATCCACGTATACAACCTTTGAGAAAATAAATAAATCAACACACATGATTATATAGGTTGAGGCTATAAATAAAAAATACATTCTTCCCTTCTTTGACAACTTAACCCTTTCGATAAACTGACCATTCAATATGATAAGAGAGGACACACAGATCCACTATTCAAGTATCAATGTTACTCTTAAAAGTTTTGTGTCATGCCGTTGAAGAAAAAATTGAACATGATGTGTTTTGAACATTTAAAAATAAATAGATATAGCCCCTGTTTGGTGCAAATTAAAATCAAATTTTTAGTAAGTTTTGATAAAAGTTGGTGAAATTTGTGGCTAAAAAGTTGTGGAACCCACAAAATGAGTGGTTGAAATTAATTGTTAACTTTGATTTAAATTAAAATACAAATTTTAATCACAAACAAACAGGTATATATTATTATTCTCTGTTTCAAGTTATGTTTTTTGATGAGTTTTCCATGCAATATGCACAAAGCAACCTAAACCATATTTTATTATAAGACTAACTCAAACAGTCTAATCTTTATTAAAAGAATGAGAAAAGAAACATTTTTCAGGCTTCTGAAAACTATTCTAAGTGGTAAATTTCTGAAAATGATCAACGATCTGTAAATGATCAAATATTATGATTTTTTTTATATGAATTAGGAAGAAATAACCATTTAGACTCTTATTACTGAAAGTTTTGTGTTTAAAAACATGTTTTTTTTTTCGAGGTAAAAAATGTGGTTGAAAAGTGGAGAGAGAATGTGTATGGTTAAAAAATGGTTGGGGAATTGTGTTGATTAAAAATATGTTTTTAAACAAGTTTTCCAAACAGAGACTTCAATAGGCATTACAACTACTCTTCTAAAGTTGTCTATTTTTACTGCCTTGTCTAATATTGAAGAATTTTAGTTCCAAGCTTAGAATTACAGAAATAATAGCAGCAAGTCTTCGAGAAACTCACAGTTCCATGCCAGTCCCCATGATATACTTCCCCATAAGATCCTGCAATAATAATAATAATAATAATAATAATAATGATAATAAACAGCATTAGTTATGTGGTTTCATTTAAGATCACTTTTAGATATGATTACTTATATAACTTAATTAATATGCAAGTTAGTACCAAGCCCGATACGGTCACCCAAGGTGATTTCTTCCCAAGCGATCTCACAATCTGCAACATCATCAAGTGCTATATCAGATTTTGAACTATCATTGCCAGTTGACCTATCTGATATTCTCTCCCCCTCTGAGTTAAGCCCCAAAGCATCATGCTCTTGTTCACCGCTTCCTTGGTTCTCATAAACAGCAATATCTGCATCACCATCATTTCTAACACACACTGATGGGTCCAAAAAGGAAGCAGGACTATATGGTGATTGTGCAGAAGTTACCAATTCATACTGCTTACTAACTGCAGCAGTTGTTGCTACAACAGCTGCAGCTGTGGCGGTAGCTGCCGCTGCTACTGGAAGCTGAAGTTTTGGATCACTGTTAGTCTTTGTTACCGCAACTACCATTGAAGAGGCAACAACAGCTGCAGCAGCTGCAGCAGCAGCAGCAACAGGAACATTTTTATCGTATTTTACAGGAGCCATTTCAGGCTCTGGTGAAACATGATGTCCAGTTGCTTCCTTTAGGTCTAAATGATAATTATCCAGCTGCTTATTCGGGATTCTAGAAGAAGCACCTTGATGAGGCAGTGGAGGCAGAAAGCGGATTGGATAAAGGTTATTATGACCTTTAGTTTTTCGAATCTCATCACTTTCTGTGTTCACCTTTTCTGGCCCTGGAGACTTGGTTTCTTTCAGTGACATATCTAACTGCTCTGGGTACATTTCAGTGAACAGGTTGGGAGGAGCAACAACACCACTTTCGAGTAGAACATCATGAAGCTTCTGAGCTAATTGTGGGTTTTCTTTGGCAGCATCAATCATGTATTGTGAAACATCCTTCACTTTCATTCTGCGGACAGCTGGAGAGCTAACTCCTTCAGTCCAGGAAGGAGATCTTGCATGTGCAAAAGGATGAGTAGATCTACTAGGAATCTCCCTTGCAGGATCCTCCTTCACATTCCAAGGATTTTTTGAATCATCAGAGGATTGGTTGGGTCCTTCTTGAGCTTTGACATGCTTTACAGCAATCCCAGAAGAAGAAAATTCACCTCTGACAATGATTTCATTTCTTGCTGCGATGGTCTCTTTAAACCTGTGTCTCTTTTCCAGATTTCCAACCTCTGATTGGTCTTCAAATGAACTAGTTATCCCACTACTCGATGAAGCCATACGAGAATGTTCCACATCTTTAGACTCTTCAAAGTCTAGATGTAACCCTGCTGCATCAGATGGAATAAGTGTGCCAGGGTCCGCCATTAGATCAACAATATATTCCCTGAAACCACATTATAAACTTCTTAAAAAGAAAAGCAATGCAAGACATGTCATCACATCCTTAAAGAATCCATTTTTCAACACAGTGACATCATATATGTAAGAAGTAGAGTGTTTCAATGCTAATTTAGACCAAAATTGGTTAAATCCAAAAAATTTGCAGGATTAGATATTGGGAGTTTTAAATTAGTACAGTACACAAAAGTCATTTTTAACCAAAGAGGTCTTCACACTTGTACTTTGGCTGGTAGTTGGAGTCAAGCATCTTCCATAAAAACTGAAAAAAAAATTTGCATCATTCATCATGTAGATTTACTATATATAATGTGTGTACAAATCATAATTGGCTAGGAGATTACATCAAAGGAGTACATAGTTTGTTAATGTTTCAGCACACTGGAATTACCTAAAAACGGAAAAGGAAACAAAATGAGGATTACAGATCAACTCTCTAGTTAAATTGATAGCACTGGGGTAACAAGATAACTAAATTATCTAACCTTCCATTATTAACTTTTACAAAGTTCATTGCCCCATCATCAGAACCAATAAATTGCTGTCCTTTCACGATGCAGCAAGGAATACCAACACTGTCGGCCAAGACCTACACATTAGGTTATATGAATAGAAAGTAATGTGAATTTCAGGTCTACAACTGAATTCCCGAATAAAGGCATAATGAAAGCAATGTGAAAATTTGAAAAAACAAACGAAGGAATCAAAATTATGACAAGAAAAAGGTCATAGCATTATACATAAGGAATTGTAATCCATAAATACATGGAGAAACAGTTCAAGATTCATCTCTTAAGATTAGACAAAGACCATCTTCATCAAGGATCAAGTGTAAAGCGACATGCTTCATTATGGAAAATCTGTTTGTACAAAGTTTGAATCTATACAAATTTTGATGAAGGTAAAGTCCACATGCAAAGAGAGAAGGCTCTTGAAACAAATGCAAAATATTTCATATCATACTAACTAAAAAACATTTTGGAATTGATCCAATAAAGAATAGGTATTTTAGGCAGTCATATCGTCTTCCCCGTCACTGTCATACTGTCATCATCGCAGAACTCAACAAGGGGAAAATGCAGTTATGAAATTAAAAAATAATAATAACAGACTTCCTTTTAAAAACGCATTAAATCCCAAAACTAAGAAGTCGGTAAAGACATAATCCAGCTTCATTAATCTTGATCTAGGCAATGAGAAAGCAAATCAATGCTCATTCTCGTACACCTCACCATGGAAAAAAAAAAAAAAAAAACCAACATTTTAATCACTGTATTGAAATCCGTAAACAGAATGTGGAAGTATAAAATAAGATTCAGCCAGCCTGATGAAGGAAACATATTAAAGCGTACTAAGTTGAACTTATTTAACATGCGCTTTGAGAAACTTGATTTGAGCTTTTCCTCATAAGGAAATGGTTTCATGAAAAGAAAATACAAAAATGGGTAACATCTTAGCACCTAAGAGTGTGCACCAACCTTGTGTACTTTGCTTGATACAGAGATGCAAGGGAAAAAGTATTAACCCATAACTGCAGACCTTAACCTTTCGCAAGGAAGACAGAGTGAGCAGAAGTCTTAGAACCAAAAGTATAATTAGGTTGAAGAAGAGGTGTAAGGCAAGTTGGGCAACCCATACAGTGCGTGGGCTTCAATTTCTAGCACAATTGTCCAATAGCTAGAATTTGTACGGTTCTATGTAGAAATAATTTCTTTTTCCTTTTCAAAAAAACACCAATTTTTTTTATTTTTTATTTTTGTAAATACCACATCTTTCATTTCATTTATTATCAATCTCACATTACCTCAAGCTCACTCTCTAAATTATTCCACTGTCCATTCAATTACTTTTGTTTAAGTTTGTCCATTCCATTTTCATAATTAAGCATTTGTTTAGGGAGAGATTTTTGCATGTGAAAATTAATTTTTTTTTACTTTTTTTGGGAGAATTTGTGGTAAACAAGCAAGGAAAAGTTATGGGTAAAAATTTTTTTTAAAAAAATGATTTTATTTTTTACTTTTATGTTTATTTTTCATTGTCAACATCTCTCTACAATCTATTGTCACCCCCACCCCCATCCCATCAAATGAGTACTTCATTTTATTTTTTTTATGGTCATGCAGCTTACATCTCTAGCAAGAAGTAAGGCCACAATCAATACATTTACCTTCAAGTCCTTGGCTAATTTAAAGTTCTGAAGCGTATTGAGGACCTGTTGGACATAATAACACCACCCACCCCTGTAAGTGGGGGTCCCACACCCATTTCCAACCAACACCCACCCGCCACGTGGTGGGTGGGCGTGTTATTATGACCCTTTGTGGGCATAATAACATTCCTCTGGGGATCTATATTAGGGCACATAAATGACATCATTTTTTAAGAAAAACTTCAGAACCTCGAAATCAAAACTAATCAAACATAACTTGGTATAAATCAATGTTATAGACTTATAGGAATTGGATGGATGGTTCGACAGGCAACGGGTCTGAAATACGGATTCCAAAACCACTTAAAACAAGTTTGGAACTGGCCAGTATTGCCTAAAACCAGGTGATCCCGAACTGATTTTCCTGGTCCATTTTCCAAAAAAAAAAAAAAAAATGATTATCTATTTTTTTTACAACTGGATCGACCTCAAATCAATCATAATTCGACCCTTGACCTCTTACCTTCTCTGGGTCACCCATTTAGGCCAATTTCTAAGCCTCCGTTTGGTAAAGTGATTATAAAACAATTTATAATCTACACAATTTCCTAAATTACTTTTATACCAAAACATATTTTCTCCCTCCAATTTTTAACCACAAATCTTACCTTGAAAAACCGAAAAAATTGGTTTATAATCACCAAATATATATCCGAACAGTGGCTAAAGCAATGGTAAAAACAACTCAGGAATATCAAACATGCAGATGTGCTACATATAGGATAGTGTCTGCCATCCCCAACCCAACAGATAAATTTAAAAAAAAAATGATAAACAGTAGCAGTAGTCGTAATATTGATCATGAAGAATGAAGATGGGGATTAAAAAATTATTATTATTATTATTATTATTATTATTATTATTATTATTATTATTATCATCATCATCATCATCATCATCATCATCATCATCATCATGCATAAGACCCATGGCCAATTACTACATAGTGAATTCCCCAGGACGGAGAAAAAAAATAAGGTGATGGCATGAATGAGAAGATAGATTCTTCATCTTTTACATGTCTGATAATCAGAACAATCTCCACAACAGAAGCTAGTATTATTTAGGTTTATCACGTATGGCATGAGAGTATTTCTAAATAAAAAATAGTTGTTATAAAAAAAGGATCATACTTCTGTTATAGACGGACAATTTTCAAATTCCAGAAACCTAAACACCATGAAGCATTTATTACCTTGAATAGCAATGCACGATGACGAGCCAATCCAATTGTCAAAGAACCAAGAGGCAACACAATGGTCCCAAGATTTTCCTTCAATTTATAACTGAGATTTCTCCATGATATCAACATGTTGTCGGGATCACCAACCGGGCCACCCATATAGTCAGAAACTAAAGTTGCAAGTTTCCACACCATATTGCTACCAAAGTTTACAGAATCTGACCTTAATTTGACAGCCATCTCTAACGCTTTCTTTTCAAGGTTTAACAAATTGATGTCAACTGCTTTGTTGACAAGAATAGCTTCCCAACTAACATTGTCTGAGACCGGAACCGCTTGAATATCAACAAGGGATGGCATTCTTGATGATGTAGACTTGGAAATGCCATATAGGTCATAGAAACCATCCAGAATTTTGTCATCATAGCTAAGAGCATTGTAATTCTGTGAAGCAGTAACAAATCTATAATATGAGATATGTTAAGAAAGAAAATAAAGAGGGTACACATATATCAAATATCATTTCCTTTTTTGGTCAAAGAATAATTCAGAACGTACAACCATGTAGCAAAATAATCCAATGCCATTTACCAAAAATGTGAAAACAGTGTATATATCTTATTCCACTAGCTCCATGAAAAAAAGTTTTTCCATACAGCTATTTAAAACTAGATCCACACCACTTTATTCATATAGTCTGAATACCTATGAATGAATAGGATAAAGAGAGAAAGATAAGGCACAGATTTGCAACAGGCTTTCTATGTTCAGGAGACTGACACTTTGACATATGAATCTCCCATTAGGCATCCTCAAGAGTCAAGAGAGACTTAACGAAACTAAATATATTAGATAAATAACTGGTGGTACAAAAATACTTAACGAATTTAGTCATACTATCCTTTGTCATCCAATTTATCCAACTATCATCAGTACACTGTCACGGACTTGCTAATTTCCTCCAAGAACCGTGCGGCCTTAGTGCCTTCAACTTCCGCCCCCGTGGTTATTACACTAAGTCAGCCTCCCGATTGGCGTTGATGTATTAGAAAGGCACTAAGTAGAACACTTTAAGAAAGGAACAATGAAGGAACACAAGAACTTACAAAGAAAGCTTTGTATTGAATAAAGACACTCTTTACAACACTCTATACAAGTTCACTCTCTTGATGCCTACAAATGAATCCTACCAAGCTATTTATAGTAGTAGCCTCCTCAAATGGATGGCTAGGATCATTTCTATCCAATGGTCTAGATTACACTTCTAGAATTATCTACACAAATATCTACATTAAAATATTTATGGATTAAACTAGGATGATCTAGAATAATCCACCAAGTGAGGAGCTTGAAGGCTTCTAGAATGTTCCACCATATTCTAGCAATCTTCATGCCCTTGGGGGAGTTCTAGAATATTCCGGTTAGCCTCAAGTCGTCACCATTTTAAATTTCTCGATCTTCTTGTGCCAAAATCGAGCGAGTCGTGACAACACGCTCTAATTGTCATTAAACTTCATCGAAATAATTTTTTTATGGATTTATTTTGCTAACCTGAAATGAAAAAAAGTTGCTTCTACAACCAAGAACGACCAGAAAAGCATCTCTTGGAATTAACTGAGCTGAACTCCTATTGGGTACATTACATGAGATAATTTTTAGGAAATATTAATCTGAACTAGACAATTGAAGGAGCTAACAAAAGATTAATCCTGGTAACATTTTCCCTATCCATTTTATTTATCCAAATTCCATCAATTATAAACTTTCTCACCCCCCAATTGCTTGTATTTTATCTTCACATATCAGACGGTGCAAGAAAAGTTTTTAAGACATCGAGAATCTTAAGCTGCAGAACTTATTGGTTCTAATGGATGTATATAACAGGAGACGTAAGGACATTGTTATCCATGCCTTTCTCAGTGTCTTTTTCCCCCCTTCTACAGTTAGTATGCCAATATCATTTTCCATTTTATACTGATTTCAATTCCTACCCCTCATAATCCATCTTACGTATCGGGGTTAAGCAATTTGAAAACTCATAATTCAATCAACAAATTTGAGAAGAAATTAATGGAATAGTATATCAATTGCAGACAAAGATGGCCGTTGATAGCCCCACTTCTTGCAGACCATTTTTAAGATGTAGTATAGTGTCATTTGATGTCTAAGAGGCGTTTCCTTATCCCGGACACCCATTCCAATAAAAATACATAATTGCATTCAAGCAACACAAAACCCTACATTTTTTTTATCAACTGAATGTCGACACAACCTAGTACTGTTATAACTTATGAACAATGTCCTAATTTCATATCATACCAGCAAAATTGAAGTACAGCAAACTAAGCAAATGAAAAGTAACATTGACAAACACGAGATACGAAACCTTACCCAATACCGGTATGCCACAACTTCGGCAGGAGTATCCTTGGGAATACAAGAGCCTAAACTGATCTGCTTTACGGCTTCAATTTGAACCGCCTCAGGATCCTCCCTTGCACTCAACTCCAAAGCCAACTGTATTTGATACTCCTCTTCAACGTCGGGATCTCTCGAGTTGCTCGATTCCGAATCATGCTTTACTGCATCCAGAGCAGCATCCAAGCTACTACTACCCAGAGAATCAGAAGGTTCAATTCTCTCTCCTCTTTCCACATTTGAAGAGGAAGGGGGACTAGGACTGTGCCTATTTGTGACAGAATTCAACCATCCTGATATAGCTGAAAAGGGTTTATTATGCTCAGACCTGGAATATGAAAGCCTTTCCTTTGGTGAACCACCACTCAACTTATTGCTCTTTGATGAAGAAATCGACCTCTCTGAATCTTCAGACTGATGGGATCCTAAATGAAGTTTCTTCAAGAAATTTTTCATATTTTTTCCAGTAAGCTAAAATAGTCAATGCTAAAGAATGAAAAATCTGGCCATAAATCTTTCCATTGTCTCGCTCCAAGCATTAATCACAACAACAACAAAAAAGTAATTCAAAATCAAGCTCACACAATAAAACCCTCAAGTCAACATCCAAAACCTCGAAATAAAACCAATAACAGAAAAGCCCAATCTTCTCATAGAAGAAGAAAAACCCAATCTTTAATACAGTCCAACAAACAAGATTGCTAGCTTATTGACTTAGCAATTAAAGAATTAACATAAAATACATTAAAAATTATCTACAGCTAGATAAAGATTGATCTTGCAAGGTATATTCAACTACAACTATATCAATATACGAGACAGATGGAGAGGAGAGGGTCAAATCAATGAGTGCGTACATGGGGCTGTGTGAAGAGAGAGAAAATTGGTATGTGTGTGCGAGTACGGGGATAGGGAAGAATTAACAAACAGGGCAAATTTGGAAATAGAAGAAAGCAGCATCAGAGAGTCAGAGACCGCAAATACCAAGTGGTAGATGGACGGGACCACACAAAAGATGACCCACATGATACTCCATGACTCTCAAGGACACAATTTTAGAGGATTTTAATTTTAATTTTTTTATTTAATCAAAAGGTCCTAGAGAAATATACAACCAGAAATGTGTGTGTGTGTGTTTATAAATAATACTGGGAAACGAAATGAACAAGTTGCCTGTGTATCTTTCACATAGTGACTCGTGATTTAATTTGCACTCCAAATTTCGTTGTACACACATGCTATGTATCAAACTTTTACTTGTTCATGTCACATTTCTGTTTGGAAAAATTAGCAAATTTAATGCTTTTCTATTTGCTAAAATTATAAAATGTCGAAGTTTTTAAAATGTTTTGATAAGACAATCAAGTAGGCATAAAATTCAAAATCATATATTGCAACTCCATATTAGAGCAGCCATTTACAAAATCATTTCACTACAAAAAAGATGATATAAGAAGATCTCATTTCTTGGGTTGTGAGAAAAAAAAATCAATAGAATGACTTTGAAAGGATAAAATCTCACATTTAATAAAGATAAAAATATATATCAATTTATATGAATTTGAGTCACTCATCTTAATAAAGTTAACATTTTTACAACAACGTCAATTTTAAAGGTGTGGATTGGAACAATTATTTCTAAAATTTTAGACTAATGTTTGGTTTTGCTAAAAATTAAAATATTAGTAGATCTTGATAATAACAAAAAATTGATAAAAATTATATATCCCATGGAATATGTCGTTGAAAATAAATTTTAAAAAGTGAGATCAAACAATAGATCATTCATCAAGAATATGCATATGAAGCAGAATATTTATTTTTTATATCTAGTTTAGATGGCAATGGCAACCCCATTTACCGTCTCGTTTATTATTTATTTTATTTATTTTTTAGTTTATTTTTTTAATTTTTCGATATTTTTAATTTTTTTCCTTATTTATTTTTACTAATTTATTTATTCGGAGCGGACTGGGTCGGGTCGGCCAAACCCACCTAACCCGTGACCCACTCGGGTCGCGGGCCCCGTCGACCTGAGGGACGGATTTTTCGTCCCATTTGGGACAGGTTTGGGTTGAGTACCTGAAGAGTCGGATTTTTTTGTCATCTCTATACTTAGAATAAACAATTTAGAAATTAGAATATGCATATGAAGCTGAATATTTATTTTTTGAATATAAAAAAACATAGATGACATGAGATCTGAATTACCTCAAATAGAACGGTATTATTTCCTTAACTGGCTGATGGTAAGGCTTGACAGAGTCCATATATTCAAAAAAATATATAAGCAGAGAATTTCCAATTATTTTAGTGTCATTTTCCTAAACTTAAAAAATAATTATAACTGTTCCGTGTCATAGCCATCGTTTATAAATAATTTATATTTTTTAGGTGAAATGTGTGATTAAGAAGTTATTTAAAAAAATATATAATTAAAAAGTGATTTAAAAAATTACATTGTTTATAAATTTATTTATAAGTACCATATCAAACATAATGTAAATAATAAATAACATATTTAAACACGTTTAGAAACAGAAAATCACACTTTGCTCCGATTTGTAGTCTTAACAAGATTCTAGAATGATAAGAATAGCTTTGATCAATGAAATTACTTTAATCTTTAGTTGTTTATTAATTTAATTTAACTTGACTTAAATGCAATTAATTAAGAAGGGTAGTTAGGATATGTGTGGCTAAAAAAAATAAAGGGTTCTCATTGGATGACAATGATTTCGTGTGCACTTTGAAAAGTTATATTATACTTTTCTATTAAACTAAACTAGATATGGTTTACAAAAAATCATGCATTTTAAGTTCCATTATTATCATTAATCATGCCATTAAGATTTATTTTTTTAGATCAGGTGTTAATTAATTAGTTTAAAAAAAATAAAATACATTCTAAAATTTATAAAACTAATTATAAAAGTTCAGTAATTAATCCCTAAATAAAGGATATTTATTCTATTTTTCCACTATATTTTATCTCACCCATGGCACACCATCCCCACACCTCATTTCTCTCATGTTCTCAATTTCTTCAAAAATTAGATCTAGACACAAGTGGTCCATATATAAAATCATATCTTGTCACCACCAATATTCATCCCCGCTGCAATAGTGTTAGGTGTGGGTAGGTAGGTGTGAGTAGAGATGACAAAACTCACCGTTGCCCCCAATATCACTGGAGACCTGCCCCGAATGGGACGACAAATCCCCGCATATTCGGGGATGTAGGGCAATGACGGTAGAAATTTTATAATCAGTCGAGATTGGGGACAGGGACGGGAGGTAGCGTGAGAGTCACTCAATCACTCAATCCCGTTTCTAAAATCTAAATTGTGATGTGTACAAGTTGATTAATTTATTAGATATTGCCTATTTCTTGCTTGTATGTTGCTGTTCTATGATATATTTTCAAAACCAGAAATCCAATTTCATTTATTTTCTTCCCAAGGACGAAGGATTAGTCAAAACTCAAAACATATATAATATATTGTGACATAAAATTAAACGGTGAATCAAACGGGGATGTAGAAGTCCCCTCCTCACCCCCCCCCCCCCCGGTCCCCGTACCCATACCACTTCATTAAGGCCAATATGGGCCGGGGATGGAGGGGGATTCCCCACAGGGATGGGGATTCAATTCCCAAACGATATCCGTATCATTGTCATCACTAGGAGGGAGGGAGAATGTTAAATCTACGCTATCCAAACATAAGTATTCAAGTGGTTTAGAAACAAAAAATTCAATACAGTTTTCTGAATTATTATGATTATTTTGAGTTGGTTTGATAAGCTGCATCGTTCTTCAAATTTCATTCACTTCATTGCATGCGTTTTTGCTCTTCCTCCTTTATTATTCTTTTCAATTGTTGTTCCTATTTCCATAACCCACTGAAATTATATAGTCATTTGTTGGTGATTTCGATTTTTTCTCCATCAATTTGCATTGTTCAAATTTCTAGATTAAAGAAGTTAAAAACTGCCAGCTTTTATCACCTGATGTCAATAAATTTCAAATTTAGATTTTGTTGTGTGATAGAACAAGTGTTGGGGGGGAGGGGGGGAGATGAAAGTGGGGGTGACTTGGTGGGGTTAGAAGAATTGGGCTACAGTTACCCATTAAATGTATGATTTGGTTATATGTGACAAAAAAATTCATGTGCAATATAATGTTTATGTATAAAATGTAAAATGTAGTGTATATATATATATAGGTATGTTGTACATTATTTAATTGGGTTTTTGTGACCCCGTTCTGATAATTTGTGACCTCTTGATGCGATTTTAATCGGGAATCTTGACGAAAACGCGGAATAACAAAAATAATAACCTAGAAAAAATCTAAATCAGATAAAAACTAAGAAACAATAAATTAATTAGACGATAGAATTCCAACCCAAACCTCACGATCCAAGAATTGACGATGCGAAGGAAAGAACTAAAATTGTTGAACGCCACAAGGATTGCCTAATTTCTTGATAAGTTCGGGATGAACGTCACAAAGATTTAATCTTTGATAAGTTCTAAACAAAAGGGAATAACTCAACCTTTAAACAAGAGAATCCTCTCTCAATAATATCAATAAACTTAAAACTGTCTTTACAATGAATGAAAAATGATAATATAAAGTAAAACTAACATAAAGTTAGCCATAGCCGCAATTAGGGTTCAAATTATGGAAACAAATAATTAAAAAGGGAAAAATATCAAAATATGCAAAAAATCGAAAAAATAGGGTTACGGCCATAACGAACTCATTTACGGCCGTAAATGACCTTCTGTTTAAGACTTACGGCTGTGACGACAGGACTTACGACCGTAAGTAAGGATTTACTGAAAATCTTCGTTTTAACCCGAGAACAAGTTACGACCGTGAGAGTCATGAGTTACGGCCATAATGGTGCTCATGTTCTTTGAACTTTGACTCCTTGATTCTGCTTGATCCGTTTTTCTTCTCGACTCGACCCCAACAATGAACTTGCTCCATTTCGCACGTAGATCACTGTCATATTGTCGATAGCTTGAATTTCCCTTTCGATGCCCATTTTGGATCACATCATTCCCCCTCTCTTGAAAATGATTCGACATCGAATCAACTTTTGGTCGGGCTTTCAAACACCTCGTGCTTTTGTGGGATTGATGATCATGCTTATGCCTCGTGCTCTTTCAACCTTTTAGGCTGCTTCTTTCTCTCTTCCAACTTTCTCAACCTTTTGGGCTGCTCTTTTGTGTCAATGAATTTTGTCCTCGTTTTAAGATCGTAGTTGGACTTAATTACATGCAAAACAAATTTAGTAGAACTGGATAGGGGTCGGTTAGATTGGTTAAGTGCAAGGCATGGAACCTTGTATGCCTTTGTGCAAAAAAAGGGATGGACTCTCTTTTCTTTTTCTTTTTGCTCTCAAGCTCTCCTTTTTCTGAGGTTGTGGCCTCAACTCTCTTGTTTTCAAATTTCACACCCTCTCCTTTTTCTGAGGTCGTGACCTCAACACTTTTATTTTTTCTCTCAAACTCACTTTTTATTTTTAATTGATCATCTCGAACCTCTTTAGGAGATAAAGGCACAAGAGTAATTTTCCTCTCACCTTTCACAGATGAATATTGGTTCTTAAAAACCATCGTGCACCACCTTCCTATCATATTTCCATGGCATTCTCAACAAAATATGGCCAACATGCATAGGCACTACATCGCAAACGTCCTTGTCCTTGTAACCCCCAATGCTAAATTTGACCTCTACTTGTCAGTTCACCTTGATTTCCCCCGACTTAGTCAACCACTGCAATTTATAAGGGTTTGGATGTTTTAATTTTGACAACCTCAACTTCTCAACCAACAGTGTACTAATTATATTAGTACAACTACCCCCATCAATCACCATTCCACATACTTTCTCGCCAACTAAGCACCTAGTGTGAAACAGATTGTCCCTTTGCTCATCAATTTCACCTACTTTAACCCGAGAACTAAGGACACGTCTATTGACTAGTGACCCCTTCACCGCATAAGATAGCCCCTCTTCATCACTACTACTAGCCCCGGTATCCTGTAATCTAGGCATCTCTTTGAACTCATCCTCCAAACTAGTATTTTCATTATCACGTAAAATCATAACCAATTATTTGGACAATTTGAAGCAATGTGCCCCGAACCTAAGCATTTAAAACACTTGATATTCCTATCCCTAGTAGGTTGGGGTTTAGCAATATTTTTACCTTTCGCTGTCGGCTCCTCCTTTGCCTTTGGGACATGATCATCGTTGACTTCCCGTTTTGGATACGAACCCGAAGGTTTCCTTGCTATTCCCTTCCGCCTCAGCTATCTTTCCACTTTCATGGGCATGTGTACCATTTCATCTAGTTCTACATAGTGTTGCAGCTCGATGATGTTGGCAATGTCCCTATTCAGCCCGCTCAGAAACCTTGCCATTGTAGCCTCCCGATCTTCTACCACGTTGGCCCTGGTCATTGCCACTTCCATGTCCTTGTGATAATCCTCCACACTCCTCGTGCCTTGAGTCAAACCTTGCAGCCTTTGACAAATATATCCCTATAATAATAAGTTGGCACAAACCTCTTCCTCATTATAGCCTTCAGTTCGCCCCAAGTCTCCACTGGACTCTCCAAATTCCTCCTCCTACTCGTCACCAATTGATCCCACTAGCTGATTGCATAATCCATGAATTCAACCACTGCCAATTTCACCTTCTTCTTTTCGGAATAATTATGGCAATCGAAAAGTAGCTCCACTTTAGTTTCCCAATCCAAATATACCTCCGGATCACTCGTACCTTCGAACGCGGGTATTTTAATTTTAATGCTCCCAAGGTCCCCATCCTCAACATCTCTATCATCATGCCTTCTTCTATGCCCCCTTTCACGCATATCACCTCACTCTTTTCTCTTATCTAAGTTGGCCATAGACACATCCTCGCTATCACCATCATTATCAACCCTTTCGTCATCAAAACCATATCCGACCTTATGATTATCTTCCCTCCTATGCTCCCTCTCTTCGCCCCTCCGAACCCTATGAGTTCGCTCCCTACGCAATTGATTAATAGTCTCCTCCTGCCTATCCATTCTGGTCATCAACTTCTCAAAGTTCTCATTTAAAGTAGCAATTACTCCTATATCATTCTCACCCACCTTATTCATACCTCTGGGTCGTTTGTTGTGGCTCATTGTTGAACCTGCTGGCTCCCTCCATTACATTCACTTGTTGTCACCAACAGATGAAGAAAATGATCCTCGACCGCTAGACATTGTTAGGGATCAAATACATGAATGGAATAACCTCACGTGTTTAATTTCCCTCGTGTATATCGCTCAATTCCCTTTCCAATATCACCCAAGAACTAATCAAGGAACAATAATTAAGGAGTTTACGGAAGACACGAAGAAAGAAAACTGAGATTGAGAATTTGTAGGAATTTTGTCGAATTTTCTAGCAATTTTCGATTTTTTTAATCTGCCAGAAAATTCGACTACGAGTATGGCAGAAGAAAGGGAATGGATTTGGACGAAAAATGAACAAGAAAACCACTTTTGAATTTTTTTTGGAAGATTTTAAATGGATCAAAATAAGGACAACTTGACTGGCATGAAGAACACAAGAAAAACGCAAGAAAACAAGAAAATACAAGAATTTGAAATAGATCCAAGCTCTGATACCAAATGACGCGATCTCAATGGGAATCTCGACGAAAAATGCGGAATAACAAAAATAATAACCCAGGAAAGATCTAAATCAGATTAAAACTAAAAAACAATAAATAAATTAGATGATAGGATTCCAACCCAAACCTCACGACGCAAGAAATTGACGATGCGAAGAAAAGAATTGGAATTGTTGAACGCCACAAGGATTGCCTAATTCCTTGATAAGTTCGGGGTGAACGCCACAAAGACTTAACATTTGATAAGTTCTAAATAAAAGGAAATAACTCAACCTTTCAAAAAGAGAATCCTCTCACAATAATATCAATAAACTCAAAATTGACTTTACAATGAATGAAAAATGATAATATAAAGTAAAATTGGCCTAAAGCTATCCTTAGCCACAATTAGGGTTCAAATTATGGAAATAAATAATTAAAAATGGAAAAATAACAAAATAAGCGTAAATCCAGAAAAATAGGGTTACGACAGTGACGAACTCATTTACGGCCGTAAATGACTTTCTGTTTAAGACTTACAGCCGTGATGACAGGACTTATGGCAGTAAGTAAGGATTTACTAAAAATCTTCGTTTTAACCCGAGAACAAGTTACAGTCGTAATGGTTCTCCTGTTCTTTGAACTTCGACTCCTTGATTCGGCTTGATCCGTTCTTCTTCTCGGTTCGACCCCAACATAAAACTTGCTCCATTTCGCATGTAGATTACTGTCATATTGCCAATAGCTTGACTTCCCGTTTTGATGCCTATTTTGGATCACATCACCTCCTTGGGTACATTATGATCAGATTTTGATATTTTATGACATGATTTTGCTATATTATGACATTTCTTATTAAAAATGTTAATAGGCATTACTATGGAGTTTTCGACATTAAGTATCCACAATACTTGCTCCACAGCGATTTTGCAAACATGTCTATGTCATTTGATGCTACCAAAGTGAAGCATACAATCAAAGTTAAGACAACTGTAGTTCACATCCAATGCATTAAATAGTTACATTCAAACAGATCTAATCATAGTGACTATTGAAAGTGATCCTCAAATTTGAAGTTTTTATACTTGGAGGGCCTAATTGGCAACCGGCTGAAACCTTGAGGACCTCGGTGCAATTTTTGCTTTAAAGTCTTTAATCTGGACCGCATGTTAAGATCTAATGACTGAGATCATTTCTGGCGGTGCAATTTTTGCTTTAAAGTCTTTAATCTGGACCGCATGTTAAGATCTAATGACTGAGATCATTTCTGGCTTTGTTATATTCTTGGCTTTTAAGATGAATTTGCATATTGACTTCCTCTCTCTCTGTGAATACACACCCTGCTCTCTCTCTCTCTCTCTCTCTCTCTCTCTCTCTCTCTCTCTCTCTCTCTCTCTCTCTCTCTCTCTCTCTCTCTCTCTCTCTCTCTCTCACGAAATATGTGGCTCCCCTCCTCTCCTCTCTGTTTTGATATTTTTCTTTTGGCTAGTGGAACGGGCATGATCTTGAGCCCCCCAGATGTCGGTGAATTTTCACCGAACCGGGTCACCAAATATGATGTTGTTTCGTTCTTTGCTTTAATTTTTAGATTCTTGTATGTTTATGTTATGTTATCCGCAATTACACTCAATTAGGAACATGTTAAATCCCGAACAACTAGTATCAGAGTCAATAAGGGCTTAATTCGAATCTGCCCTAAAATCAAATTTTAGGGGTCTTCTCGATTTTTTGGATTATTGTGTTTTTGAGTTCGAATACTACACTGATTATTGTGGTGTTGTGATTTTTAAGAAAAATCCATTTTACCAATTGCCCGTATAGTATCTGGAACTACCGGGCATTGACTTCATTTGGTGTTTTTTCTTGTCTCCTCGATTACTGGTGAGATCATTCCAATTCTCCGTTTTAATTTCAAGAATCGGATTCTCGTATACTTTTTTGGGGATTTTTTTTATGATTTGATGAGCATGCTAAATTGAGTGTTTTAGCTGCTGTATGACACTGTGTGAATTGGTTAATCACTGATTAGTTTATAATTGTGTATAAGCTGTGCATGATGCTATAATATCCTATTACAAATTGATTTACCCCTGTTATGATAAGTGTTTGGTATTCTTGATTGAAAATTATTTTTAAATCTTGAAAAAAACAATTGAAAACCTTTTCTATTTATTTATGAATTTGAATTATAAATTCACGAATGACATCTTGTAGCCATCCTTCATTTACCGAACCCGTTATGAGTACAGGGTCGAATTGTCACAATTCAACAGAAAGAGTGACTACTCGATATGGAAACAGAAAATGAAGGCCATTTTGGTCCAATAAGGAGTAGCTAAGGCTATTGAAGATCCTGAAAAAATTTCTAAGAACTAAAAACTAAACCTGATTTTATTGCTAATATGAATGAGATTGCTTATAGTTCTATTATCTTGCACTTATCTGATAATATCGTGAGACAAGTAGAGGAATATAAGATGGCTAGAGACTTGTGGGAAGCTCTTGACACTATATTTGAGAAATTGTTTGGTTTTAGAAAGGTTCCCGAAAAGGAATTAGAATCGAACTTGAGTGATTTTATCATCATAGTGAAAAGTCTGGCTCATAATGATAAGAAATTTGACGATGAAGACCTAGTGATTATTTTATTGAACTCGTTACCTGAATCTTATACCAATATAAAAAATGCCATAAAATACACTAGGGAGAAATTAAATCAAGCTATTGTGATTGATGCTGTGAAATCTAAAGAATTTGAAATTAACAAAGAACAAAAGGCTAACCATAGAGATATGAGTATGTTTGTTAGAGGTAGACCAAACAAAAGAGACAAAAACCCTCACTTTAAGAAAGGGGAGAGGTAAGTCTAAAGGTAGGTCTTAGTCAAGAGAGAAATCCAATAGAAAGTGTTACCACCGTGGGAAAGAGAGACACATTAAGCAAGATTGCTTTGAATTGAAAAGAAAGCAACAAAGAGACCAAAGAATTGAAGAAGCAGGCAATGCTGCTGTTGGTCTAGACTTAGATAGTCTACATGTCATGACTGTGTCGGTTAATGACATATGTGATGAATGGATACTTGATTCAGGATGCACATTCCATATATGTCATGTTAGGTCTTGGTTTTACAACTATAAAGATATTGAACCCAAGAAAGTGTACATGGGGGATAATAATACCCAGACTGTTGTTGGCATTGGTGACATTGCTATCAAGATGCATGGTGGCATTGTCAGGAGAATGACTAATGTCAGATATGTTCCATATCTTAACAGGAACCTAACTTCATTAGGTGTTCTTGAAGATGAGGGACATGTGTTTAAGTTTGACAAGAACACTTTAAAAGTAATGAGGGGTTCAATGGTTGTTATGAAGGGACCTAAGAAAAATTGGCTATATTACCTTATAGGTGGAGTTATGTCTTCAAGGAACTGCAATTCCTTCACTGTGACTAGGGCTACAAGTTGGATTGGAAAATCCGATTACGTTTGATTCCATTTTGAATTTTTCCAAAAAAATCCGATTTCGACCGGTCCGAAATCCAAAACTTCCGAAATCTGAAATTTTCTGTAAAAATTGGATTGGAATTGAAACGAGTTTCAAAATTCCAAAAATTCCAAAATCTCGATCCAAAAATTCCCGAACATATTTCGATTCGAAAATTTTTATTTTTTCCAAATAAATTATGAAAGTTTTTATATTTGCATTGCAATAAATAATATAATATTAAAAAAAATAATTTATTGAATAGTTAATAATATTAAAATATTACTAACATGATATTTAACATATAATCAATATTTTTAAACCCGGCCCGTTCATCGACTCAGTCGAGGGACTGGGTCAAGGGTTAGAGGGTCGACTCGGGATCGACCCGTTCATTAAAATAATAATAAAATATTTAAATAAATCATAAATTTTTAAAAAAAAAACTAAAACCCAGGTCAACCCGGTCCGGTTCGACCCGGGTCTTTGATTGATTTTGACCAAAACGGATTTTTGGGGTCACCCGACCCGAATTTTGGACCGGATCGCCGAGTTCTGGGTGGATCGGGTCGAGCCGGGTTTGACAACATTGCATATAATTAACGGGTAATACTTTCATTTAGAGAGAGAGAGAATAACATTTCAATTTTAGTATAGGATTTAAGTTAGGTAAATCGGTGGTAAAAAATATTTTACATTTCAAATATAATAAAAAAGTTTAGATTAAATCAAAAGGTCAAAATGTTTTATTAGTTGTGGAATCACAAAGTTTGCTTTATTTATTTACTATTTGTATGATCATCAAGTTTGGACTTTGGAGAAAAAATGTTAGATCTACATGGAGTTATAGGATGAAAAAATGCAAGAATTGTAGTATTGTTATCCTTGTCAACTTTTATTATATTGGATCATGATGATAAAATTTATGTTAAATCTATTTATATACATTATGTATTTCAAACTCATTTATTTTCAAACATTCAATTCATTGAATTTCTTTTCATATACTTAAGATTATTATATATTTTGATAAAATATTAAATATTGGAAATTTTCGAATTTCAATTTGGAATGAAGTTTGTGCATTTTGAAAATTTTGGAACGGAATTTGGAACAACATTTTGATTGCTAAATTTTTTGGAACGAATTTGGAACACCTAAGTTGTGGCATAATTAGATGAGACATATAGGAAATAAAGGGTTTCTTAAGTGAACAGAAATTACTTGGCAAAGAAGTAATTGATCCCTTAGACTTTTGCGAGACATGTGTTCACAAAAAATCACATAGAGTGTCATTCAAAGTAGGTTCCTACTGTTCTAAGAGACCCGTAGACTATGTCCATACTGATTTATAGGGGTCCGAAAAACATCCTACATTCGGTGGGAACAAATATTTTCTATCCTTGGTTGATGACTACTCTAGGAAAGTATGGGTGTTCCCATTTAAGGCTAAAAATGAGACATTTCTCAAATTTACAGTCTTGGTTAAAAGTTGTGGAAAATAGAATGTATAGAAAATTAAAAACTTTAAGAACGGATAATCGGCTTAAGTTTTGTAATTTTGAATTTAACAATTTTTGTAAAGAAAAAGGGATAGAGAGACATAGAACTGTTAAATATACACCGGAGCAGATGGGATGGTTGAGAGAATGAATAGAACTTTGATTAATAAGGTTAGGTGTATGTTGATTAGTTCAAGCCTTGCTAAAGGTTTCTGAGCTAAAGCTGTCAGTACTGCAGCTTACCTTATCAATAGATCCCCATTAAGTTCTATCAATTTTAAGACTCCACAAGAGATGTGGAATGGTAAACCCCCTATTTTGACCCACATTAGGGTATTTGGATGTGATGCATATGCACATCAGAGCTAGGGTAAGTTGGAGCCGAGGGCTACGAAGTGTGTGATGTTGGGGTATCCTAACGGGGTAAAAGGGTATAGGTTTTGGATGATTGGAGTTCAAGGTGTATAAAAATTATTTTTAGTCAGAATGTAGTGTTGAATGAATCAGAGATGCCTTGTTTGAAGAAAAATGTAAAGGCTAATGAACCTACGGCTAGTAATGAGACTAAAAGTGTATTAAGTTGACCAAGTTGACTGATACCCATAGTGAGACTCCTGAGCTTATAGTTCCTCCGGTTGGAGAGGATGAAGTTGGACTTACTGAACATGCAGGAAATGAGGATGTCGAACCCCATGTTGAAGTAGAAACTGAGTTACCTAACCCCACAAATATTGATACCACTATAGAAGACTACCAATTGGTTAAGGACAGGGAAATGAGACAAGTGAGACATAACCCTAGGTATGAAATGCAGAATTTGACTGATTTTACCTTAGTTTCAGGTGAAGCCATTGAGAATGTAGAACTTACTTCCTTTGAGGAAGCGATGAGTGAGTCTAAATCTGAAAACTGGTTAGAGGCAATGAGAGAAGAAATGAAACCTCTAAGCGAAAATAAAACTTGGAGTTTGGTCAAGGTGCTAGAGAAGCAAAAGATAATCCAATGTAAGTGGATTTACAAGTTAAAAGAGTGATTAAGTCCTAATGATCCTTTGAGGTATAAGGCTAGATTAGTAGCCAAAGGATTCGTCCAAAGAGAAGGCATTGACTAAAATGAGATATATTCTCCTGTGATAAAGTACAAGACTATTAGATTGACATTTGCCTTAGTTGTTCAATTCAATTGGGAATTGGAACAACTGGATGTTAAGATAAATTTCTTGCATGGAGATCTAGAGGAGGAGATCTATATGAGTCAGCCTCAAGATTTTGAGGTGAAGGGAAAATCGGACTATGTTTGCAAACTTAAGAAATCACTATATGGTTTGAAACAAAATCTTAGGCAATGGTATAAACGGTTTGATACTTATGCCATTAAGATATGTTTTAAAAGGAGTAAGTATGATTCTTGCCTTTACTTTAATAACAGTAAATATGGGAATGAGGTGTACCTACTTCTAATGTAGATGATATGTTAGCTAGCCCTAGTAAAGGTGAGATCATGAAAATGAAAAACCTTTTAAATCTGAGTTTGACATGAAGGACTTGGGAAATGCAAAGAAAATCCTAGGTGTGATCCTTAAGAGGGATAGAACTGAGAATAGCATGTCCATAACACAGGAAGGTTACTTGAAAAAAGCAGTAACCAAGTTTGACATGAAAGATGACAAGTCTATCTCTGTTCCTCTTCCTGCACATATGAACTTATCATCTCTTCAGTCTCCAAAGACTGAAACTGTGTTCAAAAAGATGGAAAACATTCCTTATGCTAACGTAATAGGGTCTATTATGTTTTCCATGATCACTACACGGCCTGATTTGGCCTATGCCATAAGTTTTCTAAGCAGATTTATGTCTAACCCTGGGAAGCCTCACTGGGCTGGGTTAAAGTGGATGTTGAATTGCATAGCTGGTACTACGAATGTTGGGTTAGTTTATGAAAAAGGGGTAGATAAATTGACTCTGAAAGGGTATGTGAATTCTGATTTCGATAGTGACAAAGACCATAGAAAGTCCACTACCGCTTATTTCTTTACATTAGGAGACAATTGTATAACCTAGAAATCCCAACTGCAGCCTATAGTTACTCTGTCTAGTACAAAAGCTGAGTATGTGGCTATCACCGAAGCTGTTAAGGAATGTATTTGGTTAATTGGTATTTTAAGTGAACTCAATTTCTTGCATGATAGTCCTATGATTTATACTGATAGTTAGAGTGCCCTTTTATTAAGTAAAAATCCCATCTATCACGAGAGGTCTAAACACATAGAGGTGAAGTATCATTTTGTTAGAGAAAAAATTGCTTCTGGTGATTTGAAACTTGAAAAAATATATACTGATTGTAACCCATCTGATATGGAAACAAAAATTATTATTGCTTGTAAGCTTAAGACCTGTTTATCAATTCTGAAAATTGATTATGGCTTATTTTCTGTGCAGGTACCGGGCGATGATGGTGATGATTAAGTTTGTCTACTTGGCCTATAGCAACCATGAGAGTAAGAGATGGGAAATTTGGAGATCAAGGTGAAGATTATTGAAAGTGATCCCCAAATTTGAAGTTTTTATGCTTGGAGGGCCTAATTGGCGACCAGCTGAAACCTTGAGGACCGTGGTGCAATTTTGGATTTAAAGTCTTTAATCTGGACCTCATATTAAGATCCAATGGATGAGATCATTTCTGGCTTTGTTATATTCTTAGCTTTTAGGTTGAATCTGTAGATTGACTTCCTCTCACTCTCTCTCTCTCTCTCTCTCTCTCTCTCTCTCTCTCTCTCTCTCTCTCTCTCTCTCTCTCTCTCTCTCTCTCCCCCCCATGAATATGAACGCTGCTCTCTCTCTTGTGCGAAATCTGTGGGTCCTCTACTCTCCTCTCTGTTCTGAGATTTTTCTTGCACCATTTTTGTAGTCACTTTAGTAGTGATTGGGTCATTTTGTAGACCATATTGTGGATACTATTGTGTAGTAGTTGGGTGCGATGTATTGTGGAGATTAGGGATAGATTTGGGTATTCCTTCAGAAGGAATTGGTGCGCCATTCTTGTGCATGATTCTTGTAATCTTGGACTCTCATTGGAAGGTTTTGGCTAGTGGAACGGGCTTGATCCTGAGCTCCTCAGATGTAGGTGAATTTTCACCGAACCGGGTCACCAAATCTAAGGTTGTTTCATTCTTTGCTTTAATTTTTAGATTCTTGTATGTCTATGTTATGTTATCCGTGATTACACTCAATTAGGAACATGTTTAATCCTGAACAGTGACTCAGACAACTGCATATACATTTGACATCTCGATGAGCCATCCATCTTTTCTACTTAAAAAATTAAACAACTAGTTTAAAATAATGAACCAAAGATAGTTATGAAAAGAGCTTTAATAATATACTTTTTGTTTTTAATTTCTCATTTTGATATCACATCTCTCATCATATATTATATTCTTGCCAGTGTATATTTTTGTATCATTTTGAAGTATTCTAGGTAAAATTTGCAACCCGTCTTTTGAATTGAGAATTCTTTAAACGAAGAGTTCAAACTAAAAAATCAAAGATGATTTCTAGAACTAGATTTAGCATATATAGATATTATTTTAAATTAGTATTTTCACAAAATATGTTGCTAGAAAGTTGGGAAAACGTTATTGAGAAATATGGAAATGAATTTTTTGAAAAATGTATGGTTGAAAAAGTGGGGAAAAGTGATTTTGAAAAAAGAAAAAAGAGGAAAAAAAAAACTCTCACGCAAGGGCTTACTAATATTAGTTTTTATTTTTAAATTCTTGCTACATGAACAAAAATTATAGAAAAAACAGAAATTAAGTGAAAAAGAATAAGGTAAGTTGATTGTACATATCCTAGATACATGATAAGTGCTTTATTAGCACGTATTTAATTCACTTATTATCTTATTTTGTTATTGGTTTGATCCTATTGAAGTATCGTTTAATGCACTTTCACTTATTGTGCTATGTAAGGTCAAAAAGAAGAAAAGAAAGGAAACAGGACCAAAGAAATACAAAAAATCAAGAAGTGAGGCTCAAGGGCATATTCAAAGAGCTCTAAATCAATAATGGCATGTGAGAAGAAGATTAGATGCAAAAATTATGGTTAAAGAAAGTTTGGGGTGAAGTTGGAAATCAAAAACTCGCAAGGATTGTGATCATGAATTTTAGTCATATATTGAAGCTCAATTTGGTCATATAAGACTTTCTAATTTGGGAAGAGATATTTCACAAAGAATTGTAGATATTTGAGTTTTCTTTCCAACTCAACTTGAATCACCACAATTGGACTTTGGGAGAGAAAGTTATGATCAAAACATTGACCAAAACAATGACAAAGTTACGGCCGTAACTTCCAAATTCCGAAAATTTTCAGTAGCTCACTTACGACCGTAAATGACAAAGTTACAGCCGTAACTTTCTCACGAAGAAATTTCCTAATCTGGTTCAAGGTCTATCTTTGGTATATCTTGAGGGTAAAGCTATGGCATGATTTTGGGAGTATTAAAAGAGCAAAATCACCACAAAAAGGAAGCTGGACATTGAGGAAAATTGAGAGCAAAATATAGAGCATTCTTGGGAGATTTTCAAGCGCAAGAATATCAATAACAATGGAATTCATGAAGCAACTTAAAGAATCTACCACAACCATGCTAGGCTAAATTCCATATCTTGTTCAAAGGGGAAGTTGTGTTAACTTGATTATATTATTTTCTTTTCCTGCAAATTAGTAGCGTGAATTTATTCCTTTATTTCAAATTTGGATTATTATGTTTTGAATGTTCAATTGAGTTTATTTGATTAATAGTTTAATTTGGCCAATTGGATTATTGATCTTTGGATTCATGAATATGCTATATTTAGATTCTTGATCCGTAATTGTCATTGAATCTTTACTTTAGTAGAAAATAAATCTCCTGCAGGTTTAGTAATAATTCAACTTGGATTGATTAATTTGAGCTTGTGAAATTAACGATCAAATTCAATCTATTCTTCTAGATTTTCATACTAGTCGTGTATTAAATCCTAAGAACTTGTTTAGGATTGTCCGTGACTAGAATTGGTTCGAAGAGCTTGTTTTGAATCAATACACATAGGGAAGAATTTAGATAATTAGAGCTTTTTGATTATTTATGATTGATAATTGAATAGGGATATAAACATGTTACAAGGAAAGGTATAACATTAATTGGGGGCACAACCGAACCCGAGAACAAGATTTCTTCTCATATTATTTCTCTAGTCATATTTAATTGTTTATTTTTATGTATATTTCTTATTCAAGCAATTTCAAACAACAAACCCCCCCCTCCATTCCATTCTAATTGATCGAACAACTAAAATTAGTTTCCGTTCCTCGTGGGATTGACCCCTACTCTCGCTACTACATTATTAATTAATATTTAGCGAGTAAGGAATTATTTATTATTTTGGTGCATTGCGACACGCATCAATACATATAGATGAAATACTGGAACAAATGATGCACTTGTAGTATTCCCAAGAAAAAAAATGTCCCAAGTAGTTAACACCACATGAATCTTTTATTTTCCTTTGTTTTCAATAACTGGATAGCTATTGAATATTTCAACAGGGAGATTAAAATCCTACATGAAGTTATGCAAACAATACATTACACACACTTTCAATTTTAGAAAAAGAAAAGGTGAAATCAATTACACAAGGACAGTTATTTTCAATTTGTAAGATAATGCAATCAAGTAAAGGAGAGTTAAATGGGCCAAAATTTAAATATTTTGCCCACCCATCAGCCTCCATCCACGGAGAAAGAGAAAGATATATCATCGACCTCCCAATGGCCAGCATCAAAACCTAATTCTGTAACCATTGGCGTTGATGGCATTGCCACCAACTGAAAAAGAATTCGTTATTGTAGTAGAAAGAGACCCTTCTAACACCATAACCGCTTCCAGAACAACCACTAATAGTGAAGCACATATCTATCACTGCCATGCCCACACCACCTATTTCACATCCTCTAGCAACAGTACTATCTGCAACACAAGAATTTAAGTCACCAAAACTCTTAGCATCGCTAGACGGTTCCAATTTACCTTACCTTTTAACCTCTTCCAACTGCCCGCAGTCATTAAAACGTCGATGTTGTCTTCCAGTTTTCTTCGACCATTACCCTTTCTTCACATATAAATCCAAAGCAGAAATTACTCCACCAAGTTCTTACATCCATGTACAAACCTAGAGGTGTCAAGACGGAAGGGCCGACCAGACCCGTGAAAACCGGCCCGGATTGACCCGGGACCGCGGGCCGACCCATGACCCGTGCGGGCGGTTCACGAGTCAAGAAGTTGTGAACCGAGGGTTTTGCGGGTCAAACATTCGCGGGCCGCGGTTAACCCGCTGGCCCGTAAAAAAAAAAAAAAAAAAAAAAAAAAAAAAAAAAAAAAAACTGTTTTTATTAAATATGGTAACATTGAAAATCTCTCTTCTTCTAGAAACTCTAATATAACTTTTAAAGTAAAATCTTATTTTTTTCTCCCTAATAGCTAAAAAAATAATGTTTTTTGACAATAATAATTAGAAATACATTTATCATTTAATTGTTATTTGTTTATATTTTATTTAAATTTGCAAATTTAAAAGTAATTCATATAACATAAACTATAATTTTAAATTCTATGTAAATATTTTATGGTATAAATATGAATTTATCATTTTAATCATTTTGTATTAAGAAATTTGACAAAAAATTTGCTATAAATATGAAAAATATATGTTTTTATTCATACGGGCTAAATTAGAACAAACCGCGACCCACATGGGCTCGACCCGCATGGGCCAGCGGGCGGGCCTGGGTTGTAGTTCAAAATTTGCGGGCTGACCCGTAACCGGCCCGTAACCCGCAGCGGACAGGCTTTTTTCAAGCGGGCCGTTACCGGGCTTTTTATTGGCGGGTCGACCCGGCCCGGACCACCCGGATTGACACCTCTATACAAACCTAAGCCCTACACTGTTTCAATCCGTATAAATCAAAGTTTTCAGACACAGTCATCATACCAATTGCATTGCTATGATCAATTTGAGTTCCAAATTTGTCAAGGTAAGTATCGTATTCTTCTGTGAAGGGGTTTTTTTTTTTTTTTTGCATTTTAAATATGGTTCAAAGTTTTGCTGGAGTTGAGGATTGATGGTGTTGGGTTTTTAAGATGATTGTGGTAGTTGAATTGAGCATTGTAGATTTTGGATTTTCAGATAATTTATCTTGGAACTAGGTAGAAACTGGTTATGCATACTAGATGTTCGAAGTGGTGCTTTAATGAATTTTTATGAATGTGTGGAAGTTTTAGGTTTGTTGATATTGAGCTAAATATGTGTGATTTGGGTATTTAATTTTGGGTTGTAGAAATTTCAAATTGAAATTAATACACAAAAGATGCTTGCTAGGTGTTTATTTAATTGCCAAAGTGAACTTTCGATAAATTTTTTTGAGAAACAACCTTGGAAACCTCTTGCATATAATTTGAATTTCATTTAGGTTCGATCTCACATAGGATGAATTTTGAAAAATATGGGAAAAAAGTGGGAACCGTAGGAGGTCAGTTCGTGACATTCCATGTCCCTGCATCCAACCAATAGTAAACTGAAGAGTAAAAATCTACATTGTATGAACAGTGATTTTGCTTATTGTTTTTAATACGGTAGAAAAATTTTATCCTATGATTCTTTTTTTATGTTATGTTGCTCTTTTGTTCATATTAGTGTTGTAAGAAAATATCGAAATTGCACGATATCGCGAAACAAGTGGTAAAGTGGACTTTTTGAGTCCGAAATGTCGATCCCACGAGGACTAACTTATTTATTATTAGCTTCGATTAATCAATTCCTAAACTACAAATAAATGCCAAGATTGTGATTTCTAAATTATAAAAATAGTGAAAGCAATGAAATTTGAAAATAACACAATTAAAATGATTTGATTTTTGAGTTCTCTTATGAATGGAAAATGTTGGGACTCACGATAGTTATTTTGTTATCCTATTCAATTTATCTTCTCATGCAATGTTTCGAAATTAGTGTTTAATCGAATTCACAATTTTATCCAAAATTTCCCTCTCAAGTTTAAATTAGTTCTATCTATATAGTCAACTACATATCTCTATGATGGTCAGAATAAGCACTAAATAGATGCATTCAATGTCAAGAATTCAAAATGATTACAACAACCACAACTATGTATCTCTACCATTTTGTTAATTTCCGAATTTTATTACAAGGTCTAGGTGTTAACTCACATCTCGGATTATGAAAACTACCCACAAATAATCAAATTGGTGATCAAGCAATTTGTGCATTAAAACAAAATAATAAAATCAACACATAAAACATTATGCCCAAAACATGAGAATTGAAATTAAATAATCAAACAAAATCACATCGTTCGTCCCAACAAATTATTTAGCTACTCATGCTAGAATCTAAAATAATAAAATTACAAAAAGATAAAATTCAACACGTCTGCAATTAACTAGAAAGAGTTGAGAATCTTACACCAAGAAAATCGAGCCAAAACTTTACAATCTCCAAATCCTTGATTTTGCCTCTTGCCTTGTGCCTCTCTTCTATTCAATTTCAGAACCCTCATAATGATTTATTTTGGTCTTTTTATAGGGTCTAGGTTCAAGACGAGTTTTACAAGTTGGGCCCATAAAAAGTAGGAAATAAATAAGAAAAATATAAAGACAATCGCGAATATTTCCTTTCCAGTCGGACCGCGGCATACAAGGACAATGTGAAACCGCGGTCTGACCGTGGTTTGGAAACCACGATTGGACCGTGGTTCTCAAGTTTTGCCATTGTGCGCTTCAATCCCTGTTTAATTGCATGTCTAGCTCTCCAAATTTCTTAATTCTTCAATTCAGTCCCCATACTTTGACTTTTATTTCAATTGAGTCCTCCCAGAATTGCAAATCAGGTCCTCCATCTTTCTACCATTTACAAATTGGTCCCCAAATTTCATATTTCGTACTTATTTAGTCCTTTTTCTTCTCATTTTGTGCCCAAGCGCATTTCAATCCGAATTATTCCTGAAACAATTAGAATAAACTCACAATTTAGCAATACCATATTCGAAAACACTCACATTAGTGCAAATTTAAGCATAGAAATAAGTGCAAAATCGCACTTATCAAATCCCCCAAACTTAAACTCTTGTTCTTCCTCGAATAAGATAGAGCTAATACATTCGTGCAAGTATGAAGTGGAGGACTTTGACTACTATTTCTCAACATCAAATGAATGTTAAATAACCTGTCGTATTTGCTTCAGGATTTAAAACTCTAGTAATCCCTGAAAAGTATTCAAACAATGCTATACAAGTTTTAATTCACTTCATGCTCAATGTGTGTGTGTGTGTGTGTGTGTGTGTGTTCAATCAACTCAATCATCATAGTGCGCATAAGTGATCTCTACCCTTAGTGATCAAATTTTGCTTTCCCTCTCGTGAGATTCACTTTCCCCCTAAACTCGTTATTTTCTCTCTACCCCGAGGTATAACTTCTATGGATGCTTCCTACATATTTAATTCTTTCCCGCACCAATTTAGGTGTGTAAAACCAATAATAGCTACTACTTGGGACTGCGATGATTCTCTTTTGATTGAGCACACCCCAACCTTCAGACATCTACTAGGTAATTCAAACCCACTAGTTATGTTAATCCCAAATGTGCAAAACTATCAACTAAATTTTACTATCATGCAGTACCTTTCTCCATTAAGCTAATAATGACCCCTGTAATGAGTTTTAGGCTGGTGACTCCTAAGCTAGACAACTTTAGGGCACCAGGTTTTGAAATACCCTTTCGGGCTTAATCACTCGAGTCACTACGCTTCGAAGAAAGGTGTCAAATGAATGCAATGTCCTAATTATTATTATTATTATTATTATTATTATTATTATTATTATTATTATTATTATTATTATTATTATTATTATTATTATTATTATTATTTAAACAAAAATAAATCTACATGAGTTAGCTCTCTTAAGCTTTCTAGATGACCCCTGTAGCGAGCTTTAGACCGGTGGCTCCCAAGTCAGACGACTTTAGGGTACCGGTATTGAAATACCCCTACGAGCTTAATCACTCGAGTAAAAAAGGCTACAAAGAGAGGTAAAAGATGCATGCATGTTCCTACTTTATGCAAATGATGAGATTACCATCATTTGGTCATTACCTAGCTTCCTCCTGTCAGTCAAGGTCACTCCACACAACAATTTTGCACAAATGGAATCAACACACCCCAACCAGTAACATTATCAGTTTTACACCCCCAAACTGTCTAACTAATTGGTCATAGTGATGGAATGACATGTTTGAGTCGAAATATATCTTAAGTTCATATTGACAACCTACGACCAACTATTCCAATACAACCACTATGCGCTATAATCAAGTTGACGTACTCAAAGAATAATCAAGCATATCGAATTACTATAAGTATAGCACTCCTGTCCCCAGTTCATGACTTATCGCAGTTTCAAATAATTATCATCACGAGCGGCAAGGCTGTTCAACACAAACCAAGCAATTTTATTTTTATTTTTTGATTAACTACAACCCAACATTAAAAACAAAGCAGAAACAAATATACAACTCAAAATTGAAATACTACCCTCCCCCAAACTTGAAATACACATTAGTCCCTAATGTGAGAAATATAAATACAAGGAGAGATAGTACCGGGCACTCAAAACTCAGGCGGTGGTTGAGGATCTTGCGGCCATTGAAAACGTCGTAGTAGCATCGTCATCTCCTCATGATCTTGATGTTGACGGTCATTGAGGGACTGAAGTGTAGCAAGGATCATGTTCTGCCCTTCTTGTCAATGAGTCTGACCTCTTGCAGCTGACTGATGGCTTCTTCTTGATGTTGGAGTGATGATTGCACCTGCCTCAATACTGGTCCAAAATTCACACCTCCTCTACTTCCAAGTCTATGCTGGAAAGCTGAAACAGGTTGATCAACTGGCACTTCCTCTTGGATGGGTATATTTTCATCTCTATGTCCCCTCTTATCTTCACCTTCATCTTCTTCCTCGTCATCTTCATCTTCCAACATAGTTTCCCTTCTTGCATTTTGATGTCGAATGACCTGAGCCATTGATTTCCTCATCGTTGCAAGGTGCAGTACTGGAGCAGGTTTCTTTTTAGCTTCAGATGGAAGCATGGGGACCCCCGCTCTTTTGCACAGTGCAGAGATTAGACCGGGCATGATTAGTTTCTTTCTGCTCCGAGGTATCAACGCTGCATCTTTTACATTATAGAATATAACCTCACCAAAATTGATATCCCACCCAGTAGCAAGTCTGTACAGCAAAGTCATTTTCGGTAGGTGTATGTGGGTAGTATGCGTTGTAGGGATGACATTCGTGCTAAGAAATTGATGCAGGAAAAGCATCTCAGTAGTCATTTCTCCATGATTCACCACGTTGTTGAGTGGCCAAGTTTTTTGCTGGTTTGCTGGGTAGATAAATTGTGCCAATTCCATAAAATTGGTGATAGGGGGTGGAGTAGGACCCTTATTCAATGTTGTAATATTCTTGAATGATTTGGGCGCTGAATGGGATCCAAATTCCCATCACATATGTCTGCATGTAGTGCTCGCTGTCCTCATTCAGGATATCTGCATTGAAGTTACACATAAATTCCATTGCCCGCTGTGTAGACTTTGTGTGGTTTGGCGCACAGCTTGGTCTACACCTTTTCCTTTATCATATTTGGAATTGTAGAAAATTCCAATTCATTCAGTCAAATTTCCCTTTCCATTAGGGGAGCACTATGCCCAAAATGTTCCACATGCCGCTCAGCATCTTCTAAAACATAGGTCTCGTATGACTGTGACTGTAATCTAGTACGCTTTCCAGTGTTTGAAGATTCTGTAGTTCCTTTTCCTTTGGTGGCACGAGATGGAGGTGCTCTTGGAGGCATTATGGTGGAAGAACCCTACAAAAAGAATATCAAAGTGTGAGTTCAAGTAGAGTATTGAATGCATAAAGGGCTAACATTGTAGTAGATGAAAACTTTAGCATAATGTAAATGAGTATGAAATACATTAGTCTCCCCCAAACTTGAATGAAAATTGCATGAGCTACAGTTGGGACAATGTAAGAATTCACCTAATTGAAGTTTGGATACAAAAATAGAATGTGAACTTGAAATTTTCACGCATGAATTCCTTATTTAATCAATGTGTTTAGTTGCACATGGATTGGTGATGTTCCAAAATTTAGTTGTAATCCGAATGGAGCTCCATATCAAACACAATATGAAAATAGGCAACACTAATCTTCACCATATCCAACATATACACAATTGAACCAAAAACCCACATATCCAATGTTATAGGAATCTCACCAATTTGAGGTTTTAGGCTAACACATTGTATACATGATGGTTAACTAATTCCACAAATGCATATGTAACTTAGAAATCCATAACTCCTCAAACAATGTCTCCAATTCAATTTAGGACTTTAAACAACATTAAATGCAAGCACAAGTTTCACTAGACTACACCAAATAATAGTTCTCTTAGTAACTCATATTATGCACAATCTAAGAACTAAGTTAAGTGAGAGCTTCAAAACAAACACCTTATGTGCATATGGTGATCTCAAATACTCAAGAAATTCTACTTCCAAGAAAACAATTCAATTGAGGCCTTATATCAAACAAATTGTGTACATACCCAAATTTACCCCAATTCCAAATAATGGAACTACTCTAAAATGCCCCAAACATCGATGAACAAAGAAGGCAAGGCTTACAAAATCCTCAATCACATTACAACACTATGATAACTCTTCTTACCACATCCATACCAATTGTGAAATCCACAAAAAATTCAAAATGTGTGTACGTTGAAAGTGTAGAGAATATTACCTATGAGATATGTTGAAGTGGGAGAGTTAGAGATGTGAAAACCTTGAAATGCTAGAAGAAATTTTCCACTTGCAAGCAATTGATGTGAATGTTGGAGGAGAGGGGTGTTGTTTAGGATTTGTGCTGAGAGAAATGTGAGAGAAAATGGTAAAGGCCCGATTTTTGAAGTGTAAATTCTGATTTAAAATTTTTTTTCGTAGTGGACCACAGTCGGACCGCAGTTTGCAATCCGAGGTTTGATCGCGATTGCGCCATTTTTTTAAAAATTAAAACTAAAATAAAATAAAATACCTAAATTTGAATCAAATTAGAGAAATGAGTCCTAATGTCTAATACAATGTTAAATGCAAACTAAAAACAATTAAACAAAGAGTTTAAGGTTCAGAAATCGGGATACCGCTCTATAGTTCTTGATTTATAGTCTCAAGCTGGACTGTATGATGGGGTCAGCGTGGCACTACGATGTCAAATGTCGCCTCTGCTGCAGGGAAATCTTCCATGTAGTGTTTTACTCGTTCCGTTCACCTTGAAATTTCCCTTAATGGGATGGCACAACTCAATAGTCCCATATGGAAATACCTGAGCGACAGTGAAAGGTCCTAACGACCTTGACTTTAGCTTGCCCAGAAATAGTTTCAGCCTAGAATTGTATAATAAGACCTGATCTCCAATCTTGAATGTTCTATGCTGGATATTCTTATCATGCCACTGTTTTGTTCTTTCCTTATAAATGACAGCATTCTCATAGGCTTCCCATCTGAATTCTTCCAACTCATGCATCTGCAA
Organism: Ligustrum vulgare; assembly: GCA_963555705.1. Classification (NCBI taxonomy): domain Eukaryota; kingdom Viridiplantae; phylum Streptophyta; class Magnoliopsida; order Lamiales; family Oleaceae; genus Ligustrum; species Ligustrum vulgare. The sequence goes on from OY743187.1 coordinate 33,080,898, forward strand.
TATTCTTGTTTCTCTAGCTTTTTCTAAGTCCATGTTTAGTTGCACCAGTGCCCAATATGCTTTGTGCTCAAATTCCACAGGCAAGTAACATGCTTTCCCAAACACTATTTGATATGGTGACATTCCAATTGGTGTTTTGAATGCTGTCCTGTATGCCCAAAGTGCATCATCTAATTTCTTGGACCAATCATTTCTTGATGCATTCACAGTCAATTCCAAAATTTTCTTGAATTTTCTGTTTAAAGTTTCAACTTGTCCACTTGTTTGAGGGTGATAAAGTGTGGCCACTCGATATTGGACTCCATATTTGTGACGTATTGCCTTGAAGAGCCTATTGCAAAAGTGAGATCCCCCATCACTTATAATTACCCGAGGTGCTCCATATGTTTTTCCTCATAAATTCCACTACCACTTTCGAATCATTGGTGGGAAGGGCTTTTGCTTCAACCCACTTGGATACATAGTCCACAGCTACGAGAATGTAACGATGGTTGTATGATGGTGGAAATGGCCCCATGAAATCGATGCCCCACACGTCAAAAATTTCAACTTCCAAAATATTGTTAAGTGGCATCTCATGTCTAGCAGAAATGTTACCTGTTCTTTGGCATCGATCACACGATCTGCAGAAGCTGTGACAGTCTTTAAATAGTATTGGCCAATAAAATCCACATTGAAGAACTGTCGCTGCTGTTTTTGTTGGCTCAAAGTGTCCTCCATACGCTGATGCATGCACCCAAGCCAATATTGACTTCATCTCCTCTTCTGGTATACATCTCTTAATAATTTGATTAGCCCCTCTTCTATACAAATGTGGTTCATCCCAATAATAAATTTGGACTCGTGAATTAATTTCTTCTTTTGTTGGTAAGAGAATTCCGGTGGAATTGTTTGACTTACCAAGTAGTTAACAATATCTGCATACCACGGTAGCTGTGCAATAGCTAGTATCTGCTCATCAGGGAACACTTCATTGATGTCAACTTTCTCAACTTCTTTTTCTGGTTCCAGCCTTGACAAATGATCTGCAACTTGGTTTTCAGTACCTTTGCTGTCTTTGATCTCAATGTAGATTTCTTGAAGGAGAAGTACCCATCGAATCAACATCGATTTTGCATCCTTTTTCTCAAAGAGATACTTTAGGGATGAGTGATCAGTGTAGACAATTACTTTCGATCCAATGAGATAAGACCGAAATTTGTCAAATGCAAAAACTACTGCAAGCATCTCCTTTTCTGTAGTGGTGTAATTGATCTGCGCATCTATCAAAGTTTTTCTAGCATAGTATATTGTATGTAATGTTTTCTCCCTATGCTGTCCCAACATGGCACCAATCGCATAGTCACTAGCATCACACATCAACTCAAACGGAAGATTCCAATCTGGTGCGACTATGATAGGAGTAGTGATAAATTTCTCCTTCAAAGTGTTAAAAGAATTGAAACACTCTTAAAATAAATGGAATGGTTGTCTTTCTCCAACAAACTGCTCAGTGGCTTTGTAATCTTGGAGAAGTCCTTAATAAACCTCCGGTAAAATCCTGTATGTCCCAGAAAACTTCTAATTCCCTTAATTGAATTGGGAGGCTGTAGTTTCTCAATCACTTGAATCTTAGCCTTGTCTACCTCTATTCCCATTGCATAAATTCAATGCCCCAAAACTATCCCTTCCTTCACCATGAAGTGGCATTTCTCCCAATTAAGTACATGATTTGTTTCTTGACACCGCTTCAATACTTGAGCCAGATTTTTTAAACATTCATCGAATGAGTCTCCAAACACAGAAAAATCATCCATAAATACCTCTATGTAGCGTCCCACCATGTATGAAAAGATGTCCATCATAGCATTAGAAATTGGCTGGTGCATTGCATAATCCAAACGGCATTCTCTAAATGTGAAAGTACCAAACGGGCAAGTGAAAGTGGTCTTCTCTTAATCTTCAGGTGCAATCGAAATATTTGATTATAACCAGAGTATCCGTCCAAAATGATATAATGTGAATGACTAGCTAACCTCTCCAACATCTGATCAATAAACGGCAGTAGGAAATGATCTTTTCGAGTTGAGGTGTTCAACTTCCTGTAATCAATACATACCCTCCATCCAATGACAAGCCGAGTTGGGATGAGCTCATTATTCTCATTTCTTTGAACAGTTATCCCTCCCTTCTTGGGCACCACATGTACTGGACTCACCCAAGAGCTATCTGAAATAGGATATATTATATTAGCATCAAGCAGTTTAAGTACCTCTGCCCTGACCACCTCTTGTAAAGTAGGATTCAATCTACCTTGATGCTTCACTGATGGTTTTCAATTTTCTTCCATGAGAATTTTGTGCATACAAATACTCGGGCTAATTCCACGAATATCCGTAATTGTCCACCCAATAGTTGCCTTGTACTCCTTCAATACTCTCAACAATTTTTCTTCTTCCTCACCTGTCATGTCATTAGCTATAACTGGAAGAGTAGATAAATCACCAAGTTAGGCGTACCTTAGGTGAGACGGTAATGGTTCGAGCTCTAAAGTTGGAGCTTTCTCAATAGATGGTGTAGATTTTTTCTGAGCTTTCGCCTAGAGGAGCTCTTTTACAAATTCACAGGTGGTGATGCTTCCAATTCTGTTGCCCAGTCTTTCAAATCTGATTTTTTTTGCATTTGTTGTTTCTGAAGTCATGAGGCAAACTGCTAACTTATCTGCATGATGTTTAATTTCCATCGCCTCAGCTACCCACTTGTCAACTACATCTACCTGATAGCATGAATCCACTAAAGAAGGGTATTTCATGGCTTTGAAGATATTGAATGTTACTTCTTCATTGTTCACCCATAGAATCATTTTGCCTTCGCAAACATCTATCAATGCCCACCCTGTTGCCAAGAATGGTCTCCCAAGAATGATAGGGATGTCACTGTCTTCTTCCATGTCTAGTATGATAAAATCAGAAGGGAAGATAAATTTATCGACCTTGACCAATACGTCTTCTATTATTCCTCTTGGATGCTTGACTGATCTGTCGGCAAGAAGTGATGAGACGGTGGTAGGCCTTGTTTCACCTAATCCAAGTTTCCTGTACACAGATAAAGACATAAGGTTAATACTTGCACCTAAATCACAAAGTGCTTGATTAAAAGAATGAGAACCAATGGTGTAAGGAATAGTGAAACTCCCTGGGTCTTTTAGTTTTGGTGGAAGTTTATTTTGTAAAATGGCACTGCACTCTTCTGTCAGTCAAAATTTTTCATAATCCTCCAACTTTCTTTTATTTGATAAGATTTCCTTCATAAAATTTGCATATGTTGGCATTTGAGCAATCTCATCCGCAAAAGGAATGTTGATGTGAAGCTTCCAAAACACCTCCATAAATTTTGCAACAGCTTATCCAATTTGTGCTTCTGCAACCGTTCAGGGAAAGGGATTGGTGGCACATAAGCTTTTACAGGTGCAGGTGCTTTCAATTCAAAATTTTCATTCTTTTCTTTAGATGCTTCTGTTGATGTTGTACTGTTTTTGTCATCCTTTTCTGCTTCAACCTCCACTTGCTTGGTCACTTTTTCAAGCCTTTTTACATGAATCTCTAGTAGCTGCACCCGACTTCTTGTTTTTATGGCTTGAACATGCTCCCTAGGATTTTTGATTGTGTCGCTGGGAAGAGATCCAGGTGTCCTTTCTTTGATTTGATGAGCCTGTTGCCCGATCTGAGTTTCCAATTTCTTGATAGATGCCTGTTGATTCTCAAACACCTTGTTATTCTCAAACTCATCCACAAAGTAATTGGTAATTGGTTCTCCGAATTCCTTCATCCGCGTCTAAATAGACTTTCGCACATAATTTGGGAAGTTACATGTAAATGTTTCATATGATTCCACCAACCGTCTCCTTGCCTCTGCTCTTGTGTATTTGTGTTGTTGGGATTTGTGGATGAGTTTGTAAAGTGTGTACATATAAATGAACCTATATATACTTCCTTTGTCTAATAAAGATAGACTTGCTTTCATTTTCACACATATTAAGAAAATGTAATTAATATTGTTGGAATTGTAAATTTTAGTTTGTTTTACCTGATATACCTCTATATTAATATAACAATAGTTCATATTTGTTGATAATAAAGAACATTAAATAGGGGTATATTAGAAAACTAAGAAAATAATTATATTCATAAAAAGGAAAGTGACATATAATTTGGGATGGAAGAAAAAGGAATACAAGTCTATTTTTGTGGGACGGAGGGAATACAACATTTCTATACATTTTTCATAGTGAATATTTGGATTAAAAAATCTGTATTTCTATTCTTTTGAAAATTTGAAAAATTGGTAAGTGTGACCGATCGTGTTGCAGCATTGTTTTATGATACAAAGAATTACAAATAAGTTTTATATTAATGTTTTCCCACAAGTCTTCGTTTGCAATAGGCACCAAATTTAACCTCATTAGGGAAATCAAATCAACTAAAACAAATTGGGCTATGACTGTTCATGTAGTATGTCTATATGAGCAGGGGTGGAACTAGGATATACAAATGTAGTAGGCTAGAGGAAAAAATTGGGGGTGACCCCCCTCCCGGGGGTTCGGGGGCGGAGGCCCCGAATTTTTTTTTTGAAGCCAAAAATTAGAATAATTTAGAGTTCGAATTCGTAAATATAACAAAATAAATTTTCTTAAATGTCAATATGTAACTGCTAAAAAAAGCACCATAAATGTGCAAATACAAAATATCTTGATATGTTATTAGTGACGCATTCTCCTACTCCCCACACGATAAAATTAATCAACAATGACATTCGTATCAATTCCAAGGGAAATTTCCCTCTCAATATAGATGAACATGGAATTTGAAAGAAATTCATTCTCCATTTTATTGCGAAGCGAGGTCTTGATAAGTTACATTGCTGAAAAAGCTCGTTCTGTTGTTGCTGTAGAAACTGGAAGAGTCAACACCAAACGAATCAATCTATCAATCAAAAAATAATGACGAGACTTCTTTGTTTCAACCAACATCTGACATAATTTAGGAAGAGAATCAACATTCTGGAACTGCGGATGAAGAAGTACATCAAACTTGTAATGATCTAATTGCCTCCTCAAATCATCCCTCTCCTCTACAGTAAAATCCAGAGGGTAAAATCTCTCAGCTAAAGAACAAATATCATCTATAGAGAAAGATTTAAATCCATCGATAGGATTCAAAGCCTCGCACAACTGAAGAAGTTCCATGGTCCTCTCCGTAAATCTACAATTTAATTCTGTCAACTGAAAATCTATCACGGCATTGAATATTTGAAAGTGATAATAGTCTTCAACTGTGATATTATTTTGTTGTTGACAAGAAAGTCCTGTACCTTCCAAATAACGATCATCTAACTGAGGCACAACAATATCATTACTTGCACAAAAATCCACCACCCTCTGAAGAAAATCCTCCCAATGCTGATTTCGCATATTGTTAAGAAGCATCTTTGTAGATGAAACTAAATGTATTGCATTCAAAACATCTTGATCTTTCATTTGCAACGCTTGACATAATAAGTCAATCTTTCCCAAAACATCATGCATCAACAATAGAATAAATGTAAACTCAAAGCTTCTCATAGCATTACGCAGACCTTTAGCCTCTCCTCGTATATTGCTAGTTGATCCACTTACAATCAGATCTTCAAGAAGTGTACAAGTTGAACCAAACATCTCAATCAATCTCTTCACAGAGAAAAATTGTGAGCTCCACCGAGTAGCTCCAGCTCGTTGCAAAGTACAAACTTGATTAACCCCAGTACCAGTCACTACTTCTCCTGATGCTATCAAATCATCGATTTCATCCAATCGAATTGATTTTAATTGGGAATGACGCTTAGAGGAAGTACTAACAAAGTTAACAATGGAACTTAAAGTTTGAAAAAATAGATACACATCTTGTACCTCTTTCGCCACAACAACTAAAGCAAGTTGTAGTCGGTGAGCAAAGCAGTGAACATAATAAGCAGATGGACATTATTTAAGAAATAAAGCTTGTAATCCATTCCACTCACCTCTCATGTTGCTAGCGCCATCATATCCTTGGCCTCGTAGATATTTTAATAAGAGATTGTATTGGTCTAATACATTACAAATCTCTTTTTTCAAGGTCAATTCATTGGTGTCTACAACGTTCACAACTTCAAAAAATCTTTCTCTAACAAATCCACCACCATCAACATATCTCAAAATAATAGCCATTTGTTCTTTGTGGGATTCATCCACTGCTTCATCAACAAGAATACAAAATTTCGCATCCCCAATTTCATCACGGATCTTGAGTCGCACACAATCAACAATAATTTGTAATATTTCCTTCTGAATTTTTGGTGATGTGTAGTTGGCATTCTTAGCTGCATTTTCCAGAACAACTGCATCAATTTCTCTATTTGCTCTTCCTTGCAACTTGATTATTTCAATGTAATTTCCACGATTTAAAGAGTCGACCGATTCATCATGACCTCTAAAAGCCAATTGTTGCAATGCTAGCAACTTCACAGTTTCTACAGTAGTTTGTATGCACAAGCGATGATCCTTAGCTTCTTTTGAACTCCGTTGTTCTAGCATTCTGTCAATATGTTAGTTAGGTTTTTCAAGTTATCCAACTTTTGCATAGCAAACGCATGTACTGAATTCTCATCCCCTTCATGCCTTTTAAATGCACAAGTTTTAGAGTTGACTCTCTTCCAGTCCCTAAACCCCAATACTATAAATGTATCATGTTGAGTGGTAGCACTTTCAGACACATAACACGGGAAACTGAATGCACTTTCCTTCTCTATGGAAAACTCAACCCAAGGCCATTTTTTTGAACTAAGATGATTGGAATCGACGATTTTGAGTCCCAAATCGAACAAAAGGATAATCATATATAGGTTGAAATGGTCCCATTTCGACATATGCTCTTCGTATCTCATCTTGTTTGTGAACTGGATTCTGAGATATTGGGATGCGTTTTCCAGGATCTCGTTCATTAAATGGAGTATCACTTTGCAATGTCTCAACAGTACACTCATTCTCAGGCATTGATCTTTTGTTTGAAATAGGAGTTTCTTGTGGAATATTTGGAGTGTTTGATGATCCAACATCATCTTTCTTATTAAAGTAATGAAAGATATTTCTTCTTAGCATTCTATTTAATCTGCAAGAATATGTATTGTCTAAATTCAATCCAAAAATTCTAATCACAATAGTATACTCAAGTTATAAAATAAATAAATCAATAAAGTAACTATAAAATATCACAATTCACCAAAACAAATAAAAAAATAAGTAAGCCCTTTATTAATAAAAAAATTAACTACTAGTATGTCAATCTACCACAAGAAGATAAATCTTTTCTATAATAAATAAATTAATTATCATAAAAATCCCTAATTCTAAATAAGCCCTAAATAACTAAAATGAATTAATCAATAAATTCAATACTCAAAACAATTTACAATCAATAATTAAATTAACACAAGTCAGATTTGCAGTCTACAAACAATTGAAAACAAGTCAGATTTTTACTACACTACTACTGTGCTACAGTCTACAAACAACTGAAACAAGTCAGATTTTTACTAATTACACTAGACTAAGGACTTACCTTGCAGTTGTAGAGCAGACCCGTTGCCCGTCGGTAACTCGCCAACTACTGAAGAGGCGAGGCAAGAGCCGGGGATGGGGGAAGCCCGAAGCCGGAAGCAGCAGCAGCAAAGCAAGCAGCATGATAGCGTCTCTGGCTCAGCAAGGCAGTTCGTAACAGGCACAGGCACAGGCAGACCGTAGGCGCCGGCGGAACAGCCACAGCAACAGCAAGTCAGCAGCTTGAAGCCTTGAACTTCTTCATTTACGCGCAGTCATGCACTGACCAGAGATCGGGGGAGTGTTTGTTCTGAAATTGAAATTGTGATATGGATTGGGTTGTGAATTTGTAGTAGTGGGCTCAATTTGGATGAGAAATCTAGTGGGCTAAGTAAGATAAAGTGATTGGGTACCCAAATGATCTTCAAAATTTTCAAAATTTCTTAGTGGGCTTGAGCCAACTGTAGCCAATGAACAGTTCCGCCCCTGTCACCAGTCCTTTCAATAAAAATTTTGACTTCTTAAGAGTAAGTAAAGATTTTGTCAAGAAAGGATATTGGTCGCAAACATTTCTACTTTAGTGACTTTAAATGCTAGAAATAAAATGATCGAGACTGTATAACCAAACAATCGGGGGATTTGTTAAAATAGCCTTTTTAGATATGTAGTTTTTCAAAATGTCCATTTTTTACAAGTTGACTTTATTACTCTTAATGAAGTAAACTATTTTCTTTGCAAGATATATTCCTGACTTAGTCAGTTTGATTTAATTCAGTACTTCTTATTATATTTATATTTTTTAATCTTTTAAGTTCTTCTAAAAATGTTCTATATTGTGATAATTTCTCAAAAAATTTAGGATGTTCTTTTTTAGTTATATATCCTAATGTTATTCCTTCTGAAACTTCATCTTCCACATCTCTGTATTCTTCTATAATTTTATGAACCGTATTTATATTTTTTGCTGTTTCAACAGAATTAAATTCTATTCTATTTAGGATAGCATAATCAATGTCTTCGTATATTTCTTTTAGTTTAGATTGTCCAACAGAATGTATATTTTTAGATTTTTCAACAATAGTTAGCAAAAATGAAATTCTTTATTTTCTAAATATAGTTTATGATCACAATTATTAGAAGTTGATGCTTGTGAAGTATCCATAAATTACTGGGTTGGTAAATTATTATACAAATTTTTTTCGTAAAAGTCCATTCTTTGATCTAGTAAAATACAATAATTTGCAATTTATTGTTCATATTTTTCTAAAAGTTTATTATATTCTTCAGAAGATATATTTTCATTTTCTATTTGATATTTAATATCTTCCATTTTATCTTTCAATTTTTCTAAAGGATTATCAAATCCTTTGATTGTATATCCTGGCATTTAAGTTTGGACTGTATTTGTCATAATTTTATTTTCTAATTCTATTTTGAGCTGTAATATATTGATCATAATTGTAACACCCCAAGTTCAAAAGTCTAAAACCTATGCATGTTAACTTCCATTCACATTATATGCGGAATTAAATCATTTACACATCAAAATATTCATTTATCTATTATAAAATTCTTACAAAATTTCGGTAGAGTCTCCTCTATAAATTGGACATAACCAACCTGTAGAGGGACATCAAAACCATTTTTCAACATAAAACTCAACTCAAATAAAAATCCAATACTCAACATACAAACCCAATCTACTTCAAACTCCCACATCACCACACTATTTCAAATTCAATCCCCAAACTCCTTAACACAACATTTTTCATCAATAAGCTTCAATTAAATACAATAAGTGATAATATAACCAATATTAGAAATTCCATAACTAATTTAAACTAATCTCAACCAAACAATTATCAAAATAATGAATTAAGGAATAAATTCAAATGATAACTTTAATAAATTTAACTTTATTAAATAATGTCGATAGCGAGTACTGTCTGAGTCACCCGCCAAATGTTCTCCTCGGATCACCTAACTTTCATCACCTGAAATGTTGGGGAGGGATTGGGGTGAGCTAAAGCTCAGTAAGTAAACTGTATGCATGAATGCATGCTTATGACATGAATGCTTTAAAAATTCCATGTATGTATCCCCATTTACTTTACTTTCCAGAACTTTCAAACTTTTCAAACTTTCACTTAACATTTCAAAAATTTCACTTCATTCCATCGTGAGCTCACTTGGTGTAACTTCCAGTCAATCAGAATACAGTGGGAAATTACTTATTTGGAACCAGGTTAACATGTGCATTTCCACCGCAAAGCGGTTTAATATTCACTTTCCCACCGCAAAGCGGTTTAACATTCACTTTCCCACCGCAAAGCGGTTTAACAGTCCACCGTAAACGGTTGAACATTCCGTCGCAAAGCGACTTAATTCGGGTACGCCGGTCCCCCGCGCCCCATTTCCCACTCGCAACTTTCATGAACTAGAAGTACACCTATTCATTCTTTCAAAAACTTGGGATACATAACTTTTGAACAAACTTGCACCTTGACACATTTCTTTCATTTAAAAACATTTGACTTCCCAATTTCGATGCCAATGCATACTTCGTGATGCAATGACATGATAATGTGCATGCTTGAACATTCTTCTCAATAACACATACTTTCATAACGTAAATGAAATTCATCAAGGCAAGTAGATTACAAGGCAGTCATTTACACATTTCACATTTACATTCAACTTCTATAAAATAGGGGGACGTTTACTTACTTGCAATCCTTAGTAATTTACCGTTTCTGAATTTGCAAGTGGAAGAGTCTCGGATGCCCGTGACGTCAATGTACCAAAATCCTAGTTGTACCCATTCATTAATAAAATATGTTTTTAGTTCAAAAATCACATTTAAAACTCCTAAATAAGGTTGAGACTTTCACGTGACTTACAATTCAAACCAAATGGTATCTTAAGCTAGTTAAATACAGACCATACCATATTCCAAATAAGAGGTTAACTCGAAGGGTAAATCTTGAAATCTTACTAAACAAATTGAACAGAAGTCAAACTAACAGGAATCTAATCTAACTTGCAATTCACCAAAATTCGAATTCGTAAATTAATCAATCAATATATATATATATATATATATATATATATATATATATATATATATATATATATATGTATATTCGTATCAATTCATTTCACATTTTTATCAACTTATCACATAAATGACAATTTATACTCTTCCCCATATAAAAATTATCATTTTAAGACAAACTGCAAACTCAAATGGTTAACTAAACAATCAAATTCTTAAATTTAGAATTTAAAAACTAACAAATCTTAAATTCATACATTATCCAACTTTACCCAAATTCTAATTATCAAATTCGAAATTAGACTATAATCCAAATTTGAAAATATACAAAATATACATATATATAATCCTTCACAACTCCGAATTTACAATTATAAATCCAAATCACAGATAAATCTAAAAATCTGAAAATTTATTCAAACAACTTAAGAAATTTGAAATTTACACTTAAGGATGATATTTATACCAATACATACATATATAAACATTATCAAATCTCCAATTGAACATTTAAAATTCGGAATTTAACTACATTTAAATCTGAAAATATGAAAAAAAATCTTCATATATACACACTCAACATATATACATACATATGCACCTATATACACGTTTGTGCGTTCGAGTGTGTGTAATAGAGTGCGTGAAATCCGTGTGCGTGAGTTTGTGTGTGCGTGTTCCTGTGCGTCGTGTACGCGTTGTCAGGGGGGGAAAGGAATGAGGGAAGGGAGGGTTACCGGTGAGAGTGAGAGGGGAGGTCGTGGCCGCCGGTGGCGCGCCGCAAGGGCGGAGAGAGGGAAGTCGAGGGTGAGGTGTGCGGGTGAGTCGCGAGAGAGGCTGAGAGATGAGGGAGAGATGAGAGCCGAGCGTGAGAGTGAGGAGTCCGAGAGAGAGAGAATCGTGAGTGAGAGTGAAGGATTAGGTATAGGTACTAATTTTTTTCATAATTTGCAATTTAGCCCCTCTACTCTCAAAAATTGATAATTTCAGTGCAACCTTAAAAATTTTAACAAAGTGCCCTAAACATATTTCTTATTTACAAATAAATGCAATCTAGGTCAATTACAACTTAATTAAAGAAAAATTAGTCATCTTAGCAAATAAAATAAACACTTATGATTGTACATAACAATTTATTAACATTTTAATTGGCACATTGATCGAGACGGCGTCCAAGTCCTTCCACTGCAAAATAATTAAAATTATAGATAATAATAATTATCAATTTAAAATTCATAACAACCTAAACATAAATTTTATGCGAAATTTAAAAATTGCACGTAAAAATGAAAAGCGGTCTTACAATTCCTTACCCCCTAAAAGAAATTTCGTCCTCAAAATTAAAACTTACTAAAAAGGTGTGGATACTTGGCACGCATTTCATCCTCGCGTTCCCAATTAGCCTCTTCGACTGCATGATTCCTCCAAAGAACCTTAACTAACGAAATCTTCTTTCTTCTAAATTCCTTGCTTGCTTTCATTAGGATTCTCACAGGTGCTTCCTCATAAGTTAGATCCTCACAAAGATCTAATGACTCATAACTGAGACTAATGGGTGGAATCCGAAATATACTTCCTCAACTTCGACACGTGAAATACGTTATGAACCCCCAGATAGTGCCGGTGGCAATGCAACCTGATAAGCTAGGTCACCCACCCTTTCAAGTATCTCAAAGGGCCAACAAATCGCAGACTAAACTTTCCTTTCTTCCAAATCTCATAGCTCATTTCATCGGAGCTACCTTCAAAAAGATCATGTCACCTACAACGAATTCCAATGGTTTCCTCCTTCTATCCGCATAGCTTTTCTATGTACTCTGCAATTTTCATCCGCTAGCGAATCTTTCTAGCAACTTTTACTATTTGTTGTACTATTTCTGGACCCAATAATTTTCTTTCTCCTAACTCACCCTCGTAAATGACAATCCACACTTTCTATCGTATAGTACTCAATACGGATTGAAGTTTGATAGCTATTGTTGTAGGAGACCATCAACCGACATTATCCCACTATGAATCCATTCACTAACTTCCTATTTCCAGCCTTTCATAGAGTCTATTCTAACGTCTCAACCTTAATATATATATATTGATTGATCGCATTCTTAAAACTAAAATCAAGAAAATTGACCAAAATAAGACTTTATAATCCACAATTAGTGAAACTTGACGTCCATACCAAAATATACCGTAGAAATACTAAAACTTTGATAGAATCTTTTTGGAAAGATTTACAAACGAAATCATTTCTGAACATGCTGGCATTTCTTTTAAAATCGGAGGATCAAACTTAAATCCTGTAATCCATATTTATATATATTGTAATCAAGTATTCAGCATCATACACTCATCTTAAAACTAAAGCCAATGTACTAATTTAAGAATCCATGCTTTCAAAATCATCATAACAACAATACTCTAACCAAGTATTTTATAAATAAATCATTAACCTATCACCAATGAATAAAACTTTTGTGATTCATATAGAATTCCTCATCAAGTTTACTTAACCCAAAGATACTATCCCATTATAAGTAAAAGTCACACAACGACATCAAATAATCATATCAATCTCTCTAAGATTACAACATAATAACCATCATATCCTTCACACGAACCTTTTACGTCAATATACTCACTAAGATTTTATATCAATCTCTCAAACTCAATAAGTCTTGGATTCTGCCATTGTCACTCTTTATGCACACTACTCCATAATAAAAATCATTGTGAAGTCTTATTCTCATTTTCCACAAATCCTATCCACAAGGACAATTTCCTAAAATTTCATTTCTTAAGATACCATCAATAATAATCTCCACAATTTCATGGTATGTACTATCATAAACTTTCCTCCTATCAGATGCATTACTTCTGCAATACTTGTACAAATCTAAGACCAGATAAAGTTTCTTTCATCAATTTCATCCAACAATCTCTCATATGATAATTTAGTATCATCAATGAAAACTTAATATACCTCAGTGAATCATTCAAATTACGATGAAACCTGATTTATTTTCCATGACTGAGATTCATCTCTCTTCGAATTCCACTTAAACCAAATATAGCATAACTTATTCATGGAAAGTCAACTTATTTCATAATCTCAATACATCGTCACCTTCAGTTCTTACCGTAAGAGCAATCGCATTATTCCTTATAATTATCTCTTGCACCTTTTATATTCAAATGACCTTATAACAATCATCATTATCTCACATAATCCCAAACCTTCAATCATATGTCCCCAATTTCTCACTTTGAATAATTAGTTACTCTTTTAAGGCATCTCACCATAAAATATTTTCAATATCTCCCATTCATGGTAACTGACTAATCCCAATAATCATATCACATGTAAATTCAACAGACGGTAAATGGTTTTCCTAACCATCACAAAGGTCTAAAATGCAAGCTCTCAACATAGCCTCTAAACTCTGTATAAAGAAATATTTGCTGATTACTTAAGTCATTATTCAATAACCCAAATGACATCACGTTTCTTCACTAAATCTTTACTATTTCTTTAAAAACATACCAAACCATAATAATTTGTCATCTCTAAAACTTCTTTATCACCAAATATCACCAAAATAATTAAAACGATAGAAATTACCTGAATATTCTCTCTATGTAGTATATCCAATAACATATTATTCACAAATCAACATAATATCATCAGCTTATCTTTAACATATCTTCCCGATCAAATTCCAAAATAAATCAACAGTATTATCTCATATCCTCATAATTTATAATATTCTCCAATACAAGTGATCATTCCTTACTAGTGATCAATCCGTTCCCAAGAATAATTAAGATTCTTCCCAATAACGCCATAATACTTGTCTTCACTCATCTTTTCAAAATATAACTTATCATTTCCCAATATACGCATCAAGTCATCACATAACTTCATGTATACCTTGATATCCTAGAAAAATCAATTCTTAATTCCTCAACATAACAATTTCAAATCATAGTTTCCAATATCAATATCTCACTTCCTTCAATACATTAATTGGCTCAAATGACCACTCATTAGTCATACTTATAAATATATGACACAAATCATAATCCCAAAATTTCTTAGTTACAAGATCAAAACAACATTATAAATTTCTCTCAAAATAGAGGAATAATTCACTTACTCAAACACAATATCCATTCCTTAATTCCCAATAATTTAGAATCAAATCTTTAAATCTCAAATTTCATAATTTTCCTCATAGAAGTCTCAATAAAATCATATCACTCATAATCTCAACATCTCATCACAACTTCATAAAACTGGTTTTGCCATGTCTAAAATCGATTATGCAAAGTCTCATAAAACCATCTTTCTTCTGAGAACATCTTTAGTCATTCTCGAATAACATAAATTTGCTCGAGAGAAGTATTCACCTTAGGCACTTCCATTATTGCAACTATGTAGGCCTAATAACTCTTATTCATCAATTGACGAGCCTTCATCACTGATAATATCGATATGAAAAGTTCTACCTTTACTTCAACAAAGCGACAAAGGTTTCATTTGAAGGTTTAAATACCACCTTCATGTAGCCAGTGATTGAAACCTTATACCGTAATAATCATTCCATTCCTAGTATGACATCAAGTTTGTGGGTATTCGGTGTTATGAGATCCATCATCTACTCCTTCCCATTCACCATGATTGGGAAATTTCTCAACACATAACTTTAGTTCAACAATTCTTCAAATGGCGTTGACAATATAAGCTTGGTCTCCAGCTACTGAGATGGGTAAATCAATTTTCCTATAATTGTGGGACTATCACATGAGTGGGTAGTCCCGATATCAAACACGATAAGTGTTCAATACCAAGTTCGATGACCTTTTAGCTTCTCGTTTGGGTATTGTATACTCTCATGCTGATATACCATTCATATCCATTTCTTATTTCACAAAAAGATCTAGTAAACGGCTCCCAAATTTTTTTAATAACCATTACTTTCTCACTTCCTCATTTACATAACCAAGATATACTCGTCATATTCACTGAAAACATTCTTAACCTTTCACTTTCCGACATTACACATTAGCATGCTAGAATTTACAATAATTGGAACATTAAATAACATTTCATAATTTAAACAAATTTAACTTACTAGATGATCGAGGGAGAAGCAATTGAGGCGTGACTCAGTACCCGGACCATTTTCAAATAAAATTTAAAAGTCTACAGAATCGCTTTTAAAACTCTTAGCTCTGATACCAAAAATGTAACACCCCAAGTTCAAAAGTCTAAAACCTAGGCATGTTAACTTCCATTCACATTATATGCGGAATTAAATCATTTACACATCAAAATATTCATTTATCTATTATAAAATTCTTACAAAATTTCGGCAGAGACTCCTCTATAAATTGGACTTAACCAACCTGTAGAGGGACATCAAAACCATTTTTCAACATAAAACTCAACTCAAATAAAAATCCAATACTCAACATACAAACCCAATTCTACTTCAAACTCCCACATCACCAAACTATTTCAAATTCAATCCCCAAACTCCTTAACACAACATTTTTCATCAATAAGCTTCAATTAAGTACAATAAGTGATAATATAACCAATATTAGAAATTCCATAACTAATTTAAACTAATCTCAACCAAACAATTATCAAAATAATGAATTAAGGAATAAATTCAAATGATAACTTTAATAAATTTAACTTTATTAAATAATGTCGATAGCGAGTACTGTCTGAGTCAACCGCCAAATGTTCTCCTCGGATCACCTAACTTTCATCACCTGAAATGTTGGGGAGGGATTGGGGTGAGCTAAAGCTCAGTAAGTAAACTGTATGCATGAATGCATGCTTATGACATGAATGCTTTAAAAATTCCATGTATGTATCCCCATTTACTTTACTTTCCAGAACTTTCAAACTTTTCAAACTTTCACTTAACATTTCAAAACTTTCACTTCATTCCATCGTGAGCTCACTTGGTGTAACTTCCAGTCAATCAGAATACAGTGGGAAATTACTTATTTGGAACCAGGTTAACATGCGCATTTCCACCGCAAAGCGGTTTAATATTCACTTTCCCACCGCAAAGCGGTTTAACATTCACTTTCCCACCGCAAAGCGGTTTAACAGTCCACCGTAAACGGTTGAACATTCCGTCGCAAAGCGACTTAATTCGGGTACGCCGGTCCCCCGCGCCCCATTTCCCACTCGCAACTTTCATGAACTAGAAGTACACCTATTCATTCTTTCAAAAACTTGGGATACATAACTTTTGAACAAACTTGCACCTTGACACATTTCTTTCATTTAAAAACATTTGACTTCCCAATTTCGATGCCAATGCATACTTCGTGATGCAATGACATGATAATGTGCATGCTTGAACATTCTTCTCAATAACACATACTTTCATAACGTAAATGAAATTCATCAAGGCAAGTAGATTACAAGGCAGTCATTTACACATTTCACATTTACATTCAACTTCTATAAAATAGGGGGACGTTTACTTACTTGCAATCCTTAGTAATTTACCGTTTCTGAATTTGCAAGTGGAAGAGTCTCGGATGCCCGTGACGTCAATGTACCAAAATCCTAGTTGTACCCATTCATTAATAAAATATGTTTTTAGTTCAAAAATCACATTTAAAACTCCTAAATAAGGTTGAGACTTTCACGTGACTTACAATTCAAACCAAATGGTATCTTAAGCTAGTTAAATACAGACCATACCATATTCCAAATAAGAGGTTAACTCGAAGGGTAAATCTTGAAATCTTACTAAACAAATTGAACAGAAGTCAAACTAACAGGAATCTAATCTAACTTGCAATTCACCAAAATTCGAATTCGTAAATTAATCAATCAATATATATATATATATATATATATATATATATATATATATATATATATATATATATATATATATATATCCGTATCAATTCATTTCACATTTTTATCAACTTATCACATAAATGACAATTTATACTCTTCCCCATATAAAAATTATCATTTTAAGACAAACTGCAAACTCAAATGGTTAACTAAACAATCAAATTCTTAAATTTAGAATTTAAAAACTAACAAATCTTAAATTCACACGTTATCCAACTTTACCCAAATTCTAATTATCAAATTCGAAATTAGACTATAATCCAAATTTGAAAATATACAAAATATACATATATATAATCCTCCACAACTCCGAATTTACAATTATAAATCCAAATCACAGATAAATCTAAAAATCTGAAAATTTATTCAAACAACTTAAGAAATCTGAAATTTACACTTAAGGATGATATTTATACCAATACATACATATATAAACATTATCAAATCTCCAATTGAACATTTAAAATTCGGAATTTAACTACATTTAAATCTGAAAATATGAAAAAAAATCTTCATATATACACACTCAACATATATACATACATATGCACCTATATACACGTTTGTGCGTTCGAGTGTGTGTAATAGAGTGCGTGAAATCCGTGTGCGTGAGTTTGTGTGTGCGTGTTCCTGTGCTTCGTGTACGCGTTGTCAGGGGGGGAAAGGAATGAGGGAAGGGAGGGTTACCGGTGAGAGTGAGAGGGGAGGTCGTGGCCGCCGCCGGCGCGCCGCAAGGGCGGAGAGAGGGAAGTCGAGGGTGAGGTGTGCGGGTGAGTCGCGAGAGAGGCTGAGAGATGAGGGAGAGATGAGAGCCGAGCGTGAGAGTGAGGAGTCCGAGAGAGAGAGAATCGTGAGTGAGAGTGAAGGATTAGGTATAGGTACTAATTTTTTTTCATAATTTGCAATTTAGCCCCTCTACTCTCAAAAATTGATAATTTCAGTGCAACCTTAAAAATTTTAACAAAGTGCCCTAAACATATTTCTTATTTACAAATAAATGCAATCTAGGTCAATTACAACTTAATTAAAGAAAAATTAGTCATCTTAGCAAATAAAATAAACACTTATGATTGTACATAACAATTTATTAACATTTTAATTGGCACATTGATCGAGACGGCGTCCAAGTCCTTCCACTGCAAAATAATTAAAATTATAGATAATAATAATTATCAATTTAAAATTCATAACAACCTAAACATAAATTTTACGCGAAATTTAAAAATTGCACGTAAAAATGAAAAGCGGTCTTACAATAATTTTCTGAAAGTATATAATATTGTTCAGATGATTCATCCATATCGATTAAATGAGATATAATGTTATCTATTTTTTCCATTATTCTTTCTAACAAATTATCTAATCCTTTAATAGTATATCCTGACATTGCAAAATATAGAAGTATAAAGTAGTTATGAAGTTTTAAGTAACTTTTCAAATTCTATCAGTGTTTGGGAATTGATAATATCTATTTCAGCCATGATATCTATGCTTAGTTCAAATGGTATATTATATTTTGAAATATTTTTCTTTTTATTTTCTAATTTATCAATTATATCTTGAATATCTTGTATCATTATAGAACTTACAGTTCCTCTAGCAAAATTTTCTGTCAAATTTTCTTTAAAACTTTTTAATATCTTGTGATGGGTAGAGTTGCTCTTGGTATCCTATTTTATCAATTCCATTCTCATATTCAATACATTTTTTACTTTTGATATTCTTTTTAACTTTATATGGACATCTCTTAGATCTGGATTTTTTCATGATATAATTGCTTTCATTCATGATATTAAGATTTTCAAAAACTGGTAAAGAAAGACTCATCTCTTCCATCACTATCATAATCTATTATAGGATCATAATCATTATCACTATTAAACACATATCCTAAATATAATTCATTATTTATTTCAGTATTATCACTATCAAGCCAAAAATAAATAATTGATTTTATAATTTCTAATCCTAATACTCTTTTTAATGTTGAAAAGATAGCTAACAAACATGGCATATAGACATGATATAACTTCTTTATTTCATTATTTGGTCTAGTAAACTGTTTATGTATGAATAAATGTTCAATTATGCTATGATATCCATCATTATAAGGACTTTTTTAATAATTAATTTAACAATTCTGAATTCTGTCATGCTAAAAACTCTTCTTCCTCCTAATTCCGTAAAGATAGATATATTAAGAATACTAACCTCTTTTCCTGTTCTCAGTACTTTTGTATTTTCCTTCTATTGTTAGTGACCTCCAGGCTTATAGGTTCCTGCTCCACACCCTTCAATGGCCTCTTGCCTTCACGGGTTATTAGCTAAACCTGGATGCCTTCACTGTATAACCTTTTAGATGAAAAATATTTTAGGACAGAGTGTTGGGAGTTTTCTTAATAATATATCTTCTTTTTGGAAATATGATTTAAAAGACAAGAATTTAGAAACACATCATAATTTGATAAGTAGATTGGGATTCTATTGATAATATGAAGATTGACAAAGGATTGGTATGGGAATTTTTCAAATACAGAAGATTTTTTGGCTTTCTCACAAACTGAGTGCTCAAGAGAGTTTTGTCTTTCAACTAGTCCGGTGGGCCTCTATTTATAATGTTATATCAGACACAATTATATCACTGCTTACATCATTAACCTAACAATTTCACAGCTTTTATCACATAAGAACACACATGTCCCTCTATTATTTATTACATCACATGACTCTTACATTATAGGGACACCTATCCCTCTATTTTTTGTCTTTATGTGGCCCCTACATTGTCGTGCCTTGTTGCATTAAAGTAGATTTATCAAACAGCTTCCATCTGTCCATCAATTCTGTTGGCATGTAAGGCAGATTTATCAAGTAGCTTCCACTTGTCCATAGTTTTGTTGGCATGTGGGGCAATTCCTGGCTATGCACGCTTCTTGTAAGGTAGCAAAAGTTCCATGGATTTGATAAGTGTCAAATTTGTTGATGTATTCCTTCAAGATTGTTGATTTTTCTTTTCCTCCATTAGTGAGGAGGGTCCATCCATTATACTGGCAGAGACATTTTAATTTTTTCTCATACAAGTTTTTGGTAATGTTGTAAAGAACTTTAATTCCCAACACCCTTCGAGATCTAAACCATGATCTTGTAATGTTTGGTACTCGCTTGGTATTTTTCCAACTTCAATTTGAAAATTGCGAGCAACATATCCAATCGTGATAATATGCTCAGCAGGATAATATATCCTTCCATCAATTTCAGGACTGATCGAATAAAATTTAAAATATATTGGTCTTCCTTGGGCAAACTTTGAAATTTCTCCTTTTAGTAAATCATCAAAATTTTCAATTTCTTTTAAATCTTTCCCTGGGTAGATAAGATCCAAAAATCCATAATATGTTGCCATTTTTGTCATAACGGGATCTCCTCCCTGAGTAACGATCAATCGTGGGTATACACGATCTCCACATGAAATGTAATAACAATCACATTCTTGGAGTTCATATATAACTTTGACAGTAGTTTTATATTCGTCTTCTTTTGGTAAAAAAGGGGAATCATCTTCTTCTTCAGCACGAATTTTGATTACCCTTGTATGTTCATCTCTGATTGTCACTTTTCGAGGACTGGCTTCATTTATGGTTACTTTCTTTGGACTTGGTTCATCTCTTTTAATCTTTGGTCCACCACTGCTTCCATAAGATGTACCTATTTGTATTTTTGATATAACATGTTTGGTATCACCCTGTTTGATAATTAATGATTCAAACTGAGATTCAATCTCAATTATATTATAACTCAATTCTTTGGTATAATTGTAATGAAATTTCGAGATTTCCATCAATTGTTTGAAACTTTCCTGGAGAGCTTCTGCAAGTTGCTCAATTCCGAGTTTTATATCTTCAGCTTTCTTTGTGAGAAAGTTTATTTGCTGTTTGACGTCTATCAAGGATTTTTTGATATTATTCATCTGCAAATTCAATATTCCTACTTAAAAAATCTGCAAGATAATTATTGACACCTTTAATATGAACTATATCAAACTTATAAAATGCCAAATAGGCTTGCCATCTATGAAGCCTTCTATATTGAGGTTCTGGTGGTAACTTATTTTTCACTAGGCCTGCAACTTGAGAATTATCAGTTTCAACAATGAATTTTTTGGATAATAAAAATAATAAAAACTTCTTTATTCCTCTAATAATTGCTAACAATTCTTTTTCATGAGTGGTATAATTTCTGCTTGGTTAAATTTTCCACTAGAATATCTACAAATTTCATTAAGATCTGTTTTTAATATTGCTGCCCAATATTTATCTGAGGCATCAGTATTAACTATTAGATTATTTTTTTAATCTGTTAATCTTAATTTTGGTAAATTTTTACATTCTTCCTTTAGTGCTTTAACAATTTCTGTGTGTTCATCACTCCATCCTTTGGTATTTGTTTTTCTGAGTAAAATCTGAATTTTATGTCTTTTTTTTGAGAGATTACCAATAAATCCTTCTGCATAATTTAAACATTCAAAAAAAATTTGTATTTGTTCTTTTGATTCTAATTTATCTGGAAAACTTTCTATCTTTTTTGATATTTAAGTTTGTAATTTTATTCCTCTTTTATCTATTGATAATCCAAGAAAATCAATTTCTTGTTTTTCTATTATGGCTTTGTTTTTTGAAAGAACAATTCTTTTTTTTTTTTACATTCATTTATATATTTTATCAAATGATTTCTATGTTCTTCTCTATTATTAGAACATATTAATATATCATCAACATAGACAATTAAAAATTCATTAAATTTTCTAAATATGTCATCCATTCTTCTTTGATATATTTGTGGTGCATTTTTTAAACCAAATGGCATAACCATCTATTCATACTTATCTTGGGGTGTGCTAAATTCTGTATATTGAATACTATCTTCTTCTATTTTTACTTGCCAAAATCCCGATTTACAATCAAATTTAGAATAATATTGTTTTCCTTTTACAAGATTTATTAGTACCTCTTTATTTGGTAAAAAGTATCCATCGAATTTTTATATTTGTTTAGTTCTTTATAATTTATCACCATTCTAGCTTTTCCTCTTTTTTATTCGTAATGTTTCATGACCATAAAAGTTGGACTACTACGGGTCCATTACTAGGTCTGATTAATTTTTGGTTAAGTAATTCTTTTATGTGAGTTTTGAATTCTTGTGTATCTTGTATGGTATACATCATTGGCCTAACTCTTATAATAACATTTTCTGTTAGTTCTATTTTGGTTTTTGGATGATGTGGTTTCCAAAATAATAATGGATTCTCTCCATAATTTTTTTTCTAATTGATCAATGATTTTTTTCATACTTGTTTGTATGTTCGTTTTTAAGACTTTTTTATACATTATTCTTTTATTTTTTTATTTCATTTTGTGCAATTGGTTTTTTGTCCCATTTATCACCACCCTGTGTTGGCCGAATTCTGTAAGGTCTAAATTCGGTATTTTTAGTAAATATCCACAAGGTGTTTGTAACATGATTATGTAATTATTTTGTTTATAATATTGAAATTGTTGTATAAAATCATTTCCTAGTAATATATCACATTCTAATTTGTTGTAATTATATATTTTATTTACAACTATTTGTTTACTTCTAAGTATTATATCAATTTTATCAGCACTATTAATTATCTGAGTACTTTCTCCTGTTACTCCTGTAATTTTTATCTTTCCATTAGCATTCCATGGTTTTATTAAGAAATTTTTGAATATTGTTATATCATTTCCTGTGTCTATTAATGCACATGTTGTTATATTTGTTTCAACAATAGTAACTTGAATATAAACAGCTAATGGAAAACTTATTTAGTTGTTCATTTATTTAGCTTTTTCTATATAGTATAATTTGACCATTATGGATTATATATAATCCTTCACATTTTATACTATAATCTTCTAGTCCATCTAGGAAGTTCATTCTTAATAACACATGAGGATTTACCATACTGTTATCTGCATGGCATGGTACTAAGAGATTTATTCATCCTATTTTTATTGGTACTTTAACTTCAAGTTCAGTCATATTTATTTGTCCATCAAAATTTATATATCTATACGGATCAGTTCTATGAGATATTAGTCCTTTATTTTTGTTTGAAACTATATGACATTCACTAGCTCCCGTGTCAATTAATATATTTGATCATTTTATATGTTCTTTTCCATTAAAATATTCACATTCTATTTTCATATTTCCAGCATTTCTATGAAGTTTTATTTCTCTTGTATTACTCGTTTCTCCTAATTATTTTCTATTGGGTAAACTTGTTGATCTTCTAATTAATCTGTCATCTTCAAATGTTATGTTATTATTAGGGTATTCTTCTTCTCTTAATTCTATAATTTTTGATTTATTTTTTATTATAGTAAGTTCATAGTTTCTTGGGACTAAACTTATTTGTTTATCTGATTCCACAGCTTTACCAAAATCTTTGCATTCTTTATGAATTTCAATATATGGTTTTTTAGAATAAATGTTTCCATAATTAGAATTAGTAAATGTGTATAATGCCCTATATTCTATAGTCATAATTTTATCTCTTGGTTCCATTATATAATTTTTATGTAATTTGAAATGTAGTCCTAAAACTTCATTAAAATTTGTGTCTTTCAATGATATACAATATTTGGGGTAACATGTAAATATAAGTTTCTTATATGCTAGATTTCCTTCTACTTTTCCTAAATGACCATCTTTTTAAATTTATAATTTATCCTTCTCTAAACAAGGATTTAAACATTATTTGGATACCTGGTAAATAAACATATTGGATATTTTCACTTTGTTTTCTATTGATCTTTGTTAATAATTCTGTAATCGTATTTTTTGTTAAAAGATTTCATTTGTGTGTTCTTTGAGTGGTTCTAACATCTATTGCCCTTTCAATTTTATGGTATTCATTTACTGCTACACTTTCTCTTTTCCATATTCTGACTTATATTTCCCATTTTCCGATTTTCAAATCTAAAGATAACTTTTTTATTTTTCTGGACTTATTATTGTCAAAAGTTACTTTTAATCCATAACCTTCTATCCCTTCATATTCTTGTTTATCTATGTTCTTATTATTTTCTATTTCTTCTATTTTTCTATTCTGATTCTGATTCATTACTTTCTGAATCTGTTTCGCTTATATAGACTTCTTGATCATAATATTCTTCAATGTCAGATATTTCACTTAGTTCACTTTCTATTTCTAAATATTTTTTTGTAATATTTTAACCTTCTTTTTGTTACAGTAAGGGCTTATATGTCCCGTTTCTCCACAATTCCAACATTTGCATTGGCTTTTGTCTTTTTTATAAGTTTTATTTTTCTATTTTTTATTTGGGTTATATCTTCTTTTATAATATCTTCTCTTAGGTTTTATATATCTTTTCCTAAAGTTTCTGAACTTTTTAAATTTTCTATTTTTATATCTCCCTTTATTATTTTTTCTTCTTTCAGGATTACATTTCCATTGGATAGGTTTTTTCATATTTTCACAACATATTCTAGTTAATTTTCCTGATTTCTTTAATAATTGTCTTTGCTGACATATATATGCTAATCTTTCAAATATGAATTTTATCCTTAATCCTAATGTTCTAGGTGTTCCAGGGTTGTCTCTGATAAATTTTTCAAATTCTATTTTAAAGTATATTCCCATGAACCTGGTAATTTATTGTAGTACATATCTCTATATACTTCTTGATTTTCATTACTATAGAATTGGACATAATAATATTCTTTGAATTCACAAGTATATTCTTTGATTTTACACATGTCCCATATTGTTAAATTTATTAATCTTACTTTTGCATTATCTTTTTCTCTAATTGTTTCTGTCTCAGCATTGCTTATCCAATTTTCTCCTAAAAATTCATCAGCAATATAATCTACTAACTTTTCTATACCTTTTCTATTTGATTTTATTAGTTTTATTTGTACATTTCTTCTTAGTAATGCTTTCATATCACTATTTATTCCTTCCCACCAATTCCTAACATGTCCTTCAAAAGATGATGTTAAAAAGTCTATCATTCTTTCAGTATTTTCCCATGTGTCATCTTTATTGTATAAAAAGAATAGTATCATCGAATCTGCCCAAGTTAATAAGACTTTTTTACTATCTATTTTACAATCCAAATCTACTTTTATTCCTCCATGATTAATAGGTTTATCGTAATTATTATTTGGTTCAAATCTTTCTTTATATTTATTCTCTTTAGGTGGTTGTCTATCTCTGATTCTATCATAATATTGTCGGTGTGGTTTACTATATAAGGGTGCATAACTTTCATCCGGATTTGGTAATTCTTGTTTGGAAGTTTCTATTAGAGCTGTGTTAGGTGCCCCTCAAGTATTTATTAAAATTTGGTATTCATTAAAATTTTCTAAGCTTAATTGATCAAAATTTTCTATAAGCAAATCTAATTATTCATTCAATTTTATCTTGTTCTTCTTCAGTTTTTTCTTCCGCTTTTAGTTTTTCTAAAATTTTTCCATGGATTTTTGTAATTCTAACTCTTCTTCGAGTATTTTTGGTAGTATATTTTTTTCTAAATTCATCATCCATACTTCCTGCTTCTATTATAATTTTTTCTTGTTCAAAGTATTTTTTCCTATTCTAAGTATTTCTTTTTCTATGTGTTTTTTTGTCTATTTTCTTATCTTTGCTTTTATTATTATCTTTGAATTCTCTAATTTCTAGTTTTAGTATATTTATATCATTTCTTATTTCTTTTAATTCATTTTTTTACTTCTTGAACATCACTTATTAATGATTTTATTAGTATTTTTAGATCTTCAATATATTCACTTATTGACATTTTATACTCTTGGGAGCTTTTTATACCTTAAATAGTCTGTCATACATATCATCTATTATTATTTCTAATTTTTTTATTCTTTCTTCTATTGATATGATTCTTTCATTCTTCCTTATTTTCTCATTTAGCTTAATTATTTCAATTTTATCTTGGTTAATTAATTCTTCTGGTTTTCTTTGGAATTCTTTTAAAATTTCTTCATCTATATTTTTAACTTCTCCTATCATATCTTTTAATTCTTTAAATTGTATTGTTAGTTTATTTTGAATATTCTGTAATTTTTCTTTGATATTTATATCTTGTATATTTAACTGGTGTAATTCTTCAATAGCTAATTTATCTTGTAAATTTATTTTTTTATATGTTTTGCATAAAAAGACACTTATCCAATTTAATTGCATATTGAGAAATTCATCGGATTCTCCCCATGAGCTTAATGGTTGAAATATAGTTGTATTAGCTCCTTTTATTTGATAAGATCCAGCTGGAAGTCTTATATTTTCTATTATTTATTTTTCAAATTTTATTTCTGGGAATTCTGTCATTAATTTCTACCTTTGATATGTTCAATTTCTAGAATAAGTTATGTTTCATATTTTGCTTCTTTATAATTCATTATTCGATATTCACAATATTCTTCCATTGATCCAAGCATTAATTTTTATGATATATTCTATAATATTTTAGGCAGTTTTCGAATTTATTTGTTTCATCATATTTTTCTTTTCTAATTTTTTCTTTGTCTTCTAAAATCATTTGTATTTTCGGTAATTGTTTCAAAATTCTATTAAAATATTCTTTTTTTTTCTCTAATAATTTTAATCTTAATTTTTCTTGTCGTTTTATATTTCTTTCTTCTCTTATTTGATCCATTAAATTTATTCTTTGTTCTATTATTAAATCTACTTTTTCATTTGTTTCTATGTCTAGACATCTAACTAATTGATGATCTGCTCTATGATAATCTATTTCTATAATCTTTATATAATTCTTCTAGTATATCTTTGTGGATTAAATCTAATAATTCGTTTATGATAAAATCTTCTTTTATTATATCGAAATTTATTAGATCATAAATATATTTTCTTATATCTTTGTCTAAATCTTTTAGAGTTCTCAAGATTTCTATTTTATAATTATCGGGTAGTATTAATGTATGCATAATCATAAATCTTGATGTAGATATTATATAATTTTTTTGATTTTTTGTCATATAATATTTATTTTTTTGATCTTTCATATGACTCTGATACCAATTGAGGGGGTACTACTATGAGCGAACAAAAATCAAATAAAATCATATAAACAAAATTAATAAAAGTATATAAATATAAAGTTTTAAGGGCTATGTTGTAACTTTTCTAAATTCTAATGGATTTTGTTTAAATATGGTATTTAAGGGTATTTTTGGTAGTTTCTAGTGTTTAAAGGCTATTTTTAAAAGGTATAAAATTGTTTGGATATTTTCAAAAATTGGTAAGTTTTTAAGGGTATTTCCCTATATTTCCCCCCAAACAATCAGGACCAGAAGTGTTCTTTACCCAAAGAAGAAGAAGAAGATAGGAATAGCATTTCCTTTTCCTTTTTTCCTTTTTTTTTTGTGATTTTAAAATAAAATAATATAAAAAGACATTCTTACCCTTCATTATAATGATCAATAGATTATTTAGGGATCAATTAACAATTTTTTGACGGAATTAGACGGTTGGGATGTTTTTCACAAGAAATGATAAAGATGAGGGTGAAATTGCTAAAAAATCAAATATAGGAATGAATTACACAATAGAGCCCAAAGGTATGGACGTTTTACGCTAATTACCCTTTCAAATATGTATATATAATCTTCAATTTCTGCTATATAATGAAATATTAGTTATTGAGTTTTGTTACAGTTAATTGACAATTCTACTATTCTCCTACCAGCCAAAAAAAAAAAAAGAAGAAGAAGAAATTTAATTGACGAATTTTGTTGTTTTAACACACAAATAATGATATAAATGCTAGAATATTTTAAATCTCAGATTTTGTTACAGGAAAATTAATGTAAATTGTTCCGTATATAATTTGAATGATAAACATATGAAACTGTTAAGCTTTCTTTTGACGAATTTTATTAAAATAATGCCTTTACTAACACTATGAATGAGGACAACAAGATTCACATTATAATTTAGTTTTTTTAGTAATAAAGATTTGTTTATCAATCTATTTTGTATAAAAGGATTTTACTATTTAGCATCCATTTGGTAAGCCAAATATAGACTTGCTTATGTTTCAGTTCAGTTTATAAACTACATAATTTCATAACTTACTTTTTAACCACGCACATTTTTTCTCTTCAATTTTCAACCACTACTTTTTATTTAAAAAACAAAAACAAACTCGTTTATATATCACACAGTGTTACTAAACGGAGGATTAAAAATCAACATTTCACTGGGATTTAAAAATAATAATCATGAGTAATGCTTATTGAAATTTCACTGTGTAACTTAGGTTTGATTTGGAGTAATTAATAATCTGTGGTAAGAAACTGAGAAAATAGAACCACATTGACCTAATCATATTGAAAGTCATGTAAAGTAAGGAGAAAGGTATCGTGGATAGCACAAATAATTTATAGACATAATGTTCAATATGATAAAAGTGTCACTCATTTATTTCAGTATTATATAAATGTATTGTCACAAAATGATCACATTATACTGTCCATTAATATATGAGTATGAGTCATATTTGACAATTAAATAATGTTTACCATCATGATAATATATACAAATACCTAAGCTCAACTATTATAGAAATTAAATTACTGAAACTGTGCAATAACTAAAGTCTTTATTTGGACAATAAGTTTTTAGATTTCATATAAAATTCACGGTAATTTTAATGAATTATTCTAAATTACAAAAAATCAATTTTTAATTAATTATTTAATGTACAGAAATGTTGTGTTATTTTGACCATACTAAATATCGATTAATCAAATTTCACGGAAATAAACTTTTACCAATCTCTTTACACTCTGATCGATATGATTTCCCGATCATAAAATTCAAGGATGGGCTACAGGCCTCAGAAGTCTACAGGTCGGCCTATCTTGACCTACAGATCGGCCCAAGTACCCGATCTCATCACAAGGACTATTCATAGCAAACTTAGGGGTTGGGCATGTATGCCCAGGCTTGACTCTAGACACAAGGTCGGGTGGTGCCAACCTACCCACCACCTACTTCACCATTTGATCTTAAGATCGATCTATCTCCGCCTTATTACACCATAGGCCGTTCATAAATCATTCTTGGCCCATGGGTTTCACGAGTGGGCCTAACTCTAGAGCCAATAAGACGGGCGTAATCATGTAAAACACTTCATAGAAAAGAAAGTTCAATTCCAATAAAGATTCTTCTATTGAAAGGTAAGCTTACTCAAAGAAGACTTCTTCTCATAATATAAGAAGGTTACATGCTTTTGAACCCTATAAATACAGCTCCTCTAATCGAATATATTCATTCATCATTAATACAGTTTTCCAGCTATATATTTCTCTCTCTCCAGAAAATTAATTCTCACACTGGAGGGGTGACGGAGAGAATTCTCCTCCCCTTTTTTTGCAGGTCATCCAAGGAGAATCCATTTATCTTTTCCAGTGATCAAGCAACTCCAGATCTTGCTACGTCAAGGTTATGAATTTTTACAGCATCAATTGGCGTCTTCTGTGAGAAATGATTCGATTAGCCGTGGTCAATAGACGTCAAAATCATCCTTTCACATCTACGGGACAACCTGTTCCGGCCCCTACATTGGCTGAAGGAGATAATCCCCCTCTTGAAAACGTTAAGGAAGAACATCCATAATTCACACCAAATAACGAGCCCGTTAGTCGAGAAGCTTTCAATGAACTCCAGCAGTAGTTCCACGACCTCCGTCAAATTCTTCAACAGCAAGTTAGTCGTCAAGTAGTGCTAGAAATGAACACTCCTAGAATGATTCCCAGGGAAGATCACACGTCAATCAATCATGTGGATATCAATTCCCCAGGAATCGTGGGGGCTCATCCTATAACTGAAAGCTCCACCAACTTGACACAACGAGAGATCTCCATAATTATTCAAGAGGGAATAGCGGACGGGATAAGACGGAATATACAAGGTCGGGCCTCTTTCACAAGAAGAACCCCTTTCACCCCTGAAATAACATCATTCTCCTTACCAAAAAGATTCAACTATCCTCGGATAAAGGAATAAGATGGAACCACAGATCCCAACAACTACTTGAATACCTACACCGATGTCATGGACATGCAGAATGCTCCCAGCCAAATATTATGCAATGCCTTTCCGCAGACCTTGACTAATGCAGGTCAAGATTGGTTATCGTCAAGGTCAATTTCTTCCTTCGCTGATCTTACTGCGAAATTCACAGCCTTCTTTGCAAGCAGCAAAAGGATAAAGAAGACATCTGCTTCCCTCATGCAGCTGAGACAAGGGCCCAGTGAGACACTACGAGAGTTCATGACCCTCTTCAATGGTGAGAGACTTTAGATTCTCGATCTTCATATCACATCAGCGACTTCGGCTCTAACCCTAGCCATACGAGGCCAAGAATTCAGAATGTCCTTGTCTAAGAATCCGCCTGCAAATGTAACTGAACTCCTCAAAAGGGCAGAAAAATACATAAACATGGAAGAAACCCTATTGTCATTAGAGGCTCAGGATCAAAGTCATGGATCTACAACAGCGCAATCACCGGAACCTGCAAGGTAAGGAAACAAAAGGTCAAGACAAGAAGATAGACGGAGCTCTTACCGATCTAATGCAAAGGGGAACACTTACAGGCATTAGAATTACACTCCGTTAAATGCACCTACATCTCACATTCTCATGGAAATCAAGGGTCGAGAAGACCTACGGTGGCCAAGACCCATCAGAGGGAAAATTGATGAACGAAACTGTAACAAGTATTGTGATTTTCACAGGAGTCCAGGTCATACCACTGATGAATGCAGAATTCTTTAACAAGAAATAGAAGCCCTCATTTAAAGGAGCTTCCTTGGACATTACATGAAGAAAGATGATATAGGTCCCCAAGATTATGAGAAAAGGAAGAGAAGAACAGGCCTACTGGTACAATAAATTTTATTGTCGGGGGAAGAGCTTCGGGTGGTGATTCGAATAATACCAAAAAAACTACCTTTAGGCATTATAAAATCAAGAGGTCGGGTCGACCAGTCATAATCTCGAACTTTTAGCCAGCATAAGGTTCAACAACCTTGACATGGAAGGAATTTCTTATCCTCATGATGACGCAGTTGTGATCAGTGTCATGATTGCAAATTTTAATGTAAGAAGAGTACTTGTAGACAACGGAAGCGTGTCCAATGTTCTTTCTTCGAAACCTTTCGAAAAGATACAACTTCCAAAAGATCGGCTTTAGAAGGTCATTACTCTGTTAACTGGTTTTGGTGGTGGAACAGTAAGACCAGAAGGTTTGATAGATCTTCCAACTTCTTTGGGATCAAAAGAAAAATAGGTCACCAGAAAGACTCTGTTTTAGGTTGTGAAGAATCCAATGTCTTATAATGCTATCCTGGGAAGACCTTTCTTGAACAGCTTAAGAGCAATTGTATCAACATACCACTTGGCAGTCAAGTTCCCGACTCCCGCAGGCATAGCAACAGTACGAGGTAACCATGCAATGGCTAGAAGCTATTACATCAACTGCATTGGAAAGGGGAAAACAGAGTTAATTTCAATTAAACCTCCAACAGAAGAATGTATGTCACCATTGGAAGAATTGGAGGAAGTTCTCATCTCAGAGGGCAAAAATTCACAATTGTAAAAGAGCTTCCCAAAGTTATGAAGGAAGAATTGTCACAGTGCTTGAAATGAAATCTCGATATTTTTGCATGGAGTGTAGAGGACATGCTCGGGATTGACACTGCACTTGTTGTAGATAGGCTTAACGTACAACCTGATAAGAAGCTTGTAAAATAGCGAAGAAGGTAGATTGCTATCGAAAAAAGGCAAATAATCAAGGGGGAATCAATAAACACTTGAAGGCGTGTTTCATCAAGGAGGTGAAGTATCCAGAATTGTTAGACAACTTGGTCTTGGTGAAGAAGGCTAATGGTAAATGGCGAGTTTACATAGATTTCATAGATCTGAACAAAGTATGCCCCAAAGACAGTTATCCTCTTCCCCGGATTGACAGATTGGTGGACTCCACATCATGTTCCGAGCTATACAGCTTCCTTGAAGCTTTCTCAGGGTATCATCAGATCAAAATGGCGCAGGAAGACCAAGAGAAGACCTCCTTCATGGATGACAAAGGAATATACTGCTACAAGGTCATGCTGTTCGGGTTAATGAATGTAGGGCTACCTACCAAAGACTTGTAGACACGGTCTTCTTCAAACACATAGGGCCGAACATCAAATTTATGTTGATGACATGGTCGTGAAGAGCTCGAGAAAGAAATACCATATAGCCAACCTAGAAGACATCTTCTCTGCACTCACGACAACATCAGATGAAGCTAAATCCTGCCAAGTGTGCTTTCGGAGTAAGCTCGGGCAAATTTTTGGGATTCATGATCACTCAGTGGGGCATTGAAGTTAATATTGATAAAATCATACTCCTTAATTCTATGTGACCTCATAGGAACATAAGGGAAATCCAGAAACTCATAGGGAGATTAGCAGCACTGGCCATTTCTTGTTAAGAGCACCAGATAAATGCCTCCCTTTCTTCAAGTCACTCAGAGGAAGTAAAGAATTCAAGTGGGATGAATAATGTGAAATTTCCTTTAGAAAGCTCAAGGAATATTTGGGGTCGCCACCAATTCTAGTGAAGCCAAATCTAGGGGATGATCTTTTTCTATACCTAGCAGTATCAGAGCATGCAGTTAGTGCCGTTCCAGTCAAGGAAGAAGGGAAGGTTCAGAAACTGGTCTATTACGTCGACAAAATATTATTGGATGCTGAAATCCAATACATTCTAGCAGAGCAGCTATCCCTTGCCCTTGTCACAGTAGCCAGAAAACTGAGACCTTATTTTCAAGCTCATGCCATAACAGTCCTCACAAACAAGCCTCTGAAACAGATCTTGCAAAATCCAGATGTCTCTAGTGCCTCCTCAAGTGGTCAATCGAACTCGGAGAGTATGACATTGAGTTCAAACCCCGACCCTCCATAAAGGCACAAGTCTTGGCAGATTTCATTTCCAAACTCGCCCCAAGACCTAGGGGCCAGAAGGTCATGACAGAAAAGATAAGAGTTGGACTTTGTAGGTGGATGAAGCATCGAATGCCGCAGGCTCGGGGGCCAGAATCTTATTAAGAAAACATGATGGCACAATGGAAATTCAGTGCACAATTAGATTCGACTTCCCAGCCACTAACAATGATGCAAAATATGAAACTGTCATCGCTGGGCTTCAAGCCGAGCAACATCTCGGAGTCGAGCATGTCAAAGTCATGAGTGATTCAAATTTAGTGGTAGAACAAGTTAATGGAACTTTTGAAGCAAAAGATGAGAAGATGTCATCTTATAGAATGGTAGTTCTAGACTTGCAAAGGAAGTTCAAATCTTCCAGCATAGATAAATTACCAAAGTCCGCCAATCACAAAGTTGATGCCCTGTCAAGACTCACTTTTTCCAACTTGGATAACTTGGAATGAACTGTGTTTGTGCGAACACTTCATGAGCCCAGCATCACACAACAACCCAATGTTATAGATATCTTGGCGCATGAGCCCTGTTGGATGGATCCGATCATTGAATACTTGACATTGGAAAAATTGTCAGATGATAAAGTAGAAGCCAGAAGGATCAAATCAAGAGCTCTAAGGTACAACATCTTGCAGAACACTTTGTTCCGTCAGAGTTTCACACTTCCCCACCTTAGATGTCTAATCCCTAGAGAAGCATCCCTTGCTATGGCGAGGTTCATGAAGGAATTTGTAGAGGACACCAAGGAACAAGAACTCTGGTAAAAAAAATTGGTAAGATACCAGAGCATGAGGAAAGATACCCTCAACTATGTGAAGACTTGTGATAAGTGCTAAAGGTTTGCGGCTCCGAATACATCAACCAGCGGAAGAGCTCTCCGTAATTATATGCCCATACCCATTTGCACAATGGGAAATTGACATACTTAGGCCTTTCCCAATAGCTCGTGGCCAAGTCAAGTTCTTAACAATGGTTGTGGAATACTTCACAAAATGGGTATAGACAGAATCTCTCGTCGTAATCTTAGAACAAAAGTTGGAGTCATTTGTTTGGAAGTAAATCATCTGTCGTTTTGGTCTTCCCAAGACATTGATCATGGACAATGGGCAAAATTCGAGTGCCAAGCCTTCAAGGAATTCTGTAGGAATTTGGGGATTGAACACAGGTTGACTTCAATTTCACACCTGTAAAGTAATGGATTGGCATAGGTAACAAGCAGACTTATATTCCAAGACCTGAGAACTTGCCTCGACAATACCAAAGTCGATTGGTCTGATCTCCTTCCTGAAATTCTATGGACGAATCGAACAACATTCAAGACAGCAACTGGGGAAACTCCATTCATGTTAGCCTTTGGAATGGAAGCCGCCATTCCAGTAGAAGTGGCAGTTCCCAGTTTCCGTGCAATGTCTGTAGAATAACTCGATCATATTGAGGGACAAAGGGAAAGCCTAGATCTCTTGGAAGAAGTCAGGGAGGATGCCTCCCTAAGAATAGCTGTTTATGAATAGGCCATGTCCAAGAAGTTTAGCCTCCGAGTAAAAAAGAGAGATTTCAAAATAAGGGATCTTGTCTTGTGCCCAAGTGAAGCCACCAGTCACCAACATAGGAAGCTCGAACCTATTTGGGAAGGACCATACGAAGTCATTCAAAAGGTTGGGAAGGGCTCATTCAATCTGAGATCCATGGACTCCAAGCCCCTTCCTCGACTATGGAACATTGAAAATCTGAAGCCCTACTACAAATAGGCACCACTCTCCCGCAAGTTCTTATTATTAATCACAGAGTCGTTTAGTTATAGAAGAGTTGGGTCTGCAAACCTATTGCTTTAATTTTAATTACGGACTTGCACGTCCATTTATATTTTTGTCAGTAAGGTCGGGCCTGCGCGCCCAGTTTATCTGCTTTCAGTCTCAGGGACGGGTACTCTTTTTCCTTATCCATATTTTTTTCCTAGGGTTTTTTCTGGGTAAGGTTTTAATGAGGTTCATAATCCAGTCCCCCTTCAATAAAAGTATTTCTTCCAAAGGATGAGAGTGAAAAAGATCAAGTACTAGAATAATTTACAAGGCCGGCCATATAACACGACTTTACAAGTTACTCCACCCAAATAATTTACAATGTCTGCCACTTGGTACGACGTCACAAATTATTTCCATATAAATAATTTACAATGTCTGTCTCATGACACGACATTACAAATTATTTTTCTACAAATAATTTATAATGTCTGTCTCACGGCACGACGTTACAAATTATTTCTTCAAAACACAAAGTCAAAGGCTTGATCCCTTCTTTGTACAAATAATTTACAAGGTCGGCCTATGCGCCCTTACAAATTATCTCCCTCAAAATACGAATTTGAGGGCTTGACCGTCCCCTTTCATTATTTATATTTACAAGAAGGCATAGCACTCGACCTAACAATCTATGTTTTGCAAGTAACAAAGTATAGAGCATGGACTCAACAAAAGTTCATAGATTCGTTGAATTTCAAAAATTTACAAGTAGTCCTCAGGTCATACCCCGGACATTTAGTTCAAAAGCTAACAAAAATTACAAATTCATGAATAGGCTTCACTGCTGAGGGTCGGGGTTACTAGCATCGCCTGCCTCTTCGTCAGAACTCGCCTCCCCTTCGTCCTCCTCTAGGAAGGGGGGTCAGGTCGAGCCCTTCCGTTCCCAAAGGAAATTGAGACAGCGGGCTGGTATCAAGGTCGGGAGCATGAAGCAGAATCTAGGCTCGAGCTTGCCTCATCCCTTAGGCGTACGACTCCATGGCGTAATTTCCCAATGCAAGGTCGTACTCCCCCGACCTCTTAAAATCCTCGATAGTCTCAGCCCTGGCATTAGCGATCTCTTCGCGAGAACGACAAAGGTCGTCAACAACATTGGAATTTTCCCCTTGAGAAAGATCTCGCTTCTGAGTCATCAATAATGAGTCAGACTCAACCTTGGAAAGCTTCTCCTCAGCAGCTCGAGCCTTTGTGGCTTCATACTGCACAGAGTGCACAAGCTGGCTCGTCGTCTTGCCACACTTGACGCCCTGGATGATTAACCCTCGCCCTATGCTGATCAACTATAGGTCGGGACAAAGACTTAGAATAATTATTGAATACTAAAATTGTCAAAGGCGAAGGCACAAACATACATTCCCGTCACCATTCAGTAAGTGGTCAGCTCCTTGTTCGAGCACGACTTCCTTTGAATATTTTTCCAATAGGCTAGTATGGAGACTTTCATCCAACTTCTCCCTGAGGTCGGCCAGTGTAGGAGCCTTAGAAGCCACCTCAGGGGCGGAAGAGACATGTACAGGCTCCTCCCGAGGTAGAGGACATCGAGTATCTCGACCACCGTTCTTTTAAAGGGGAACCCCCGTGTTCCTCCTGGAGGTCTCCCCCGGACTAGATTGATCCTTGCGAGGCCTCTTCTGGGAATGGCATCACATGACCCCGTCCTCTTTCCTTTTCTCGACCATACTCCGAGCCCTCTCCTCGACCACCTTCCTTGGCTTGTCCCCATCAAATGCCATTCTTGTTGAATAAAAACAAGGCAGAAGATAAAAAACAAAGCAAGAGCAAAATGAAGCATAAATATTACGAAAGTTAAGTACGTATTACTTAATTACAAGGTCGGGGCCTACTGGGCTGCAAGTCAAGTCCGTCCTGACTCAAAATCTTCATTGGTCATCAAATCAGATGCCTCCTGGGTCAAAAGACCAAAATCGCATATCCTAATGGCATTAGCAAGAATGTTGGCCATCACCTCCTCACTCTTATTCACCATCCTGTTAAAGCTATCTACATCCGGCCTCCTAAAGGTCGATAAGAATATAGTCTCTCCTTCCTGGGGCTTCACGTAGAAAAATCTCTCCTTCCATGGCACCTCAAAGCGCCCCTTCCTGATTAAATATACAAAACTGTTACATCGGGATAGGTACTTCTAATCTAAAAGGAATTTACACAAATCCACGATAGGACAATCCCTAAAATCCTACACAGAATAAAAAAATACATCAAGGTTCTCCATCCATTAGGAGCGAGCTGACCCGGCACTATGCTCGCAGTAAGAAGGAAGTCAATAAAAAAATGGTGGAGGGGAAGCCTAAGCTCGGCCACAAGGGCCTCATGAGCCACCACCATCTCCCCTTCCTCATATCGCCTCGACCTTATTCTCCTTCATCTTACTATTAAAAGTTGGGAGCTCAAGGTCAGCTTCACTCGGTCTTCTACCTAAATCATGATTATCCTCAACACCCTCCTCACTGCCCAACCCATCATCTCAGGAAGGTGGTGACTGGTAAAAACCTAATGGCTCGACCTCTAGAGTCTCATTCAAATCTTCTACTTCCCTAAGGTCTCCTATAGTCACTTCTCTTACCATATTTTTTGAAAATAAGTTATGTAAATAAGGAGGTCGGGAAGGGTCAAGCTAACCTAAAGTGCTACTTTTTACTGAAATAATAGATCGTGCTAGTTGCTCGAGGAGTTCTCTGGTCTCTCAAAAAAATTCGCAAAGTAAAATGAAAGGCAGAATAGGGATCATATATATATAGACCAAAAAACAAAAAAAAAATAAAAAATGAAGAAGCTGAAAAATTTTAAAATCTCCTTCTTTCCCTTAAGCCACTTGTCAAACATCTAACTCAAAACTATTCACCTTCTCACATTAATGGAAGTGAGAGTAGTTGGCAAAACGCGTTACAGTTATCAGAAATAAATACGATAGCTGTCAACATATTCCCGATCTTTGGTGCATGGGGGCCAATGATTGGTATGATTTTCCAGTCATAAAACTCAAGGATGGGCTATAGGCCTCAGAAGTCTACAGGTCGGTCCATCTTGACCTACAGACTGGCACAAGTACATGATTTCATCATAAGGACTATTCATAGAAAACTTAGGGGTCGAGCATGTACGCCCAAGCTTGACTCCAGACACAAGGTCAGGTAGTGCCGACCTAACCACCACCCACTTCACCTGTTGATCTTAGGATCGGTCCATCTCCGCTTTATTACGCCATAGGCCTATCATAAATCATTCTTAGCCCATGGGCTTCACAAGTGGGCCTAACCTTAGAGCCAATAAGACAGGAATAATCATGTAAAACACTTCCAAGAAAAGAAAGTCCAATTCCAATAACTATTCTTCTCTTGAAAGGTAAACTTACGCAAAGAGGACTCATTCTCATAATAGAAGGAGGTTACGAGCTTTTGAGCCCTATAAATACATCTCTTCTAATCGAATATATTCATTCATCATTAATACAGTTTTCCAGTTATATATTTCTCTTTCTACTTTTATCTCTCCAGAAAACTAATTCTCACACCACATGAGCGACGGTGATAATTCTCCTCGCCTTTTTTGTAGGTCATCCAAGGCGAATCCATTCATCCTTTTCAGTGATCAAACAACTCTAGATCATGCCACGTCAATGTTAGGAATTTTTACAGCATTACGATCTATTGAATGTATCGTGAAATATTCAATAATGCAATTTTTATCAATGCAATTTTTTAGTGAACTGCTAATATTTTGTTATTTGAATAGTTGACATATACTACATAATATAATTTATTTATTTTTAACTTATATATTTCATAATATGACAATATCTCTCGACATTTTTACCTCAAGTCCAGCTTAAGTTTTTTCAACAATGAAATTATTTTCAACAATGAAGTAATTGCATTTCAAACCGTTTAAGCACTTCCAAGACTTTTTCTACATTATTAGCATTTTGTGAATTAAGGTAAAGAAATTATAGGACTTCAATTTTTTAAATTTTCTATAATATTAAAGAAAGCATAAAACTATAATTTTTTTTTTTTTTTAAATAATATAGTCTACATACAACGTACAAGGAAGGTCAACTTTTTAAAATATAATTTAAAATTTTAGTAATAATTTAATTGTACTTGATAATGTCAATCTTGAAACCCAA
Organism: Ligustrum vulgare; assembly: GCA_963555705.1. Lineage (NCBI taxonomy): Eukaryota > Viridiplantae > Streptophyta > Magnoliopsida > Lamiales > Oleaceae > Ligustrum > Ligustrum vulgare. The sequence goes on from OY743187.1 coordinate 33,120,465, forward strand.
TCAATTTCCAAAGCCAATCTTCGGTCTCAAAGGAATGAACATATTCAAATCACACGACATCACTATTTAGTAAATTGAAAATCATTTTGACCCGAAAAAAGCAAATGACCAAGGGTTAAAAATATCGAATCGATTTTAATTAAAAAATAAAAAAATCAAGAATTACATTTTTTCTAAAAAAAATTTATTTTACGAATAAACGACATTTACTTATTTAAAAAATAAAATCATATACAAAAGTAGTTTAAAACAACTACAAAAAAATTCCAGAAAAAAATTCAAAACCTGGTTTAAAACATGACGGTTTTCGATTTTACCCCGTTGAACAGGGAAAAAAAACATAATTTTCGATCCAAGTTTTAAATTCTCAGTTTCCATGGTTGACTAGATTGATTTTTCGATCGATTTCTGATTTTTTTGGTTGAATCGACCAATCCGATTTTCTGAACATTGCATGACATATCTCCAACAAAGCCTCAACCACAAAATTAATGTTTGGACCCCCAACTATCCATTGGCCATTATATCAACATGTGACCATCCTCAAAGGCGTCTTAAGATCGACAAAATAGTATACTAATACATAGGGGTGGCAAACGGGTCTGACAGTTCATGAGTTCAACTCGGTTTGGGTCGTTAAAAGTTTGACTCGACTCGTGAAAAAAAGGGATTGGGCTTGGATCAAACACAAAATTTGGAAATTAGATAGTTCGAGTTTGGCTTGTGAAGTTCTTGAACCGGCTCATGGAAAATCCCAACAAAATCGTGCTCGTCAGGCTAGTTTCTCATGAGCTGAAATGGTCGCGAAACTAGTTAGAAACGAGTTGTCCACGATCCTGAATGGGCCAACTCACGAGCCGGCCCATTCCGACTCGTGGATGCTCGTCTCAAACGATCACATTTGTGACCAATTAACTCAATATTTTTTCCCTTTTAGTTTTATTCTATAAATACTTCATTTTATCACAAATTTTTACACAATTCTATCATTCTATCCACAAGAAATTACACTACTCTCTAGTCTCTTCTCAATTTTCAACTGTTAATTGCAATTTGCAACCTTCAACTTCAAGTTCTATAAATATTTCATACAATATTGTCTCAAATTTCATATTTCATTTTCATCTCCAAATTTTCAATTATATTATTTCTAATGGCACATTCACAATCTCATGGTTATTTTTCTAGCCAATTTGTTGATGAATTTGTTGGTTTCAACGATATTCCAATCCCAACAATTTGCTGAATTTGGAAAATGAGGTCGAAAATACAACTACTCATATTAATCTAGATGACGTTGTTGATGAAGTTATTGTTGTTGCGTATGGATCTGGCTCCACTGGCACGACGAAGGACTCCAAAAGAAATTCAAAAAGGAATAGCGGACTGTTGGAATTATTTCAATTTGATCGAAACTGTAATGACCCGGATCCCTCGCTGGGGCCTTCTTCGTGTCGTACTCATGGTCTTTCCACTCCCTCCTAGTCGTCCTGGTCCTCAAAGGCTGCCACCTCGTTTCCAGGAAGTGAATTTTTTCCTTCCATGAGTTTCGAATCTTGTACCTATGGGTTAAGTACAAAGATTCTTAGAAATCCACTAATTGGTCTAATGGTAGTGGGTTTCTAAGAATATTTGTACTTAACCCCGAGGTACAAGGTTCGAAACCCATGAAAGGCAAAAATCCACTTCCTAGAAACCAGACTGGCTGCCCTTGAGGATCAAGACGACCAGGGGGAGTGGAAAGACCATGATTTGCACAGTCTCACCGGCCTCGAGTTGCACGGTCTCACTGAGCATCGCACTTATGGACTTCTCACTCCCCCCAGGGTTCTTCTGGCAATGGATTTTTGCCTTCCATGGGTTTCGAACCATGTACCTAGAGGATAAGTACATTGATTCTTGGAAACCCACTACCATTAGACCAGTCTACATCTACAGTATTATGACATTTTTGTTTGTTTTGGTCTCATTCTTTTGTTTTTTCGAAGATTTTTAGCGTGTCGAATCAATAACCAATTCTGGGGTCATTTGAGATCATGGGTCTTGTGTCCTGGAAAATGCTATCTTGATAGTTTATTTGGCTGTCCTCTTGGTTAGATTTTGTTGATTCTCCTGCTTTTGCTTTTGCTTTTTATTTTTGTAAAAGTTGTTTATATGAAATTTTTATATCACTGGGGCCAATTTTTCCTTCATGAAATGCCTTTTCCTTCTGTATACTGTAGTGTAAGCTGTTGAGCAGTTTTTCAGTGATCTCCATTTGTTTTTTCCTTAGCTGGCGTCCTTCTAGAGTCTTCTCGGAGAATCTTGATGTTTCACCCAGACTTTGTGTAGGCCTTCCTTGGTAAATCTGTCTATATTGCATATCAAATGCATAATCATAATTTGGATTATATGAATTAGGATATCTTTGCAGATGAGTATCCTGATACGCCTGGATGTTTTGTTGGATTCTTCTAGTGTACTCAATTGGAAAAGCTTCCCATGGGGCATCATCTGAGTAATCTGGCCATATTTGTGGAGAAATTGTCTGATTAATTTCTGCCATGTGTCTTTGAAAATTAAGAAACTCCTTTGGATAATGCTCCCAATCCTTATGCATGTTGAAAGATTGAATTGCATACTCCTTGACACAGCTGAAATGAGTGTAGACCTGTGATTCAGTGAAATAACCTTGTCTTTGAAAAATTAAGATCACATGAACATTTTTTGTGGAAGTTTTGAGATATTTAAATTTAAAAGAAAAGGGTTTGAACATTTTTATCCAGTGTGAATGGGATGGAACCATTCAAAAAACTTTTTTGCATGATGGTTGAAAAGAAAGTCAAGTTGCATCCTAGAGAAAGATTCAAATGCACTTTGGACGTTGAATGACATTCCAATTTGCCAATTTTCCAAAAGGCACCAAAGAAAGCAAAGAGTTTCTTTTGAAAATCTGACTGTTAAATGCCTGGGATCAAAACGGAATAGGGTGAAGAAAGGGTAATCTGGATGGAATCCAAGACCTCCAAGTGTTTCAATTCCAGTTTTTCGTATGACAATGGACTGATATTTTAGCATGAGTTCTTGGGATCTGGACTTGAGAGTTTTGGACCTTATGAGATCGTAGAGTTCTGAAGGAAAAGGGAAAGAGTTATTGAAAGGGAATTGATTTGAATTTATCATATAGATGACTGGAATGGTGAGATTGGAGGACCTAATTGAAGGAATCGAGAGCTGAAACGAACAAATCGAGAAGAATATAAAGTTTGGGGACTAAATCGCAACAATTGAAATTAGAGGACAAGGCTGCAATTAAAAGTCAGGGACTAACTTATACAGTTGAGAAAAGTGGAAATTGCACTGAAGGGTCTAAGCACGCGATCGCCGGAGTTAATACTGAGCGATCGGGCGAGGTTGTAAAATCTTCACCCGAGAGTTAAAGTCGTGTCCGCACGATCACTAAGTTTTAAGCTACGCGATCGCGCGGATTTTCGCTGGGCCGCGACTTGGGCATTTTCTGCAAATTTTATCTGATTTTCTTCTCTTTTAACCTAGGTTTTCTCCATAACCTATAAATAGAACTCAAGAGGCACGAAATCAGGACCTTTGCCTCTCCATAGAACGAGCCACAACAGAGAATTCAACATCAAATTCTTGGAGAATCAAGCATCGCAAAGGGGCGTGAATTGAAGATAATTGAAGAATCAAAACTTGGTGCAAGATTTCCATTCTTTATATTATTTTCAATGAACGTTAATTTTTATTGTTATTGTTCTTTATTAATGATGTGTAACTAATTTCAATGTTGGGATGAAAGAAGTAGCCTAGTCATATTATTTTAATTCCAAGTTCCTTTGTTTTAGTAATTCGTTGCATGTATTGATTTATTATTGTTCTTAATGCTTGAATTTCTTGATCACCAATTCATGATATATTGAATTATTTCCATAATCCAAGATGTGAGTTAATAATTTAGAACGTGGTAATAAATTCGGTAATTGAACGAGAGATAGAGATATACTCTTGTTATTATTGCGATCGTGTGTGAATTCTTGTGTTTATTGCATCTAGATAAGGAATATTCAGACCCGCTGTAGAGATACATGATTGACTTATTTAGGTAGAATTGATTTAAACTTGAGAGAGGAATCTCAATATAAATTAGTCAATTCGATCGAGTACATAATTAAGAAATAAAACATGGAATTGGAGTTCATTTAATTGCCTAAGTGAAATCGTGAATCCCAACTATTTTACTATAATTTTTAAAAACAAATCAATTTTGTTTCATTTTAATTCTTTAGTTTATATTCTGCAATTTTTGTTTAAACAACCAATCACATTCATTTGTTCAAATAAGGTATAGAACTAACATATTTCGGTACTTAATAGTAGTCTCTGTGGGATGATAATCCGAACTTCTAGGTCCACTTTATTACTTTTCACGATCCTGTACACTTGCGATGATATTTCGCATCGCAAGATATCGCTGAACAAGTTTTTGGCACCGTTTCCGGGGACTGTTTTTATATTAATATCGACACTTATTAGTTATATCTTTACTTTGAACTTTATTTCTGCTTTATTTTTATTTTTAGTTTAAAATTTTAATTTTATTTAATTTATTTTTATGTTAAGAAAGACTAAGTCTTGTGAATTGCTTCTCATTGATACAGAAATTGAATGTACCTTTCGACAGAGGCGCAGCCAACAGTTGGAAGCAGCTCAACAAGTAGATTTAGACATGGCAGACAATAGAATTCCAATCAATCCGGTTGATCCGAATAATCTGCCAGCAGCTGGCAACAACAACAATGACAACAACAACCAAATCGTGGGAGACACGTTTTGAGAGATTACATGATTCCTCCTGTAGGGAACATTGAAACCTGCATAGTACCTCATGCAATCCAAGCCAACAATTTTGAGATCAAGACCTCTTTGATCTCACTGATCCAAAACTCATGTGTTTTTCATGGATTGCCGTCTGAAGACCCTCATGCACATCTTCGATCTTTTCTGGAATTGTGTGATATGCAGCGCATGAATGGAGTTTCAGGTGATGCTGTGAAGTTGAAGTTATTCTCATTCTCTTTGGAAGACAAAGCTAAAGCTTAGTTCTACACTTTTCCCCTACGCACAATCCCTACATTTGAATTTATGAGCCAGAAGTTCGTTGATAAATTCTTCCCACCTGGTCGAATGTCTAAGCTCAGACGTGAAATTCTGTCCTTCAATCAACATCCGGGGGAATCCATTTTTGAAGCTTGAGAAAGGTTCAATGAGCTTATCAGACAGTGTCCTACCCATGGAATCGCAGATTGGATTTTAGTTCAGACATTCTACAATGGGTTGACAAATGAAAATAAGAAGCACGCTGACTCAGTAGCCGGGGGATCAGTAATGGACATGACCTATGAAGAAGCATCTGAGATCTTTGAGAAGATGGCTGCAAACAGTTACCAATGGTATTCATAGAGGTCTGCTCCTAAGTCTGGGGGAGTTATTGTCGTTAATGAGATTACATCATTAAGTGCTAAATTGGATGCGTTGACGAAGAAAATCGACAATATGGGTGTGCAGATAGTCAATTCAGTTCAAACAGTGCTGTGTGACTTTTGTTTTGAAAATTACGCTGTAAATTTCTGTCCCATGCAGCAGAGTCAATCAAACTCAGAACAAGTCAATTTCATGGGAAACAGGCAATAGAGTGGTCCTTATTCACAAACCTACAACCCAGAATGAAAAAACCACCCAACTTCTTCTGGTCTAATAATCGAAATGTTCAACGTCCACATGGTTTTCAACAACAGCAGCAACATCAGTCTCAGAAAAATGTGGCTGAGAGCTTAGAAATGTTAATCTAGCTGGTCAAGAGTCAAAATGGAGAAATAATGAATTAAGCTGCTGAAATAAAAAAAATTGAAGAAACAGATGGGGGAATTAGCAACTAGTAGTGCAACAAGGCATCCGGGACAGTTACTTAGTAATACTGAAATGAACCCTCGGAAACATGTGAATGCAGTAACAAGGAGTGGGGTTCAATTACCTGAAGTGACTGTTAAAGAAAATGAAAAGAAGAAGAATCGGAGGGAGAATGTAGAGGAAGAACAGAACTGTGAAAAAGAACAGGGATCGACTTCAAAAGCTCAAGAAAAAGTTGAAGAAGAAGTTAGAGTTCGACCCCCAGTCAAGACTTATGTGCCTCCCATTCCATATCTACAAATACTGATGAAGCATCAGTTGGAACAACAGTTCGGTAAATTCCTGGAAATTTTTAAGAAACTGCACATAAATATTCCGTTTGCTGAAGCTTTAGCCCAAATGCCACTTTACTTAAAGTTCATGAAGGAGATGCTATCAAACAAAAAGAAAGCTGGTAGATTATGAAACAGTAGCTCTTAGTGAAGAATTCAGTGCTATCTTCCAGAAGAAGTTGCCACAGAATCTAAAAGATCCAGGGAGTTTCTCTATCCCTTGTGCTATTTGTAACTTTAGTTTTGATAATGTTTTATGTGGTCTTGGGGCCAGTGTTAATTTAATGCCTTTATCTGTGTACAGGAAACTTGGTTTTGGGGAGCCTAAACCAACCAATATCACACTGAAACTTGCCAACATATTCATTCAGTACTCATATGGTATTGTTGAAAATGTGATTGTGAAGGTTGACAAATTCTTCTTTCCAGCTGACTTTGTGATCCTTGATATGGAAGAAGATACTCAGAGGCCTCTAATATTTGGAAGACCGTTCCTAACTACTAGAAGAGCGCTAATTGACATTGAAAAGGGAGAAATCATTTTTAGGGTCGAGAAGGAACAAGCCACTTTCAGCATCAAGCCAAGACAGGATTTTGAAATTCAAAATGAAAGCTGCTTCAAGGTGGATGGAGTGGTCTAGAAACTAGAAGAAAAGAAGAAGCATGGTATTAAGTTGGACGAGGCTCCAATCACAAAACATGAGTTTGTGAGGGCAAAAGATGAAAGGAGGGACAAAAAGGAAGAAAAACCAAACATCCCTCAGGAAACAGTTAAAAATGAGGCTTTCTAATTGAAGAAAGTGAGAAAAACAATTGAACAGTGCAATACTGGAAATTGCAAGATGTGTAAGGCTTTGAAGTCATATTTGAAGCCTCCATGATTTGGAAGTATAAAGAGTCAGGCTTTAGACTTAAAACGTAGCGCTTGTTGGGAGGTAACCCAACCTTTCTTCTCTTTTATTTATTACGCTTTCATTATTTATCTCATTGTTGAATTTTAGATAAATGCATGATAGGTAACTTGTTTTGAGTGTTCTGCATATTACATGTTAAGGCACTTTGCATGTTAATCAATTGTTGCATTTTTAGGTATGTTTTAGATTTTGCATGTTTTAATTAGGCTAGATTTTTATCGTCATCCCAAATTCACCCGCACACTTGTTTAGGACATGAAGATTATGTTTGGTAGATCATAGCATTGATCATGAATTGATTAGGGGATTAAAAACGAGGAAGAAACTCAAAAGAAGAAAATTTTTAACTTCTGTCGAAACTACTACGCGATCGCGTAGTAGTAATATCGCGTGATCGCGCGAAGTTATTTAAAATTTTACTTTGCTCCAGAATTTCATCACGCGATCACTGGAACTCCAACCACGTGATCGCGTGGCTATACTGGGACCAAATTCGGCAGTTTTAAATGTTTGTCTTCATTCTTTCACTTTCAAACATTAGAAACTCGTTTTTCTCTCCCCAAATCACCTCATATTTGATCTTACATCTTGTGTGCATGTTATCCACACTTTTTTGCATCAAATATCATTGTTTAGATCACTTCAAAATCAAACATATGGTATGAATTCTTGACTTAATCCATGGTTTCATTAAATGGTGAAGTTTTCTTTTGATACATGAAATGCAAATTATTGAGACATGGAGTATGGGTTTAGAGTAGTGAATGGTGTATGTGATTGTGCTGAGCTAGTTGAAAATTTTTGGGTAAATTCATGTCTTCCATCCTATGCACACTCTCTAATTTTCACGGTGCACATCAAGTGTTTGATGATATGTCACAATGAGATTTTTGTACAAATTTGAGAACATCTCCTGAGCATTAATCTTCATGATATGTTTATCATTGATGGTGTGTGTTTAGTTCATGAATTAGTTCATTTCATTGCATGAAAATCATGAAAACAAATTTAGCACCAAGGCAGCCTCACTGCAAGGTCACTGATGGCCATTGCACCTGAAAACTGCTTCACGTCACCTACTTCTCCATAGCTTTACATGACCCTATTGAACTCCAAATGAATTAAAATTTTAATATGTTGTAAACCATGCTGTGAACTTTAAAAAAAAAATCAAGATTTTGCTTTAACTTTAGTTTGGGGGTGTTAGTTTGAGCTTACAAAGTTTCTTATTGTTGTTTATGACTTCTAATGCTAATTATCTCTTATTTGCAAAGAACACACCAATCAAAACATTTCAAACAAAGTTTGGAAAGGAAAGATTAGGGTCAAGTTCATCCAAATACATTGCTAATGGAAGCTTCAAGGGTACAAAACACCTCCAATGTACCGGGAAGTTCTCATTCTCTCTCCTTTGTCTTTTTTTACATTTTAAAACTTTTTGACAAACATTGAGGATAATGTTTCTTTCTAGTTTAGGGGTGGAAAATATCATTCATGTAAATTGCTTCCATATTCATTATATGTTCTCATTCTATTTTTATTGGGATAAAAAAAATTGAAAACTTTGTTGACATGTTTATTGCCTAGGATGTAGTTTGAATCAAATCTTGTTTTGGCTTGGATTGTGGAAAACATGAAAACTTGAAATTCTTTGGAACTAGTTATCACTTGCTAGGTTTCATTTCATTCGAGCATATAGCCATTATTGGATAAATACTTGTGTAGAGATTTGTTTAATACATGTGGGGCAAGTTTTATGCACCTTGAACATAGGAATGACTATTAATCCCTAAACTTAGATCTAGAGATGTCCCAACCTTTAAGACTTAGAATCTAAACTTGCTCAAGAGCAGTTTGGGGGTGGGAAGAAGTGGTGAAGGTAGGCTTGAACTTTTAATGGTCTGTAGTTCCTGAAATATGTCATTTGTTGAAGAGGTCTTGGTCAACGGGTATAAACCATTGCCAGTATAAAAATAGAAAAATGCTGAAGGTCTTATTCTGCTCTTTAAATGCTTTTTTGACTCGAGTGATTAAGTCTGAGGGGTCTTTCAAACCTGGTGCCCTAAAGTCGTCTGGCTTGGAAGTCATCGACCTAAAGTTCTCTACAGAGGTCAATTAGAAAGCAAGTACATAGAGTGGACTTACACATAAGACAATTAAACATCTTTAACTTTTCTGTTTAAGCCTTTATGACTCGAGCAATTAAATCTGAGGGGTATATCAAACTTGGTGCCCTAAAGTCGTCAAGCTTGGGAGTCACTGGCCTAAAGCTCGCTACATGGGTCATATAGAAAGCAAGTATGAAAAGTTCTGCATAAAGAGGTATGTAACGCCCCGGATTTCGCGGAGCCCGGGATGCTACTTCGTCCTTTAAAATTGACTTTATTGCGGAAAATAAATTTAATTCAAAACGTCACATTCATTATTTGAAACATTCAGCAGAAATTTGATTAATTGAAATATAGAACAATACATAAAACTTAGGTCTCAATTGTTTAAATAAAATTAACGATATAATCCAATCAGTAATATTCGTAAAATTGACTAAAAATTTCATCATTTATTAAATTTTCCATCGCTGCCATTTCATTCGCCGCCTTCTCCGAGATCTGCAAAAACTATTAAAATAATGGAATGAGTATTTCGAAAAATACTCAGTAGACTCATCGCCAATAATTAATTTACAGAATAATTGAACACGTAATCATACAGTGACATCATCATCATATTCTTGGGCTATTTTATTTTCAAAATCAAGGCTCGTAAAATCATAGGGTGTGGGTAGTCTCGTCTCGTGCACTTAAGGCACATAAGTTATGCATAACATCATCATTTCTCATCTTATCTCATAAGAGATATTATTTTCTCGTCTCATGCATCAAAGCATGTAAATCACGTAATTTCACATAAGACATGCAATTATAATTTAAACTAATTAGTGGGGGCGAGCCTACCTCAAATCACAAGTCTGAAAGTTGAGCAAGAAAATTCACGTTGTTCTTCTAAATGTCCAGGCGCCTCGTCTAACCAATATATGAAATAATCTTAAAGTTGAATTTGGAATTCAAATGTTTTGAAACGAAAGAGTTTTAAAATAAGAAAATAAAAGTTTAGGGATTAAAATGAATATTTTTCAAAAGTTGAGTTGAAACTCAAAACGAATATTAAACTATCATGCTGAAATAATAGATTTTAAAAATGGAGTGGCCGATTAGAATCATTTAAGACTTAAGGGCTGAAATGATTATATTCAAAACATAGGGACTGATTTGAAAAAAGTTTAAAACTTGGGGCTACCATAGGAAATTAATAAAATCACAATATATACATATCAAATTATCATATTTCTCTCTCCAAAATCGCGCATCAGAGAAGAAAGAAGAGAGGGTGTGGCGAAGGCAACCGAAGCTCCGTTCGGTGCTATACTACCGGCGAACTCCGGTGAAAACTCCTCCGGCAGGTGGCGGTGGTAGAGATGTAGAGAAAACAGCGGAAAGGAGAAGATTTGGGGGAGAACCGAGTCTTGGATTTGGGATTTCCGGTGATGAATCCGGTTGAAATGGGTCAAGGGTAGAGGTAAGCTTCTGGGCTTCGTTTGTTCTTGGGTTTTGGGTTTGATTTTGGTTGATTGATGAAGATTTGGTGTTGAGCAGTAGTGTCCGATTGTGGAGGTGATGACGGTGAGTTCGTGGTAACGGGTTGGAGCTCGCAGGCGATGGTGGTTGTTGCGTTTTGTGGTGGCAGTGACTGACCACGGTGGTGGCAATGGTGATGGCTGAATGGTGGTTCGAGGTGGTTGTGGGTTGGTCTTGCAGACGGTGGTTGGGTGATAAAACTCGTGGTGGTTGATGTATTGCAGCGGGGTGATGATGAAGGTGGAAATGGAGTTGTGATTTGGTGATGACACTGGCAGCTCGGAGTGGTTGGAAATCAGTGTTGTGTAGAGGTTCGGTTGATGAGGAATGGAATTGCAGATTGTGGGTTGATTGATGTTGGTGATGGATATGAAATGGAGTATATAATCTTGGCTGTGTATTAAATTTGACAGCCTTTTGATTTGGGAAAGATTATAGGAAAATGCAAGAATTAAATTGTTGATAGAAGGAGAGAAATTGGGAATGCAAGAATGGTTTATGAGCCGGGGAATGATTTAAGGGATATACCAATTTGTTATGGTTGATGGAGATGGAGATGGCGTCTGTGGTTGTTTGATAGTGGAAACTTGGCAGCTTGTGTGATGAGCTTTGGCTTAATTTGTGAACTCAATTTGGTGATGGTGGTATTGATTAAGAATTATAGAAGAGAAAAGTGGAGGATCATATGAAATATAAGAGAGAATGGTGGAGAATTAGGTGGAAATGAAGTGGAAAGTGGTGTGAAATATGGTGATTGATGATGATGAAATGGGTGGAAAAGAAGAAAAACGTGGGGTGAGATGATGGGAAAGGAAAAATTGTGTGAATGTAATTATGGAATTGAAATTGATTAAGATGAATTGAAGAGTGATCATGGGGAAGGAAAAAATGTGCTGAATATGAAAATGGAAGTTGGGGAGGAAATTTGGGATTAAAATGAATGTGAATTGGGGATTTTAAAAAATAAATAAATAAAATTTGAGAATGAATTTAAATTTGAAGATAAAATATTTTGGATTTAAATAATTAAAATTTGGATTAAAATACATAAATGAATAAATAAATAATGAAAATAAGATACTTTTATAAAATTGAAATTGAACTACGATAAATTTAAATAATTTAATTTTTAACTTAAATGGTTAGATGAAAATGTGTTTAAAATAAATAGGTAAAGTCGTAACGACACGTTTTAAATAATATTTATTTAAATAAGTCATGGAAAATTCTCGGTCGCTACATGGTAAAAGACATGGATATAAAAGAAAAAGCCGTTCATTAAAAAAATATTAATTACATTGTATAAGCTTGTTAATTAAGACTTTGATATAAAAGGCATGGATTAGAGAACCGCTTATCATTGATTGTTTGGGTAGACTTAGCTTATTCTGACCACCTTGTGTGAAAAAATGCAAATTTTTGATGTTTAGAAACCACATGAATAGAAGGAACCTTGGGATTTGAGAGAAAACCAGTAAGTTGTGATCATCCATGAACGATGTAAGGAAAATCATTAGATTCATTAGGGTGATCACATGTGATTCGGGCTTGAATGTACATAACAAGCTACGCAATGGTAGGTATATCCTTTGCATGATTAAGAGTTTGATATTGGCTATTCACAAACACTTGAAAATTTGACATGAGATAACTAGAAATTATTTTACTATGTTGTTCATAACTCTTGCTCAAAGCATGAACTGATTTGGACTATTGAGGCTTATGGTATGCATGTTGACAAAACAAAAACAATTGTTTTATGTTGTTTTAATTTGTTAGTTTAGTTTACATTGTTCGAGGACGAACAATAATTTTAGTTTGTGGGTATTTGATAAGTGTATCTTATCTATATGTCTAAATTAGAATATATTATTGTCGTTTTTAAATATATGCTCTTTAATTTGTGCCTAATAGTTAATTTGTAGAAAATGTCTCAAAAGATGAAGACTGAAGCAATTAATGGAAAAATGGCACATTTGGATACTAACTGAAGCTAAAATGAGCAGTTGAAGGGTTTATGACGTCAATTGGGAAGTGTTCATGGTGCCAAAGTTAACGAATCAAAGGTTGGAGGACCCAATTGAAGGAATTGAGAGCTAAAACGAGCAAATCGAGAAGAATATAAAGTTTGGGAACTAAATCGCAACAATTGAAATTAGAGGACAAAGCTGCAATTAAAAGTCAGGGACTAACTTATACAGCAGAGAAAAGTGGAAATTGTACTGAAGGGTCTAAGCATGCGATCGCCGGAGTTAATATTGAGCGATCGCGCGAGGTTGTAAAATTTTCACCCGAGAGTTAAAGCCGTGTCCACGAGATCGCGCGGCTTTCCGCTGGGCCGCGACATAGGCTTTTTCTGCAAATTTTATCTGATTTTCTTCTCTTTTAACCTAGGTTTTCTCCATAACCTATAAATAGAACTCAGGAGGCACGAAATCAGGACCTTTGCCTTTCCATAGAACGAGCCACAACAGAGAATTCAACATCAAATTCTTGGAGAATCAAGTATCGCAAAGGGGCGTGAATTGAAGATAATTGAAGAATCAAAACTTGGTGCAAGATTTCCATTCTTTATATTATTTTTAATGAACGTTAATTATTATTATTATTATTGTTCTTTATTAATGATGTGTAACTAATTTCAATGTTGGGATGAACGATGTAGCCTAGTCATATTATTTTAATTCCAAGTTCCTTTGTTTTAGTAATTCGTTGCATGTATTGATTTATTATTGTTCTTAATGCTTGAATTGCTTGATTACCAATTCATGATATATTGAGTTATTTCTATAATCCGAGAGGTTAGTTAATAATTTAGAACGTGGTAATAAATCTGATAATTGAACGAGAGATAGAGATATACTCTTGTTATTATTGCGGTCGTGTGTGAATTCTTGTATTTATTGCATCTAGATAAGTAAGGAATATTCAGACATGTTGTAGAGATACATGGTTGACTTATATAGGTAGAATTGGTTTAAACTCGAGAGAGGAATCTCAATATAAATTAGTGAATTCGACCGAGTACATAATTATGAAATAAAACATGGAATTGGAGTTAATTTAATTGGTTAGGTGAAATCGTGAGTCCCAACTATTTTACAATCGTTTTTAAAAACAAATCAATTTTGTTTCATTTTAATTCTTTAGTTTATATTCTGCAATTTTAGTTTAAACAACCAATCACATTCATTTGTTCAAATAAGGTATAGAGCTAACATATTTCGATACTTAATAGCAGTCTCCGTGGGACGATAATCTGGACTTCTATTATGTAAGGCAATTATTTGCATCCGTTTGAAGGACACGTTTTCCATCCGTAGGGATTTATAGGGACGAGAGATCTTTCACCTTTTGTTTGATAGATTTGACTTCCTGAGGATCTTTTTTGAGCATGAGTTGTAGTGGTTTAATTATGGATGAAAGATGATCAACGAATTCCGCCATATAATTAACAACTCCAAGGAATTGTTGAACTTTCTTTTTTAACAAATTTTCATCTGAAAATTTAAGGAGTTCCTGGCCAACATGAGGCTGAAGTGAATGTTGACCATCTTTAATATGCATCCCTAAGAAATCTGCTTCACTAACACTGATCACCATTTTCTTTTGGGAAAGTATAATACCATATTGTTTAACAAGATATGTGAATTTAGAAAGCAGGTTGACATGGGACTCTTCATCTTCAGAAAATAATAAGATTTCATCAATGTAAACTAACGCTGTTTCCAATAATGGATCAAAGATTTTTGTCATTGCTTTCTGAAAGATTGAAGGGCCCGCCTTTAATCCAAAAGGCATCACTGTCCATTGATAGTGATGATTAGGAATACAGAATGCTGTTTTGTACCTTTCTTCTGGTTTAATCCATAATTGCCAAAATCCTGCTTTAAGGTCAAACCTTGAAAAGATCTTTGCACGAGATAAATTTGCAAACAATGTTTTTCGATCAGGAAGAGGGAATTTATCATCTGCAAGAAAAACATTCAGTGGCTTGTAGTCAATGACAAGTCTCAATTTTCCTCGACTTGTTCACTCCTTTTGTTGACATAGAATGCTGGACATGCCCACTGTGAATTTGTTGGTTCAATAATCCCTTCATCTTGCAATTGAGCAAGTTCTTTGGTAGCAAGTTGAAGATGTTCTGGGTTCATTCCTAGATGGCTAGCTTTTGAAGGTTTGATATCTTCATTTTTCTTGAAAGGGAGACAAATGA